>JAKZAP010000001.1:5842270-6204770 GCA_023053575.1 Branchinecta lynchi
CCCTTGCAACATAAACACCACGCCGTTACCATGAGCGGGCCACGCTTTCTTCGGACATCACCGCAATTTCCATTTTTGAATCCGGTTCTACATTCCGGTCCCTTTTTTCGACAATTTGATTCTAAACACAGCCATTGAGACTCTTATTCCAGATGCGAATTATGCTTAGCACTGCAATGTCAAGACAACGAAACATGTTGTTGCCTTTCGAAACTACTTATACTAAAGTGAGGTAGATAGTTCGTTTCTTGGACAAGGTCCAAATAAGGCACTGGGAAGTCCCACACTTCAAAATACAAAAACAAGCGAACAGCTGCCGGGAAGAAGCACACACCCCATTCAGTCCTAGCTCACTTTCATCAATGGCCCGTGATTTTTCTTTCACCGATCGAGATCCCCAAAAGCTTCCTACCATGCTTTTGTCTTCTTGTAATCCGAGTTTCGCTTATTTCTAACTTCTTTTTTTCGCTGGCCCATCTGTGCAATGATGTCAAACCTGCAGTAGCTCCAAATGAGCGACCTTCATCAAGTGAATGCTAATGCGCAACAGACTCCCTCTCCTTCCAGCAAGGCCGCCTTGCTCCTACTACGTAGTTCCAGACCGGAATGTGCACTCTCACTGTATCTACTACGTCTTTCACTGCAGCAGCTATATCGTCATTTAAAAGTTAGAAGAGTTGGAGGGCCCACCACTCGCTCCTTATAGTAACATGATCGGGGGTTTGCACGTTGCAATGACTGGAAACATTACTTCTTATAAATACCAATGTTCTTTTCTTTCATTTTTTTCTTTTTCTTCTTCTTCATTTAATTACTCCGTCTTTTTGTACGTTTGTGCATTATGATGGGAAATAAATCTATTATTATTATTATTATTATTACATCGAAGCGTGGCTGAGAGAAACTTAAACTCGGAAGAAGATTACGAAGGTCTCTTGACAACCTTAAGCGATGATCGTAGAATCACGGGCCCTCGCTACCAAAGGCATTACTAGCCAACACGTTTGGGGGGGGGGGGGGGGGGGGGTGACAAGGTATTTACCGACTGGCTGTTTATTTTTACCTAATGTTTTTGCAGGAAAAACGACTGCTTTCTAGAAAACAACGATCAGTTTTGACGAAAATCGACTGATTTTCAGAAAAACCGACTGTTTTCATGAGAGAAAAAATCAACTGTTTATTACGAGAAATCGCCTGCGATGACTCGGTTATTTTTCAACGACTCGCCAACACTATTGGGAGCCCCCCCCCCCTTATATGTGACGCCCTGATTGCTACTGCACGGGGCATAGGCAGAAACAGAGTCAGCTCTCTGTGAAAGAACTGTCCTTGTACGGTCAGCCGGCCTTCTAAGTAAATGTGTGCAAGCTATCTTTACAAGCACTGTCACATGTGTCGTAACAGGTAACACAAGGATGCTCAGAGTCAACAGATAAAAACGAAGGAACGCTATGGATAACAAGCATTGTCAGGAAGAGCCGAAAAAGTATCTGCTGACTTTTCTGATATAATGACAAACAAAAAAGTCAGCAGAATTTTTTTTCGGCGGTGTTTCGACACCTCTTGTATACAACGGTTTAATGCGTAACGATTGAAAAATATAACAGCTAACATTCTAAGTGTTATCTGTTGGAACCGCGCATCCTTTGTTAAACTTCTGATAGACCGGAGCTTCCTTTCACACAAAACAGCAATCAATCCCAGTTTGTGCACATTCACACACATATATATCCTTGGTTGGATAGAGTCCTTCCAATGATAGCTCCTTAGATAGCTGACTCTGTCGTGGAAGGTTTCCACTGACAGGTGTGGTTGGGGGAATTTCTACAAGCTGCTAAAAAGAATCACTATCTTCAGAATTCGCATGATCCATATAGGATGGGAGAGGAAACTCGTGCTATTGAGGTTAGAGAATCCTCGATTTCTCTGTGATTTTCGTCGTTCGTCCGTCCTTCGTTTTCAATTGGTTTGTAGGAACTACCACCTTTCCTCTTACAGCAAGAACGATGAAGGACAATCAGCATCGCCTATAGTACAGAAAAATCGGTGAGAATAACTTTCTAAAAAAATACACATACCCATGATCGAACCCTAGGTCTGTTTCCGCTGCAACGGTTGTTCGGGACACCGAATGATCTCCTTTAGCTGCATGATTTATCCGACATTTCGATTATTGCTCAGGCAAAAGGTGTCCCATCATATTCCTGGCCTCGGTATGATTTCTAAGGAAAACAGTCCGAATAACCTTTCGAAAAAAGAAAACAGCACACAGAGATAGACAAAATTGAGTATCAAATTAAGTGAATCTGGCTGAGACGTGAGCCCTCACTTTCGTAAGTTCCTAGTATTTACACTTACCACTCCGAAGATTATCCCAGCGAACACTGTCATACAAATGTCATACCCGTAGAAGTCCAGGAGCAGTCCGCCAAGTGCTGGTCCAATAACATCCCTAAAATAGGCAATGTATAGAAAAAGATGCTGGAAATAAGATAAATTTGTTTCTAGTAACATAAAACAGGTCAAGTAACAGGTACATCAATACATGCTACTGTTGTGCCCGGGACAACCTTCGTTTTCCTCTGATCAGCAGAAGCAGCTCGCACTCACTGCCGTGACTCCGGTTTGTCTTTAGTCGCGATCAGTCAAAGAATCCTGTCACATGCCGATCGCTGACCCATGGGTCCTTTGCAAATTTGCGACTCCAGTATTCTATCCGTCTTCCTGTCAATAAAATGGAATGGTTTTGTAACATTTACACTCAATTAAGGGACCTAAACCTAACAACTATTTGGTCGACTGAGTATTTTTGCACAGATTCCATTTATAGTTTCCCAGACTTGATTTTCTTAAGGAGAATCCTCAACTCCCCTGCTAACGAAAATATACAGAATCAAACCGTTTGAATCGTACGTCTTCGTTTCATGAACTAAAGCGTCAATCAGTATTGTCACTAGAATACCGCCTTCTGAGGTCTTCTCGAGGTCTGATCCAGGTTTTATCTGCTCCGATTTTTCCACCCTTATTGCCACTGTGGAAAAAGTCGAGAGACGAACTTTTCCGTTCGTTCATTTTTCAGATATCTACGCCATTATACGTGTTTAGGGGTTTATGTGTGTTTTCCATATGTACAACAACAAGAAGAATTCTCTGAAAAAGTAAATGGCTCTGGCTGAAGTAAATAAATAAGTAAGGAATAGTCCTAGGTCAAAAACAGTGCTTACCCAAGAGAGTACATAGAACCCCACAGCCCGGCTACTAAACTGTAGGTCCTTAGTCCTCGTCCACAGCCGACGGCTCTGTAAGTGACATCAACTTAGAACATTTCGAATAAACGCGATTAAAGGACCTTTTTTTACCCATAATACTAATGCAACTACTTCTATAATCACTCCATATATTTCTAAACCCGGAGACCCTAATTTCGTACGGTTCATTCTAACTCCTCTAACAAAACCACGCAGATTTTCTCATTTGCCGTGTTTGCTACCTTCGATGTGAATCACGCTGCCGACGGTTGTCTGCGAGAAGTTTTTCCATCAGAAAACCGGTTTTGTAAATAGTTTCCCTGTTTTCGCTACAAGTCAACGGGTCTCGGAAAAGGCTTACAACAGCCAAACCTGTGGGTTATTTTTTGAAAGCACAGACTAGTTTTAAAGTATTCAAGTATTTGAAGAGTTAAATAGTGAGAGGAATCCTTTAAGAAAGTAAAAAAAAATGATGGAAAGTAAAACACGGTCTGGATTCCTGTCATTGACGTACCAGAATTCGGGTTTAATAATTTCGGAAAAGTAAAAAAAACTACGGGACGACTTCCCACGCCGTGTGTAAGACACTAGAAAACACATTTTGGCACACTGTTTAGTCCTTGGTACGCGACCTAAATTCTGTTATCTCTGAATGATCGTCGCAAAACAGCAACATGTGTAATTAAAAAAAAAACACAGCACAAGCAAGCATATGAGTAACAACCATGATTCTAAGAAACCAATCATCTAACAACAAGAGCTACGAGCTCATATGGCACTTGTTACGAGTAAGCACGGCTCGGTTATGTCAATGATATATCTAGTGTTTGCTAGGTGTCTTCCCACCAAGTTTCATCTCGATCCATCCACTCTTAGCGTTTTCCAATATTTCCGGTTCTCCCCTCCAGCTCCGCCCAAAAGTCACCGGATCCGGTCCGGATTTAAGTGGGTCGTCTGAGGCATGAGGTCTTTCCAAATATCAAGTTTCATCGAGATCCGGTCACCCGTTCAAAAGTTATAAATACCTCAAGATTCCGGATTCCCCCTCCCTCCACTCCCCCGACAGTGCCCGAATCGGCTCGGTCATGTCAATGATGTATCTAGTGTTTGCTAGGTGTCTTCCCACCAAGTTTCATCTCGATCCCTCCACTCATAGCGTTTCCCAAGATTTCCGGTTGCCCCCTCCAGCTCCCCCAAAAGTCACCGGATCCGGTCCGGATTTTAAGTGGGTCGTCTGAGGCATGAGGCCTCCAAATATCAAGTTCCATCGAGATCCGATCACCCGTTCAAAAGTTATAAATACCTCAAGATTCCGGATTCCCCCTCCTTCCACTCCCCCCACAGTGCCCGAATTGGCTCGGTTATGTCAATGATGTATCTAGTATTTGCTAGGTGTCTGCACACCAAGTTTCATCTCGATCCTCCACTCATAGCGGTTCCCAAGATTTCCGGTTGCCCCCTCCGGCTCCCCCCAAAAGTCACCGGATCCGATCCGAATTTTAAGTGGGTTGTCTGAGGCATGAGGTCGTTCCAAATATCAAGTTTCATCGAGATCCGGTCACCCGTTCAAAAGTTATAAATACCTCAAGATTCCGGATTCCCCCTCCCTCCACTCCCCCGACAGTGCCCGAATCGGTTCGGTCATGTCAATGATGTATCTAGTGTTTGCTAGGTGTCTTCCCACCAAGTTTCATCTCGACCCCTCCACTCATAGCATTTCCCAAGATTTCCGGTTGCCTCCTCCAGCTCCCCCCAAAAGTCACCGGATCCGGTCCAGATTATAAGTGGGTCGTCTGAGGTATGACGTCTTTCCAAATATCAAGTTCCATCGAGATCCGATCACCCGTTCAAAAGTTATAAATACCTCAAGATTCCGGATTCCCCCTCCCTCCCCTCCCCCCACAGTACCCGAATCGGCTTGGTTATGTCAATGATGTATCTAGTGTTTGCCAGGTGTCTTCCCACCAAGTTTCATCTTGATCCCTCCGCTCATAGCGTTTCCCAAGATTTCCGGTTGCCCTCTCCAGCTCCCCCCAAAAGTCACCGGATCCGGTCCGGATTTTAAGTAGGTCGTCTGAGGCATGAGGTCTTTCCAAATATCAAGTTCCAACGAGATCCGATCACCCGTTCAAAAGTTATAAATACCTCAAGATTCCGGATTCCCCCTCCCTCCACTCCCCCCACAGTGCCCGAATCGGCTCGGTTATGTCATTGATGTATCTAGTGTTTGCTAGGTGTCTTCCCACCAAGTTTCATCTCGATCCCTCCACTCATAGCGTTTCCCAAGATTTTCGGTTGCCCCCTCCAGCTCCCCCCAAAAGTCACCGGATCCGGTCCGGATTTTAAGTGGGTCGTCTGAGGCATGAGGTCGTTCCAAATATCAAGTTTCATCGAGATCCGATCACCCGTTCAAAAGTTAAAAATACCTCAAGATTCCGGATTCCCCCTCCCTCCACTCCCCCCACGGTGCTCGGATCGGGGAAGTGACTATTTCCAACTTAATCATTTGGGGTCCCTGATACGCCTGCCAAGTTTTATCGTTCTAGCTTATGTGGAAGTGCCCGAACTAGCAAAACCTGGACAGACCGACAGACCGACAGACCGACGGACGGACAGAAATTGCGATCGCTATATGGCACTTGGCCGAAGGGCAAGTGCCATAAAAACAAATACTGGAAGGAGACACATTGGTGCGTTTTTGCAGATACCGTGGTATCTGATACCACGGTCTAAAGAAGTTTTTTCCTAGTTTTTTTGTCAAATTGGTGGGAAAGAAGTGATGTCCCTCTAGATGTCAGTTGATATCAGTATTTCTTTTTGTATGATTTCTAAAAGCGCAAATCCGTCAAATGTCGTTTTTGCAGAGCAGCCGTAGTATCAGACACCAGGGTAACTGCAACAAGAGCTACGAGCTCATATGGCACTTGTACGAGTAGGCTGTACAAGAAAGTAGACGAAAACGTCACAAAATACACCCGCCATCCAAAACGGCGGTTCGGAAATAGAAATAGGATATTTAGTTTCACTCATTTCTGAGCAGTTCCGGCATCGTCTCGATTGCAAATGCACATGACTGTTCAAACTTTCATCCCAATAAATCCATTTGTTTGATCCCTAGACGTGCTACACGATTTCCGGTACTCAATCTATTTCTACCTACCGTGGCCGAATCTGGTTCGGAATAAAAAAAAATCGACCACCTAAAGCATCTTCGTTTATACCATCTACCAAGTTTCACTCGAATATGAGCATTTTTGGAAAGTTCCGGTACCCCCCCCCCCCTTCCCACCAACGTTGTCGGAGCCGGTTCGGGCCAAATCTCTTAATTCCCTCATCAAGTTTGACTGAAATTGGAGCATAGCCTATCTGCAAGTTTCCAGTACCCCCCCCCCCCCCCCTACCTTGGCCGAATCCGGCCCAGACGCCAAATAACAAATCTAGGCCGCATAAACTTGGCACTGTCGAATTGCATCTCATTCGGTCCATCCGTTTGGTTTTTGTGCATGTCAAAAGTCCCCCACCCCCAATTCCCCTAATCGTGGTCGCATATGGTTCGAACGCAGGTTTTACATGTCGAGGCCATCGATTCGTATCACCCATGAAGTTTCACTCGAATCAGACCACTCGTTCGCAATTTATAGAAGTCCATATTTCTCTTCTCTTGCTCCCCCAAAAATGCTCGGATCTAGGAACGGAAGTTTCCGGGGGTATGTTGTGTCAGGTTTTTAAGTCAAGATTATTCGGGTCGCTAATATGCCTGCAAAGTTTCGTTGTCGTTTTACATCTGGAACTATTCTAACTCACGACTACCGGAATTCCAGGAAACCCCCTCCAACTCCCCCCACAGAGCCCCGAAACCATCTGGCTCCGTCAATTTCATCTAGGCCTAATGCTTGTTCCATCCATTAAGTTTCGTCCCAATCCCTCTACTTTTAGAGTTTCTTGAGTTTTCCACCCCCCCCCCCATCCCCACAGGTATCGGACCCGACTCGGACGTGACACTGAACGTCCGAGGCGATAGCTCACCAGACAAGTTTCATTCAAATCCGATCACCCGTTCAAAAGTTATGCACGCCACTAGATTCCGGACTCCCCATCCACCCACTCCCCCCACGATGGTCGGGTCGGGGAAACGGCTGTTGTCAAGTCAATCTGTTCGGATCCCTGACATACCTGCCAAGTTTCATCGCCCTAGGACATCAGGAAGTATGCCGAACTCGCGGGATCGCTAGAAATCCGGACCCCCACCCCAACTCCCCCACAGTGCCTTGATCCGGTCCGGTTATGTCAATGACGTGTCGAGGACCTGTGCTTGTTTTTCCCACCAAGTTTCATCCCGATCCCTCCACTTTAAGCGTTTCTCAAAATTTCCGGTTCCCTCCTCCAACTCCTCCCAGTGTCATCGGATCCGGTCCGGTTATGTCAATGACATGTCTAGGACCTGTGCTTGTTTTTCCCACCAAGTTTCATCCCGATCCCTCCACTTTAAGCGTTTCTCAAAATTTCCGGTTACCTCCTCCAACTCCCCCCAGTGTCATCGGATCTGGCCCGGATTTAAAGTGAGGTGTCTGAGACACAAGGTCATCCTAAATATCAATTTTCATCAAGATCCGATCACCCGTTCAAAAGTTATGCACGCCACTAGATTCCGGACTCCCCATCCACCCACTCCCCCCACGATGGTCGGGTCGGGGAAACGGCCGTTCTCAAGTCAATCTGTTCGGATCCTTGACATACCTGCCAAGTTTCATCGCCCTAGGACACCAGGAAGTATGCCGAACTCGCGGGATCGCTAGAAATCCGGACCCCCATCCCAACTCCCCCACAGTGCCCTGATCCGGTCCGGTTATGTCAATGACGTGTCTAGGATCTGTGCTTGTTTTTCGCACCAAGTTTCATCCCGATCCCTCCACTTTAAGCGTTTCTCAAAATTTCCGGTTCCCCCCCCCCCCAACTCCCCCAGAGTGCCTGGATCTGGTCCGCTTATATCAATGACGTATCTAGGACTTGTGCTTGTTCTTCCCACCAAGTTTCATCCCGATCCCTCCACTCTAAGCGTTTCTCAAGATTTCTGGTTCCCTCCTCCAACTCCCCCCAGTGTCATCGGATCCGGTCCGGATTTATAGTGGGACGTCTGAGACACGAGGTCATCCTAAATATAAAATTTCATCAAGATCCGATGGCTTGTTCGCAAGCTAAAAATACCTCAAATTTTGGCTTCACCCTCCCTCCACCCCCCCCCCCAGATGGTCGAATCGGGGAATTGATGATTTCCTATTTAAGCTGGTCGGGTCCCAGACATGCCTGTCAATTTCCATCGTCCCAGCACATCAGGAAGCACGGAACTCGCGGGATCACTACAAATTCGGACTTCTCCCCCCCCCCCCAACTCCCCCAAAGTGAGCGGATCCGTTCCGGTTATATCAGTCACGTATCTAGGACTTTTGCTTGTACTTTCCACCAAGTTTCATTCGGATCCCTCCACTCTAAGTGTTTTCCAAGATTTCCGGTTTCCCCCTCTAACTCCCCCCAGTGTCACCGGATCCGGTCTGGATTTAAAATGGAGGGTCTGAGACACGAAGTCCTTCCATGTATTAAGTTTCATTAAGATCCGATCACCCGTTCGTAAGCTAAAAATATCTCATTTTTCCTATTTTTTCCGGATTCCCCCTCCCTCCACTCCCCTCCAGATGGTCGTATCGAGGAAGCGACAATTTCTAATTTAATCTGGTCCAGTTCCTGATATGCTTGCCAAGTTTCATCGTCCTAGCTTATCTGGAAGTGCCCGAACTAGCAAAACCGGGACCGACAGACCGACAGACCGACAGACCGACAGACCGACTGACGGACAGAAATAACAATCGCTATATGGCACTTGAGTAAGCTCAAGTGCCATAAAAACGACTAATTCCAGGTCAATTTACCTTGGTAACAGATACCATGGTATTTGGAAAGAGGTAACTAATATCTACCAGAGCTAGTCCTTGAAAGGGCAAAGGCCTTATACAGGTCTACTATACGGTAGCCTCTGGGTAGCCTACATAAATATAAACAGTAATATGAAAGAGTTTGTAAACAGTAATATGAAACAGTATGTAAACAGTAATATGGTCTGCAATGCTGTCACTAATCCAACGCAGCTGACACACGTTCTCGAGATCGAACCGCAGGCCCGTATCCAGGAATTTGTTTCGGGGGGGGGGGGGGGGGGGGTTGCCTTTCGGGGGGGGGTGCCTGCGGGTCGGACAAAAAAGTACAAAAAAGACACAGATCAGAGGGAAAAGCTTATAAAAATGACTAATTTTTATGTTCCCCCCCCCCCCCCACCGATACGGCCCTGTCATACCGTCAAAACATGAAAAAGAGATCAGTCCGTATTGCCTGTGCGCGGACTGATCGCTCTCTAATCTTTCGCTATAGAAAGAGAGTTGACGAAAATTCGGACGAGAAAAGCAGCGGAAAAATGTTTTTCTTTATTTTATCTACTGTTCCCTTATCCTGACAGAAATTTAATTTACGAAATACAAAACTACCTTTCTTTTCATAAACAAAATTTGTCCAAGGTTTTCGCCAACGAAATCTGCAAGAAAAAAAAAAGTTTCGCTAACGGAATATGCCAATTTCCGTCCGCACATTGCAAGTTCCATTACGCCACTACCATTGAACCCTAGTTATGACTCCTCAAGCAGGATATGGACGTCGCAAAGTCCCTGTTGAATCAACCAACAAAAAAAAAGTACTTACACTGCATTGTCTAACAAAGTCTGGTAGGTAGGAATAAAGGCAAGAGCCACGGACATTCCGATCCAAGACAAGGCGACCAGATTCAGCCACAACCAACTGAAAAAACAAGAGCTGAAAGCTCATATGGCACTTGTAACAACAGTTAGCATGTTTGTCAGATACGCTTTGCATATTCATTTCATCAGAAAATCGACTTGATCTACTAAATCTGAAATGGTTATTCCACTCACTGATAACTGTTCCTCCCACCCACAACAATGATCGGATCGGGGGAGGGACTATTTTTAAGCCAATCTGACAGAGTCACTAACATGCCTGCCAAGTTTCTTGGTCATAGCACAGCCTGTCAAGTTTCATGGTCATAGCATATTTTGAAGTACCCCAGATCGTGATGACCAGAATTGTGGAAAACCCTCTCAAACTCCCCCAACTGTGACAAGATCCCGTCCTGTTTTGTCAGTACTGTCTCGTATTGTCTCTACGGCCTATGCTTGTTCCTTCCTCCAAGTCCCATCCCGATCTCTCGACTCTAAGCGTTTCATGAGATTTGCACCCCCTCTAGCCCCCCCCCCCCCCCTCCCTTATTGGATTCGTTCCGAACTTGAAATTGATCATCCGAGGCACTTGTTCTTGACACTTGTCAAGTTTCATTCACGTTCGATCACCCGTTCTAAAGTTATGCATGCCACTAGATGCTGGATTCCCATCCCCTACTACCCCCCTCGTCACCGTATCGAGGAAGGAACTATTTTCAAGTCGACCTAGGAAAGTACCTAATATGTCTGCAAAATTTCATGGTCATAGTACGCCTGGAAGTAACCTAACTCGTGATCACCGCGGAAATCCAAGAAAACCCCTCCGACACTTCCTATCTTCCTATTTTGTCAATAAAGTATCTAGGGTTAATGCTCGTTCTTCCCTTCAAGTTCCATCCCGATCCCTCGACCCTAGGCGTTTCAAAACATTTCCGGTCCCCCCTCTACCCCCACCCCAAGTTATCGGATTCGGGCCAGATTTGAAATTGAAAATCTGAGACACTTGTTCTTAACACCTGTCAAGTTTCATACATGTCCGATTACCCTTTCCAAAGTTATGTATGATTCTAGTTTCCGGATTCCCCATCCCTCCACTCCCCCGCGATGGCTGGTCGGTTCCCTCATATGCCTTCCAAGTCTTATTGTCCTAGCTTATGTGGAAGCGTTTCAGGAGATTTCCTGTGCCCCCCTCCATCTCCCCCCCCCCCCAAAAGGTATCAAATCTGGTCCGGATTTGAAACTGAATATCCGAAACACTTGTCCTTGACACACGTCAAGTTTCACGCATGTCCGATTACCCTTTCCAAAGTTATGCATGTTAATAGTTTCCGGATTTCCCATCCCTCCGCTCCCCCCACTATGATCGTACCTGGAAAGTGATTATTTCCAAATTAATCTGGTCGGTTCCCTGATATTCCTGCCAAGTTTCATTGTCCTAGCTTATGTGGAAGCGTTTCACGAGGTTTGTTTAGTTTACGTTTAGTTATTTTCCTCTGGTTAGCATTTAGCATTCGTTTTTAAACCGTATCTAGTCCCGCATTCGCTTCTTAATACATCAAGTCGTAGCGCCGTGGTAGAGAACCGGACTCACACCACAGAGGTCCGTGGATCGATCCCGCACTTGGGCAGCGCTCTTTTTGCTACCTTTTGCTCCTCTTTCGCTTCATAGTTTCCGGATTCCCGGATCCGGGGAAAGTCGGATAGGGGAAGTGATTATTTGTAAGTTGATCTGGTCGGGTCCCTGATATGCCTGCGAAGTTTCATCGTCCTAGCTTGTGTGGAACGCCTGAACTAGAGAAACCTGGACCGACCGACAGACCGACGGACGGACAGAAATTGCGATCGCTAGGGCAAGTGCCATAAAAAAACATTAGTTGCTGTGATCACAGGTTTGTTTCCTTCCCCCACCTTGACCCTGAAGATTGACAGCCTGACGAGGACCCTTACCAAGAAGGGCCTAAATATCGATGATGAAGAATCGTAGCTGACGCATACATTATATACACTATTTGAATATATGTTTCAAAGTCAGCTTGGGCTCAGAGAATATTTATCTTATTAAACGAGCGAATAAAGTACGGCACTCGTTAGGCAGGAACACCTATGCTGTTCTTGCTAGACTCGACGTTTTGTCTCGGCAAAAACCTGCGCCGATCTTAGAACTTAAAGCTCAAAATGAACGCCAAAGAATTATTCCCACTTGTGAAATGTCCTAATGGAGCCACACTTGCAAGACTCCGCGGAAGCCTTGGAAAAAGGTAATATCTGTCTAACATCCGCCACAGCCTTCATGTAACCTAAATTAGTCCTACGTTAAGTGTATTGTTGTTTAAATGTGACGAGATGAATGGGACTGATATTCTGACATAAAAGGTTATTACCTTAAATCGCACTTGCCAGCGAAAGGTAATCCTGTCGTGCGCTGGCTCAGTGCAGTGCAGAGGGCCGCATCAGTGCAGTGCAGAGGGCACTGAGTGCAGTGCACACTGAGTGCAGTGCACACTCAATGCAGTGCACACTCAGTGCAGTGCACACTCAGTGCAGTGCACACTCAGTGCAGTGCACACTCAGTGCAGTGCACACTCAGTGCAGTGCACACTCAGTGCAGTGCACACTCAGTGCAGTGCACACTCAGTGCAGTGCACACTCAGTGCAGTGCACACTCAGTGCAGTGCACACTCAGTGCAGTGCACACTCAGTGCAGTGCACACTCAGTGCAGTGCACACTCAGTGCAGTGCACACTCAGTGCAGTGCACACTCAGTGCAGTGCAGAGGGCCACATCTTGGAATCCCATGCAGTTTTCCAAGGCTTCCGAGTCCAGTCTTTGCCAACCAATGACTTGAAGGCCTCCACACTATCTGCCATGACAGTATTTTGACTGAGGGAATTCCATAGCGGTACCATTCGATTAGTAAAAAATTGGTTTCGCTTCTTGGTTATAGCTCTCGTCCGGAAAAACTTCTTGGAGTGTCCACGGGTTCGGGTGTTCTCTTCTAGCTTGAACAGGTTGGTGTCCGTCTCCAAGAGTTTGTGTGCCATAATGACGTCACCACGTCTGCGACGGTTGCAAAGGGTTGGCAGGTTTAACTTCCTTAATCTTTTTTGATAGTCCAGGGTGCTATATCCTTCGATGCATTTAGTGGCTCTTCTTTGTACATACTCAAGCGCTGATGGATCCCCCTTGTTTATTGGTGTTGCTACGCACATCCCAAATTCGACTTTAGGTCGTACCAGGCCTTTGCATAGCTTGGTTATTACTTGGGGGATCGTGAGCTAAATGTCCTTTTGATCAGGCCAAGGGTCTGGAAGGATTTTGCAACTACTGCTTAGGTGTGTGGGCTGAACTTGAGGTCTTCATCTACCAGAATGCCCAGGTCTTTCTCTTGTCTTGTGGAGATTACTTCCTGTCTAGCGCCATTTTTGCTGGTCATGGAGTATGTGTATCTTGGGTTCTTGGGATCTCAAAGCGTAAGTGGAGGAATACCTATGACATCGCAAAAGTTGTCCGTCCGTCCGTCTGTCCGTCTGTAAGCACGATAACTCTCGAAGGGAATGAGATATTTTGATGAAACTTGACGTGACGATTGTTTGGGTCAAGGGAAAGGTCGAGTTCGTAGATGGGCTCTGTAGCTCTATATTTGGGGGTGGGGGAGGGGGTTCAAATTAAGGTACAAATAAAATATTTTTAAACAGCTAATGTGATGGTCGATTATGGAGTAAGAAGACATGCTGAGCACGATGGTGAAAATCATTTTCTCGCCCGACAAGTAGTTCGTCCGGAATCCGGTAAAAACCGGAAAGTTTGTTAAAAATAAAAGTTTCATCTGAAGTTGATTAGATGTTTTATTTAAGGGTAAGAATACATGCTGAACACGATGGTGAAAACCATTTTCTCGCTGGACAAGCAGTTCGTCCGGAATCCGGCAAAAACCGGAAAGTTGGTTAGAAGTAAAAGTATCATTTGGAGTTGATTAAATGTTTGATTTAGAGGTAAGAAGACATGCTGAGCACGATGGTGGAAACCATTTTCTCGCCGGACAACTATTTCACCTGGAATTTGGGCAAAAACCGGCAAATATGTCAAAAGCAAAAGTTTTATCTGAAGTTGATTAGATGTTAGAATTAGGGGTACGAAGATTCGCTGAGTCTGTAAATGACAATCATTATTTACCCGGACATATAATTAGTCCGGAATACGGTTGTACCCGCATTTTTTTTAAGTCAAAGTTCTATTTAGTGTTGATTAGATGTTCTTATAGGGATAAGGAGATACACAGGATTCGTTTCTGAATTTTCTTTTTTTGCTGAACTGGTAGTTCGCTCGGAATTCGGGCGAAACCGCAAATTTGGCAGAAGTAAAGCAGGAAGTTTCGGTCAGTATCGTCAAAATAGATATGGCCTATAGAGGTATATATTGATAGAAGATGGAATATCTGAACTCGTTTTTTTTTATGATTAGCCTGGCGAAGACTGGATCTGGCGAAGACAAGACCCAATTGTCCGGATCAAATCTTAGATTTTTCGGATCCCATCGACACCTTTGGTCTTGTTTTTTCCGAAGTTTAATGATCTGCACTTCTGGACGTTGAACTCTAGTCGCCAGGTTGTTGCCCATTTTTGGGAAGTTGTCCAGGTCACACTGAAGGCTGGTGATTTTGGTGAGGCTATCTACATTTTTGAGTCGTCGGCATATAGACTGGTCTTATTTCTGATAACTCTAGGGTCATCGTTAATAAAGATATTAAAGAGTGTTGGGTCCAGAACCATGCCCTGCGGGACTCCACTTGTAACATTACTCTTTTCTGAGAAGAATGCCATATCCTGGTCTCCATATATCTTAACGGATGAGTTACTTCTGTCAAAAATTGCATGATCCAGTCTATGACAACTTGATGTATTCCGATCCCCTCCAGTTTTATCTTCAGCCTTTTATGGCGAACTTTGTCAAATGCTTTTGCACAGTCGAGTATAATGAGGTCAACTGGTAGATTCTGATCGAGCAGGCCAGTTACATAATCGTAAGCATCAATAAGGTTAGTATCGGTAAAAGTTTCGGGTGTGTATGACAATCTCGTGTATGATATTCTTAGTTATACTCTCAAGAGTTGAAGGAAGAGCGGAAGTAAATCAAATGAACATCTACTTGGCCCTTACAGATATGCCTATCTTGAGTGAACACACAAGGAAAATAAGTCTTACTCTTCGAGTCCAGGGATGAAGGGGGCGGGACCAAGAAGCAGAAATCCAATCGAGTTGGATATTAGTCCGACAAACATCATCGTCCAGGTCCGGTGTAATCGGTCAGAAATCCAACCCCAGATGGGACTGAAGATGGCATAGACTCCAGATTCCAGCAGGAAGATCATTCCGATTTGTGTTGCAGACAGATTGAACTGAAATAAGATCCAATGAAGTTCAATTAAAGGACACCTGAACAATGAAACCATACTTGAACGCACTATGGAGAATGCATTTACAGACATGGCCATGGCGAGCATTCTTCTCCTGAGAGTGACGTTTTCAAAATAGGGATGTTCGTTTCTGGAGGTTTGCACATGCAGACTCCAAGACAAAAAGCGCAATTCATTCAAATCTTGTACAGCGCTGGCCGGATCGTATCAGAATTTCTTCTCGATATACGTTTGGGCTAACTGGTTAAAAAAATATTTCAGAAGAAGGGTTGATTGGAGACATTTGTTCATTTGTAAGATTGTTCGGTACTGAAATAAGGACAGATGCAAAATGGAGCAAAAATCACAGCTTGGAAACACTATTTCGTATTGGATTGGGTTTTCTGCGGGCAATGTCAACGGATGTCATACAGATAGGGATGACACTTGGTACTCTTCATTCAGGTGTCCTTTTAACGACAAAAGCGACAAGCAACTTTTGCTTTTATTGAGGCAAGTGACACTGAGAAAGTGCTTCCATATCCTCACGACATAGAAGTTAAAGCGTGTTTTCCAACTGTGATGAAACTCAAAGTTTAACCTTGTATACCTTCAAGTTCGAACTTTAGTTTACACTCGGGCAAAGAAATACATCCTGATCACCGTTCAATGGTGAAATAATCTTCCCTCGTTCGTTGTCCATCGACCGACGTAACATCGGGAATAAACGCACACCCTTCTAAATAACTACTGCGGTTGAAAGACGACAACCACAATCCGATGAACCCAACAGAGTCGTGTTCCTTCTTTTGTAAGTTTGTAAACGAATGTAAGCTGATAGTAGTTGTCCTCTTATTTATTTATTTATCACCCGTCATTTCAAAAAGAAAAGGGACGGAGTACAAAAGAGAAAAATAAAAACAAAATAAAAGGAAAACATTATACTTTCATAGGGAAAAAAAATAATCAACAATTACAAACTGAACACTCTCTGACTAACAACTGAACATGATGACATACGTAAACTTAAAACTCTGAGAATTTGGCTCCAGGGCTGGGACTGGATTTTTAAATTGAGCTTGTTAATTGGGTTATAAATAGCAAGCTTAGGGTCTCTTATGTAATATAATTTCATCATTTTGGTAATTTTCTTCATTTTCTTATGTTTTTATGGCATTTGCAGCTTTGCTTAAGTGCCAAATACCGATCATTTTTCGGTCGGTCTGTCAGGCCACTGTTCTCGGGTTAGGGTACTTTCAGAAGTGCTAGGACGTTGAAAATTGGCAGGCATATTTGAGACCCGACCGAACTAGCTTGGAAATAGCAACTTCACCGACCCGACCACCGTGGAGGGAGTGAAGAGAGGGGGAATCCGGAATATTGACGTATGTATAACTTTTGAACGGGGAATATGATCTTAAGGAAACTTGATATTTGGAAAGACCTCGTGTCTCAGATGTCACACCTCAAGTCCGGAATGGATCCGTTGACTTTTGGGGTGCTGGGGGGGGGGGGGGGCAGGAAATCGTGTGACATGTTCAGAGCGGGCGGATCGGGATGAATTTTGGTGGGAAGAACAAACAAAAGCCCTAGATATATAGTTGACAAGACCGGACAGGAACCGAGCACTGTGGGGGGAGTTGGAGGGATGGTTCCGAAATTCTGGTGATCCCGAGTTAAGATGCTTACACATGTGCTAGGACGATAAAACTTGGCAGGCACATCAGGGACTCGACGATTCTAACTTGAGAACAGTCGTTTCTCCGATTTGGCCATCGTGGGGGGAGTGGAGGGAGGGGGAATCCGGAATCTTGCGGTGTGTCAAACTTTTGAACGAGTGATTGAATCTCAATGAAACTTGACATTCGGAAAGAACTCATGCCTCAGATATCCCATTTCAAGTGCGGACCGGATCCGACCAATGTCAGGGAGTCGGGGGAGGGGGTCGGAAATTTTTGACACGCTTACCCGGCCTTGCCAGTGCCGTATCACCTTCTAGCTCTTGTTCAGATATTTATGACGTTACCGAACAAATTTGGCGTGAGCCATGGAAGGTTTTTGGTCAGTAAGAAAGTTTATCTACTTAAACTCCCATCCTAAAATAACAGACTGCAAGCCTGCTAGATGGATACGTGGTATGTCTTAGCAAGAACAAATAAGTCAATAGAGCCTCGACAAAACTGTCTAAAACATCATTTTGGTCGTTTCCATCAATGTGTTGGGAGAGCAACACTTTGGTTTTGACCCGGTTTTCATTACAATTTTTTTGTTTTTGTTTTCAGTGCCCCGATTTCAGCTTATTACTAGAAAGTGGTAAGGGTAGAACGTCTGCGGTTTTTACGGAAACTGTGGACCTTAGGTGAAAAAGGATTGTTTTTGCTTTTCCTCGAGCCAGAGCCAGCTACGGTATGTGAAGTGAAGCGGAGTTCTATAGCCTATGTCAGACAGGACTATCTGAAGTTGTGTTGTCAAGCTTTCGTTTCATAAAACCATGTTTCTGCTTTCGAGTGGAAAGCTCCGTTCTAGCAGGCAAGCAGGCAGGCATCAGTTTCAAACTGAAGATGGACTGTGGAAAAGTGCTAAATATGTGAGACCGGCCCCATAGCCTTCTATCTTCTTTGAGTGATAAATATAAAAATTTAAAGAAACAATAGTTTCTACCCATACATCTATTGTTTCTATCCATTTCTGTTAGTGATTTCAGCCAAGTTCACCATTCCAATTTTTTGCACTTGGAATTGCGGTAGAGCACCTTGATGAGCAGATCAAAACACATGTCATCCGTTTTTTGGTACAACAGTTTGAAAGTATAGAGGGGTTGACAACTTCAGTAGTAAGGTAGACACTAAAACCAAAAACAGCCCGATCCCAACTGAGACATGTAGGTGACTTGTAGGCAACAATCGTCGATCCGCTGCTATACCATATCATCTTCGGTGATGAGGGTTTGGCAACTCTTGCTGGTTGGTGTACCTATTAATCTTATTTTCTTTCAGGTGTATTTGATCGTGAGAACATTTTGGTACCATATCTGTCACGGGGAGATAGACTTGTAAGTAAGAACCGGTTGCTAGCAGGGGCTCATAAAGGGCTAGACACTAGTGCAACCTGTTGCACATTTTATTTGATCTCTATAAATCTGAAGGTAAGAAAATTAGTCTCTATACCCTTTTGGATGTTTCTTCGTCGCTATAAAAAATCATTGACAACAGAACCCAACCAGCGCACGACCTTCTACACTGCTTCCTGGCCGACGATTGAAATTAAGTGTCTTTTTGTGTATGTTTATGTGTTTTATTTACTTTCTTCATTTACTCCGCTTTCTGAAAACGGCGGGTTATAAATAAATTACTTACTTACTTACTCACTTATTGTCTGTCCCTGTAACTTAGAATTAACTCTTTGAGGGGTTGACAACTTTAGTGGTAGGGTACACACTCAAAAAAAGACAGGCGGAACCCAGTTGTGAGACAAGTTTGAGACTTGTAAGTAACAATCGGCTGTCACACCGTAATCTTCTTCGGCGGTGAGGACTTTCCGACTTTTCCTAGTTTGTGTACCTATTTTGTTTCCGGTGATTTCAATGATAAAAAAAAGTTTGGTTCATGTCATCGTTCAAGAGTCGGTTGCTAAAGCATTGTACATTTCATAAGATGTTACTATAGTCTATGGTGATGGTCTATCACTGTATCCCAGAATTAAATGTTAACGTAACGGATACAAATGATAATCTAAAACAACGATATAATTTTGCGATAATTAGTAGAGTGGATCTATGGTATTTTGATCCTGGAAAGTTACGGATAGCTTTATAATATCATAAGATAATGTTCTGAGTTTTAACCAGTCATGATGTTGACGACTGAAAAGGATAACGTTCAACTGCCTGCAAAGTAAATTTAGTCCCTACTTCCGATATTATGTTGTTTTTTTTCAACGCTGAGGGACAGCCATGTCATTACAGATTTTGTCATCAGTTCAGAAAATAATTCTTCTCAGATCGGAACATTCCATTTCGAAAACCTCGATGGGCTGACAAATTTAACATTCAACCGTTAGCGAAGAACAAGAATACTTGTTTCAATACAAGACCCCCCCCCCCCCCCCCCTAAAGGTCTTGAGAAAGTACTTTCGTCGGGCGAAGCCCGGCTAAAGTTCACTTGTTTGTAGGCGCGAAGCGCCGGCAAACACTGAAGAAATAAAATGTTGTATGCTTTTGTCAGGCGTCGGCACATCGGGTTCTTTTTAAACGCAAGAAATGAAATCTTGCAAACGTTTGTCGGGGAAAACACTGAAGAAGTCGGATTCTGTGTGCTTTGTCGTGCCTCGGTATTCTCGTCGGCACATCGGGTTCTTTTTGTACATAAGGAATCCAGAAGAAATACATTTTTTGTATGTTTTCGTCGGGCTTCGGTCGACACATCGGGTTCTTTTTATACGCAAGAGATGAAATCCTGCAAACATTTGCCGGGCAAAACACTGAAGAAATAGAATTCTGCATGCTTTTGCCGTGTCTCGGTATTCTCGTCGGCACATCGGGTTCTTTTTATACATAAGCAGAAGAAATACATTTTTTATGTTTTTGTCGGGCGTCGGTTGACTAGTCGGCACATCTGCTTCTACTTATACGTGAGAAACCAAATTTGCAAACTTTGTCGGGTGCACCCGGGAAGTTCAAGTACACGTAAAAAATCAAGCTTTGTACAGTCTAGTCCAGCGAAACACAGACAAAATCAAATGCTCGACGGTTTTGCCGGGCGTCGGTATTCTCGTCGGCACATCAGGTTCTTTTTACACGAAAAATAACCAAATTCTTTAAATTCTTTATCCGGTTGTAACGACACGAATTATTTAATTCTAGATGATTATACTAACTCTCGCAAAGCGACTTTTGGCGCAAATCCCCTGTTGCTCGAACAGTCGCATTGCCTCGTAGTCTCCAAGTCCCTTTCTCTCATATTCGCATTGCCTCACACGCAGTGCCTTTTTGCCTAATTTTGGCAACACATAAAACAAAGGGAAAAAGCTAGTATATAAGGCCAATGATTGCACCAGAGGTCGCAGACTTAAGTTAGTCTTGAGACAGTAGTGATTAAGGATCGTTCGATTAGCAGATGTATTCGATGTATGCAGAACTTTAATATTAAAAGTAACTGTGTTTTCTAACCACTGTTTATTGAATGTAGTACCTAGGACCTACCGTCCAAATTTCCCCCTCCACAGTTACGAACCGACGCTTCGAGGATTAAGATCAGAGTACCGGTATAGTCTAATATGTACCAACCGCTCGGGTAGACGCTACACGTATGTTAGATGATCGGTTTCGTACAACATGTTAAACGTTGAAGACACACTAGAGAGTCGTAACGCTTAATTCAGCACGGTGCATGCCGAAAGTTCAAGTCTCGTCGGTACATCGGCTTCTATTTACACGTAAAAAATAAAGTTCTTTACAGTCTTGTCGGGCAAAACACAGAAGAAATCGAATTCTGAATGCTTTTGTCGGGCGTCGGTATTCTTGTCGGCACATCGGGTCTTTCAGTAAGCCGTACAAAGAGTGTTGTACTCAGAGCGTCTTTTCTAAAACGGGACCTTCCTGAGGTTGAGGATATAGGTCTCAACTCCTCGGTGTGTTAATTGATGTTGACCTTAAGTGGAGTTCTCACGTACAGCATATTACTCGAAAAGCAGCACCTCTCCTCAAGTCGTTCGCGGCTCTCAGACGTTTTGCAATTCCGTCGCGAGATTTACGCAGTATTTACTGCACGTACATCCGACCTTGCCTGGAGTATGCCTGTCCGGCTTGGCACCCTGGACTCAACAACGCACAGACCGATAGACTAGAAGCCATCCAAAAAAGGGCTGTTAAGATTATGCTCGGCCCGGGCTATCTCTCTTATGAGGATGGCCTGGTCAAGCTTGAACTGCCAACCCTTGACGAACGAAGGCACCAATTGACAATAGCGTTCGGGAGCAAGTGTCTGGCATCACATGCTCATCGTGCAATTCTACCTGATTTTGATACTACAGCAAATAGCAGGCCTAATACGCGACAGAGACAGAGGGACGCTGATTCCCAGAGACTAGAAAGACCACCCATAAACTCGACAGATCGTTACCTGAAATCTTTTGTACCCTATTTTACCCAATATTTTAATTCTAGTTAATTCAAATTATATTTTCAAGTTGTGTACGTGTAGATGAAGTTAAGTCAAATTATATTTTCAAGTTGTACGTGTATGAAATGTCTACTTATGTAATTGTGATATGTTATTTGTGTGAATGACGATCCAGTGCTAGAGTGTATAATACAAGCTATTAAGGAAATAAAGTACATTATTATATATTATTATACGTAAGAAATGAAAATCTGCAAATTTTGTAGGACGCAAATTTTTCAGGAAAAAATACAGATTTAAAAAAAAATTAAAAAGGCTTTGCTTAGTTCAACCTGTTCTGGGTAAAGTCGTTGGAAGCTTCGCTTTTGGGCGAAAGTTAACGAAAAGCCGAATATGTGAATTTAAATATATGAATTTACATCAAAGGAACAATCTCAACCGATGCATTGCAGTTAGTTTTACACAGAACTTCGCCTGCAGCATATTTTGTAGTATTCTGTATCTGGAAGAACGGTCTATCATTTAGATTTCGTTTCAGGATAGAAATTTGTGGGGTTTGAAACACGTGAAAAGCTGGATATTGTGTGTTAACATAGCTAATTTTTTCCGGAAAAAAGCAGATTTAAAAAATTTCGCATGCAGCGCTTAGTTTAACTTGCCTTTGTACATTCGTTGGAAGCCGCTTTTTAGCGAAAGCTAGAATGAAAAGCCGAATATGTGAACTTTAATATACGAAATTATACCAAAGGAATAATCTCAACTGATGCATTACAGTTAGTTAACAAAAAATTTCGCCTGCGGCGCATTTTGTAGTATTCTTTATTTGGAAGAACGGTGTTTCATATAGTTTGGAGTGTTAGGATTGAAATTTCGTGGGGGTCTGAAACACGTTAAAGGCTAGAACTTGTATGATAGGTATAGCTAGATTTTTCCGGAAAAAAGACAGATTTAAAAAATTTCGCATGAGGCACTTAAGTTTAACTTGCTCTTGGTATAGTCGTTGGTAGCTTCACTTTTTAGCGAAAGCTAGAATGAAAAGCCAAATATGTGAGCTTTAATATACGAAATTACATCAAAGGAATAATCTCAACTGATGTATTACAGTTACATTTATCCCGGTTCTATTCCGTGCTGGCGGGAAATGTACGCCGCTGCCGCGTGTTTTGTCGGCAGTCCGTCGGCACAAACCGGACGTCCCCCCCCCCCCAAGGTAAAAGGCTGGTGACGCCCCTGACCGAAGGGAATGAGATATTCTGATGAAACTTGGTGTGACGATTCTCTGGGTCAAGGGAAAGATCGAGTTCGTAGATGGGCCCCACAGCTGTATATTTAGGGGAGGGTGAGGGGTTTCAGATTAAGGGGCGAACAAAATATTGTTTAAAAGCATGCTGAGACATACTGAAAATTATTTTCTCGCCGGACAGGTAGTTCATCCGGAATCCGGCAAAAACCGGAAAATTTGTCACTGAAGTTGATTAGAGGTTCGATTTAAGGATAGGCAAACATGCTGAATCCGAATATGAAGATTATTTTTTCGCCGGACAAGTAGATCGACCGGAACCCGGACAAAACTCGAAATTTTGTTAAAATTAAGTCTTATATGAATTTACGGGTAAGACGACATGCTGAATTCGTGTATGACAATCATTTTCTACCCGGACATATAGTTCGCCACGAATCCGGCTGAAATCGGAAAATTTGTTTAAAGCTGAAGTTTTATCTGAAGCTGATTAGAGGTTCGACAAAGGGGCAGGAGATACGCTGAATCCATTTTTGAACTTCATTTTTTTTGCAAGACAAGTAGCTCGGCCGGAATCAGGCTGAAACCAGAAAATTGGCAGAAGTAAGGCAAGAACTTTCGTCAAAGTAGATATGACGCAGGCTATAGGGGTAAACACACATGCTGAATCCATATTTGAACTTCGTCTTCTCAGATGATTACCATTTGCCTTAATCTGTTTCTAAATTTTATTAGTAAAGTGTTCGAGGAGTCTGGTATGGCATGCATTTTGGGTCAAAATTGGTAAAAATGTTGCCGAGAATACTTGAAATGTCGCCGAGAATCCATGAAATGTAGCCGAGAATGCTGTTTTTGTCGCCGAGATTTTGTGTGTGTATCCGAGACTGCAATGTTTGTTGCCGAGAATGACAACTTTGTAGCCGAGATTTTCACTGAAAAGCATGTCGCCGAGAAATACAGATATGCGTTCGAAACCAAAAATCTAGTTCTCGAGATGGAACAAAGTGTCCCCGAGATTGCTAGAAATGTCGCCGAGATTTCGCGTAATGTCGCCGAGAATGCATGAAATGTCGCCGAGATTTTTTTGAAAATAACGTACTAGTGAAAAAAGTGTCGCCGAGAATTGAAAAAAAAATACAGCTTAGAACGAAAAATCTGATTTTTTAGATGTGAACAAATGTAGCCGACTTGGTGGTTGGTGAGGTCCTCCTTATTGTTCTATTTGTTAGTCCGGATCAAGTATAATTCTTTGCTGCAGTACACACTCACTACCATTGTTAAGTGCTATATTTGCTATCGCACTCTTGTTGGTATTAGTCTACTCAATAAACAATGTGAATGTGAACAACAGTTGCTCAAAAGTAAGATGCGCAGGAAGTTTCAAAGGAAAGGATATGGCTCAGAGGCAGGGGCGTTGCGAAAGGGGTGGGGGGGGGTGCAAAATTCAGTAACTTATTCGGTTTTATTGCTAGGATTCGGTAGTTACCACGAACAAGGTCGAATGAAAAACTGGTCCCAGACAAAAGGACTGATCTATGATTTCATCGATAGTCCTTACTTTTATTTGTATGCTAAAAACAAGCTCTTATCAGAAATGTCTCGAAAATTCTGCCTACGGCGTTTTTCATAATATTCACTATTTTCCGGAAAGGCGCGTCATTTAGCTAGGTTTTAAACCAGTTTTAGGGATCGGGATTTTTCGAAACCCTAAAAGCTAGAACCTGCATGGTAATAGCTGAATTTGGCAGGAAAAAACGAACTTAAAAAAATCTCGCCTGCAGCGCTCACTTTATGTGATTATGACTAGTAATGTCTAGTCATACAGTAGCTGCTACTGCCGAGATGTCGCTCCATCCGGTTTCTGGAAATTCTTAGGATCCTGTTGTTTTGGCTCTTCACCGAACAACAAAAATTCACTTGCGACCCCCTGCTCACAGGTGCTAAGAAAGCTAGAATAAGTATAGTCGTTGAAAGAAATATATAACTGAAACGCATTTATTTTACGGATATATCATCAAAAAATGTGTTACCACCTTAAAATTTTTGAAATAATGACTTTAGCACAAAAACCTGGTTCTGGGGAGCTTGACTTTGACATGGACGACTGATTTTCTCTTCCATTTAAGTCATCCACCAATAGCCTTGTATACTGGTTAGGGCTAAGGTTCAAGCATAGCAAGCATGATAGTTTCGTTCTTGCAATAGCCTTGTCACATAGTTATGGTTAAGGGTCTCCAAACATCGTTTGTATGGTAGTTTTGGTTCATCTTAAAAGGAAATGTCAGGTAAGCAGCACTTCATAGCATCTCCATGACTGGAAGTGCAGGCCCATCTCAGAACCATGCTTATTCATGGTTTCACATTCAAATCCAAGATCTGAGCTACACGTCAGCAGGGCCAGAAACTGGCTCAAGCACACTACTTCCGAACTGTAGTTTCAATGACTTATTTGGATTTAGGACTCTGATTGTTCAACTAAACTTCAGAGACAAGAAGTGGTTTATCTGATAGTTGGAAATAAACGGGAAATTTCAGTCCGGTGATGCAGCTTTTCCACCTCAAAAGTCCGGCTTCCTCACTACTACAGATCCCCAGAAGCTGAGGAACATATCCTTTGCATACACGCTCCATGTACTGATTGTCCATTAATATACTTTTTCTAAGTTTTGGCTTTCACCCCTTGACTTCATATTTCAGGAAGTGCTCAATACTATTCAAAACTGGAGCTTGAGTACTAGTCAGCTGTTCCTGTTGGCTTTGGGCATGGATGATCACTGCATGGGATTTGCCTACTCCTTCTTGCGGACCTTTAATAGCGATTTCCCACACTGACTTCGGTTATCGACAACCGCATCTAACACTTCGGAATCCATCTTCGAATTTCCGATCATAATGGCCGAGGCAGTTATGTTTCTTGATCAATGACTGTGACCTGGAAAGGAGATCAAGTTGGGCACATGAAGAAACAATGGTATTCTCAAGTGTTAGGATAATTGTGAATGAATTTGTGGTAAAACAATTAAAGATTGTTCCTTAATATCTGATTTTGTGAATTTCTTCTCTGAAAATCAGATATTTAAAGTTTAGCTGAAAAGGGCTGAGATAGGACAATCTAGTTACCCATCACTTATTCACTTAAAGAGGTTTGAAGATCAGATGGAAATGCGTTACTTCGTTGCTCCGCTATTCACGTATAATCAGTTTTCAAATAGTGGAATTTCCATGTCGGATTTGCGGTACCTCTATGCGTTTGTACCCGTGTTTGTGCTTGACGAAAGCTATTTACGAAAAATAAGTGTTCACGCAGTGAGCAGTGGTAACCTAGCTCATGACAGTTCAGTGAAAAGCCGCGTTTTTATTGAGATTTAAATTTCCCGCATCATAGTAGAATTTTGCGTTGTGAAGACAGCCATAGATATTCTGAACGTCATACCAGAGCAACTAGTGAAAAATAAAAAATCCCTTCACACAATACAAATAATGTGGTGTGTCCAGATGAATGATACAAAAAGAAGTTTGCTTTTCAGTTAAACTTTAAGGAAGAATCTTTAATTCTTTTTCCACAAATTCATTTGCCAGCTTGAGAGGCTTGAGCCTGAAAAAGACCCTTGCAAAGAAGGGCCGAAGTATCACTCTTATGAAACTGTAGCTGACTTATCGGTTTGCACCGTCCAAGATGATTTGCAGTCAGCTTGGGCTGGAGGACTATCTCCAACCTTCTTTATACACTTGATGACTATCTCTCCATGCTGATTCAGAATCTCTAGGCCTGCGGAAGAAATGAAGAAATGGTGCCAAAGCTGCGCTGACTCAGGATTTGAGTCGCTGAGTTTGAGTTGTTACGGACACGTTTACTCCTTCTTCCTGAGAATCACTGGCGTGTTCTGAACTTAGTCATATAGAGTATTATCCCACAACTAAAAGTTCTCCTGCTTTGGAAAGTGAACTGTTTGTTAATTCAGTCTCAGGCAAGGAGTTTTTAGCAAACTCTTTGCTTCAAAGATAATCTAGATCTGTCATGGAAGAAAAGCAAAAACGGCTCAGTAGCCTGGTGCCAGAGAGCCAATGTCTGCAGATACTCCTACATACAATTCTCAGAAAAAGAGCCGGGGAGTTCCGGGCGAACTACTTGTCCGTCGAGAAAATGGTTTTCACCATCGTCTTCAGCATGTCTTCCTACCTCTAAATCGGACATCTAATCTACTTCAAATAAAACTTTTACTTTTAACAAACTTTCTGGTTTTGGCCGGATTCCGGGCGAACTACTTGTCCGATGACAAAATGGTTTTCACCAGTGTTCAGCATGACTTCTTACCCCATAATCGACTATCACATTATCTGTTTTAAAATATTTTGTTTGCCCCTTAATTTGAACCCCCACCCTTAAATGAAGGGTTACAAAGCCCATCTACGAACTCGACTGGTCCGACGACCCAACGAATCCTCACACCAAGTTTCATCAAAATATCTCATTCCCTTCGAGTGTTATCATGCTTACAGACGGATGGACAGACGGACAACTTTTGCGATGTCATAGGTATCCCTCCACTTACGTTTTGGGATCCTAAAAAGTATCTCAAATATAAGACTGGCAGATATTTTGCTAACCTGGAGGATTATACTGAATTAGAAACATTAGACAAGAAACAAGAGGGCCAAACAAATGCGCAAAACTGTGTGAATTGCAAGATAAAGTAACAACAATTCTTACAAGTTTAAGGCAAAGGTTTATAGGTCATCCATAATAATAGAAATTTGCTACGAGTGAAGCCCCCACAGTAGTTTGTTATAACTGATGCAGTCAACCACAAACCCCTGATTTTTGGATACCCTATGCCAAACGCCGGATATGTCTAGCGTTTGGCATACCCTATGCCTAACGCTGGATACACTATGCCAGGAGGTGGATACTGTAACCCAGTAAAATATTGATGATTTGAGTGAAGCTAAAAAATCAACCAATCAGAACTCCTTTCTATTGAGGTAGGTCAGAGTTAGGTTACCAACAGGTATCCAGCGTTTGGCATAGGGTAGCCAGCGTTAGGCATAGGCTAGGCTAAATGCTAGATATACCCAGTGTTTGGCATAGGGTATCCAAAAATCAGGGATTTATGATAAACTGAACTGATGACAATTAACAGCTTGAAAATTTTCGCCCGCTGCAGATTTAGGCTAAATTTTCTGAATGTTATTCTGTTTTTCCTGGGATGCTCCAGAACCCCACGAAAGCTAGTGGGCTGATTCCCCCCACCCAAATGATCCCTCTGATTCTAGGATTCTGAATCCCTGATTCAAGCAAATCTGGTCCTGAGTCTAACAATCCCCCGAGCCTAATCTCTCAGCCTCATAAACTTTACTGTAGCAAGCACACTGAAAAACAACAACATAGGTTCGGACACCAACAAATAAAGTAGGCACTCTTAGAATAGAATTTCAAAGAGAAATTGTAAAGCTTGATCGGGTCAAGAGAACATAGGTTACCTATCCTGCATTGTAAATGACATTTCGTTTAATCCATGAAATTCAATGCAAGCCTTTGAAAGACTCTGCGACCCCTCAGTGTGCACACCTTTCCTGGATTTTGAATCTCGGCAATACCTGAAACCTGGAGGTACTGAAATCCCTAACGATGTGAGAACAAAGGCTAGCAAAATTCAAGAGAAATCTCAAAAGAAGTCAGACAAAAATTAATAACATTTTCTTTCTTTATCTCTTCTTAATCTTGACACTAAAAGCATAACCTTCAATGTAAAAGATTATTTTTCTTTTCATCCTAATTATATTGTCAATAGGATGAACACAATCACAAGTTCCAGCAGACGATTCCAATATAAATTCGCTTGTCTTTTGAAAGAAACTTTAAAGTTCATATTTAAATTCGGTAGTGGGACTGGTGGGGTCCGGGTCCACCCTGGGGTCTAGCCGAAAATCCTTATCCCCCCCTGGCAACAAAAATCCGTCCGCCCTCCCTGAATGCAAATATATAGGAAACTAAATATATTCTGACAGCGAGTTAATGTAAACTCTAAACAGACACGTGAGTTAATGTAAACACGTGATGGTGGCCTTCCCTATCTATGAAATACTTTTCATAGAAATAAATTGGGGGGAGGGTTTGGTCGGGGTGGTTCGGTACCCGAGGTGTTTTCGTACCGCCGGTGGCGGTGGAAGGGGGTCGCTGGGGCGACTGTGGGGTGACTGTGTTCATCCTATTGAGTTAACTAGACCACCGAAAATGAAAAGAAAAATAAATATTCTTTTAGCCCAAGCTGACTTTGAAACATTTATTCCAACAATGTTTTCAACGGACACGTCAGCTACGATTCTTCATCAGCGATATTTCGGCCCTTCTTGGCAAGGGTCCTCGTCAGGCTGTTTGCCTTGCCAAGAAGGGCCGAAATATCGCTGATGAAGAATCGTAGCTGACGTATCCGTTGAAAACATTGTTGGAATGAAAAGAAAAATAATCTTTTACATTGAAGATTACGCTTTTAGTGTCAAGATTTAGAAGAGATAAAGAAAGAAAATGTCTTAATTTTTTTCTGACTTCTTTTGAGATTTCTCTTGAATTTTGCTAGCCTTTGTTGTTACAACGTTAGGGATTTCAGTACCTCTAGGTTCAGGTATTGCCAGGGCCCAGGATTCAAAATCCATGAAAGGTGTGCACACTGAGGGGTCTCAGAGTCTTCCAAAGGATTGAATTGAATTTCATGGATAAAACGAGATGTCATTTACAATGCAGGGTAGGTAACCTATGTTCCCTTGACCACCTACTGTCCGTTTTTCAGTTTACCTGCTACAAAGTTTATGAGGCTGAGAGATTAGGCTCAGGGGATTGTTAGACTCAGGCTGGACTCAGGCCCAGACAGGGCCCAGAGTTGCTTGAATCAGAGATTCAGAATCCTAGAATCAGAGGCATCAGTTGGGGGGGGGATCAGCCCACTGGATTAGTGAGGTATTTACGTTTCCCGAAGGAGGACATCATATACCAAAGAAAAGTCAGAAGTTCAAGGCCATTGCAGCCTCTCTAAAGTTCTTTCAGTGGTTCAAGTAGCTCATGTCTTAGTATAGACAAGAGAATGGTCAAATCTCATTATTTGAGAGGGAAAGAAGTGTGATAGGAGGAAAGGGTATTTATTTAAAAAAAAAAAAAAAAAAAAAATATACCCCCCAACCCAAGGTAATCAGGGAATGATATAGTGGATTCATGGTGGTTAGAATTACGGCCACAATCAGGATTTTTTTGTCTTAAAAGTGGCCGCTAATCGTAAATTGTTTGCTTAATTTATGTGTTTTTGATGAAATTAAAAAAATGTCTATGTCTATGTCTATGTCTATAGTTTGAGTCGGAATTGACTGAAATAGCTTTGACTGTCAATGGCTCTTTTTCTGAGAATTGTATGTAAGTATCTGCAGACATTGGCTCTCTGGCACCAGGCTATGGAGCCGTTTTTGCTTTTCTTCCATGACCGATTATCTTTTCTACATCTAGATTATCTTTGAAGCAAAGAGTTTGCTAAAAACTCCTTGCCTGAGACTGAATTAGCAAACAGTTCACTTTCCAAAGCAGGAGAACTTTTAGTTGTGGGATATTCTCTATATGACTAAGTTCAGAACACGCCAGTGATTCTCAGGAAGAAGGAGTAAACGTGTCTGTAACAACTCAAACTCAGCGACTCAAATCCTGAGTCAGCGCAGCTTTGGCACCATTTCTTCATTTCTTCCACAGGTACCCGGAGATTCTGAATCAGCATGGAGAGATAGTCATCAAGTGTGGTTGGAGATAGTCCTCCAGCCCAAGCTGACTGCAAATCATCTTGGACGTTGCAAACCGATAAGTCAGCTACAGTTTCATAAGAGTGATACTTCGGCCCTTCTTTGCAAGGGTCTTTTTCAGGCTCAAGCCTCTCAAGCTGGCAAATGAATTTGTGGAAAAAGAATTAAAGATTCTTCCTTAAATATCTGATTTTCAGAGAAGAAATTCACAAAATCAGATATTTAAGGAACAATCTTTAATTGTTTTACCACAAATTCATTCACAATTAACCTAACACTTGAGAATACCATTGTTTCTTCTGTTGTGCCCAACTTGAAATCCTTTCCAGGTTACAGTCATTGATCAAGAAACATAACTGCCTCGGCCATTATGATCGGAAATTCGAAGATGGATTCCGAAGTGTTAGATGCAGTTGTCGATAATCGAAGTCAGTGTGGGAAATCGGCTATTAAAGGTCCGCAAGAAGGAATAGGCAAAGCCCATGCAGTGATCATTTATGCCCAAAGCCAACAGGAACAGCTGACTAGTACTCAAGCTCCAGTTTTGAACAGTATTGAGCACTTCGTGAAATATGAAGTCAAGGGGTGAAAGCCAAAACTTAGAAAAAGTATATTAATTGACAATCAGTACATGGAGCGTGTATGCAAAGGATATATTCCTCAGCTTCTGGGGATCTATAGTAGTGAGGAAGCCGGACTTTTGAGGTGGAAAAGCTGCATCACCGGACTGAAATTTCCTGGTTATTTCCACCTATCAGATAAACCACTTCTTGTCTCTGAAGTTCAGTTGAACAATCAGAGTCCTAAATCCAAATAAGTCATTGAAACTACATTTCAGAAGTAGTGTGCTTGAGCCAGTTCCTGGTCCTGCTGACGTGTAGCTCTGATCTTGGATTTGAATGTGAAACCATGAATAAGCATGGTTCTGAGATGGGCTTGCACTTCCAGTCATGGAGATGCTATGAAGTGCTGCTTACCTGACGTTTCCTTTTAAGATGAACCAAAACTACCATACAAACGATGTTTGGAGACTTGAACCTTAACCATAACCATGTGACAAGGCTATTGCAAGAACGAAACTATCATACTTGCTATGCTTGAACCTTAGCCCTAACCAGTATACAAGGCTATTGGTGGATGACTTAAATGGAAGAGAAAATCAGTCGTCCATGTCAAAGTCAAGCTCCCCAGAACCAGGTTTTTCTGCTAAAGTCATTATTTCAAATATTTTAAGGTGGTAACACATTTTTTGATGATATATCCGTAAAATAAATGCGTTTCAGTTATATATTTCTTTCAACGACTATACTTATTCTAGCTTTCTTAGCACCTGTGAGCAGGGGGTCGCAAGTGAATTTTTGTTGTTCGGTGAAGAGCCAAAACAACAGGATCCTAAGAATTTCCAGAAACCGGATGGAGCGACATCCCGGCAGCAGCTGCCTCTGTATGACTAGTCATTACTAGTCATGATCACATAAAGTGAGGGCCGCAGGCGAGATTTTTTTAAGTTCGTTTTTTCCTGTCAAATTCAGCTATTTCCATGCAGGTTCTAGCTTTTAGGGTTTCGAAAAATCCCGATCCCTAAAACTGGTTTAAAACCTAGCTAAATGACGCGCCTTTCCGGAAAATAGTGAATATTATGAAAAGCGCCGCAGGCCGAATTTTCGAGACATTTCTGATAAGAGCTTGTTTTTAGGATACAAATAAAAGTAAGGACTATCGATGAAATCATAGATCCGTTCTTTTGTCTGCGACCAGTTTTTCATTCGACCTCTTCATGTTCTTGGTAACTACCGAATCCTAGCAATAAAACCGAATAAGCTACTGAATTTTGCCCCCCCCCCCCCACCCCTTTCGAAACCCCCCCTTCCTCTGAGCCATATCCTTTCCTTTGAAACTTCCTGTGGATCTTACTTTTGAAAAACTGTTGTTCACATTCACATTGTTTATTGAGTAGACTGAGACCAACAAGAGAGCGACAGCAAATATAGCACTTAACAATGGTAGTGAGTGTGTACTGCAGCAAAGAATCACACTTGATCCGGACTAACAAATAGAACAATAAGGAGGACCTCACCAACCACCCTGTCGGCTACATTTGTTCACATCTAAAAAATCAGATTTTTCGTTCTAAGCTGTATTTTTTTTTTTCAATTCTCGGCGACACTTTTTTCACTTGTATGTTATTTTCAAAAAGATTTCGGTGACATTTCATGCATTCTCGGCGACAATACGCGAAATCTCGGCGACATTTCTAGCAATCTCGGGGACACTTTGTTCCATCTCGGGAACTAGATTTTTGGTTTCGAACGCATATCTGTATTTCTCGGCGACACGCTTTTCAGTGAAAATCTCGGCAACAAAGTTGTCATTCTCGGCAACAAACATTGCAGTCTCGGATACACACACAAAATCTCGGCGACAAAAACAGCATTCTCGGCTACATTTCATGGATTCTCGGCGACATTTCAAGTATTCTCGGCAACATTTTTACCAATTTTGACCCAAAATGCATGCCATAGTCTGGCGATAATAATTTATTTATTTATCACCCGTCATTTCAAACAGAAAAGGGACGGAGTACAAAAACGAAAAGAAAAACAAAACAAAAGCAAAACGTAACATTTTCATAGGAAACACAAAAAAAATCGACAATTACTAAATGAGACGCTCTGACTGACTAAAAACTGAATTGCTGTTACTCTTATGTTTAGAACCAATAATGTTAGAAAAAAACAGGGTTCAGTACCTTCTGCAGATGAACGCTGAGAGTTGGGTCGATTGCTCCCCACGACGCCGAGACCATGCAAATGACAAGGCATACCATCAACACTCCTGGATCACTGATTATCTTCGTAAAGCTAGCATTGCCATCTTTCTTAGACTTCCTGTCTAAAAAAGGAACGTCTTAGTTTCAAAGGGATTGCAACAAATTTCCTGTGTTTCTATCTCGTCAGCCATTGTCCTCAGTCTGGATGACATTGATTGAAGTATTTTATAATCAAGGGCCAATAACAGCTTGTTTCAAGGCTTAGTTATTATATGCCAGTGAAAAATATCGATATATTCTGCCCGATCTAGCACCGTCGACAGGGCGGACGCGGCACCAAAATCTTCTGGTGCCAGTTAGATGTCACACTAACCGATATTCGAATTCATTTGTACCACATTTCACTGAGAAAATTAACAGAGAACGAGTGAATTCCAAGTGATTTATTTTCTTGTATATAATAATTGTATATATTCAAGTATTTTAACACATTAAATGTAATTGTCGAAGTATTTAATGCCAAGTCGGCGCTACGAGTTAGATTAATACAAATATTTATCTATCCATCTATCTATATTTGACTGCGCTAACGGATAAGCAGCTCATATACCCAGGTTCTGTTTTCTAGCTTTAGCCTGAAGAGGACCCTTGCCAGGGGCCGAACTATCTCTAGAGGAAACCTTTGCTTACTTATCCGTTTAGCGCGGTCAAATATCATTCGCAGTCAGCTTGAGCTGAAAATAATGCAAACTCGGTTAATCAGAAGACACATCTACTGCACCCTTTCCCGTACGAATCTTCTTATCCCGTTTACTTAAGGCGTATTCTCGCCGTTCCCGGAGGACTCCTCGAGGAATCAAAGGGAAAGGCGAGAATAGAGGGAGTCACTCCATGCGGACTCCGCATGCTTCCAAAATCGATTTTGTTCGAAAAAAAAAAATGCAGTCGACAAAATTAGTCTGGATCCATTTTATTTTTCGTTTTGTTTATTCTGACTGTTTTATTTTATTTCACATTGCACCACCACCAGCAAAAATTGATTCCCCTCCAAATCGGAATGGTAGTCCTTTTTGACGATGGTGATGATAATTGGAGCATTCCCCGTCAACGGGGACTCGCAAAATACGGGGAGTGAGTCCTCGGGGACAAACAAAAACGCGGGGACTCCTCAAGCGGAGTCCTCGGGCAACGGCAAGAATACGCCTTTAGATTCCCGTGTCCTCTGCCTGGTCTGGCACTGACAGCCCTATTTTTAGTCAGACAGAATGAAGTAGGCTACTTCATCCATCAACACTATATAATTTTCTATCCATCTACAGCAAAGCGAGCGTTGCACCATCTACTTTTAAAAAGCCAACTTATTTTTGTTTCATTTAACACACTGATTTATTTGGATTCTGCTAAAAAACATAACCGATTTTCCAATATCTGATATATTAGTGACGTTCACAATATCTAGGGACGTCCCCACCACAAATTCTACTTATGACGCGGAAAATCTGAACCTCTATACAAACGCGGCTTTTCAGTGGCCAGTGATCATCCCGGCAGGTAGCTGACTGCGTGAACACTTCTTTTTCGTAAATCGTTTTCGTCAGGTATACAGCAAAGGGACAATCGCATAGAGGTACCATAAGTCCGACAGAGAAAGTCCACTATCAGAGAATGGAAGTAACGCATTTTCATCGGTTCTACAAGCCGATTTAAGTGAACAAGTGATGAAGTGATGGGTTACGAGATTGCCGTATCTCAGCTCTTTTCGGTTAAACTTTAAAGTTCAATGGGCACATCGAACTAGCCCAATCCCACTCTGTAACAACCTAGGAACAATGCTTACCCCCTAGATTAGCATCTATTTCAACAGTTTCCTCTCTTTGATATTTCAAACCGTAATTTTTGGGCCAGTACATGCTCAATTTACTAGCTTGGACACAGATATAAGTAATGTTTCTTATAATACTTAAATCAGCTTGTATAATTCAAATTTGAATAGGATATTTTTTTTGAATGATTTTTGTAGCTATGGTATAGTTTATAAGATTATTGCATATTCTGGTACATTTTATAAAGCAAGCTAATCAAGCTTCACAACACTATTCCACAAAGAAAAACTTTTAATAGGCACTTTAAGCCATGGAACTTCTATTGAAACACTTGAACAATCAGGTAAACTGCATCTACGGCTTGACTTTGGTGACATTTCAAATATATCCTTTTCTATCAAGCATTGCTGGGAGTTTTTGAATTTCCTGCCACGATATCCCAGCTTGTAAGATTTGGATCGCCGAAATGCCGGAGAGGTAAAGACAAGGGATAACAAGAAAACGGCCGATTTTCGTAGCGCCTTCTAAAGGAAGTCGGAAATGTTTATTTGTGAAGCATTTAGTACAAAGTAAAGCATTAGAAGTACCCATTTTGCTTTAAACGTGGCTGCGTGTCATGTAGCGGAAATCACGTAAACCCATATTAGGCGAGAACCGCCTAGAAATCATGTGAGTGCGAGTCCTTGTGAACAGCTATGAACGACATAACATGGGCCCTGGATACCCAAGGATCAAATGGTCTGCGCGGACACGACTTCAAGCTGAATGGCTGACGATTCTCATTAGACACTGGCAGACGGTGCTTACAAAACAGAGTGACGTGATGCTCGAACGCCCTTCATTCTGAAGGCGTAATGAGCGATTCTTTCACTGCATTCAAGCGCCAAGAAGGGCCGGAATTTCAGTCTGAACAAGTGTGTATAACAAGACGTAAACATTACTTATAGTGTTATGAAAAAAAAAAGAAAAAAAAGGGACAAAATATCGCTAGAATGAAACTCAGCTGACGTATTTGTTCAACGCAGCCAACTATGAGCGTGTTCCACTCTTCCAACAATAGGAACTATTAGTTACTATTTTCGTTCCAACCACGTGAAAAGTTACTACGCTGACCGTTCCAACCCTGTCGAAATAGTAACTAATAGTAACTAATTGCTTACCACGCTCGAGAGCGTAGTAAGCGTGGTAACTACGAATCTATGTCATGTGATTGGCCGGATTAGCCAGCGGCACGATATTTTGCTGAAAATAGAAAAATACGTTCCAGCCTCGACGCCATAAAGCCAGAAGACGTCATGCGTAGTAACTACGGTAAGTAGGGTGGAACACTCTCTATATTGAATGGAGCTTCAAAAACCGGATAGTGGAATACTGGAATAATCTCCCCGAAAATGTCGTAAATGCCGAAAATATCAATCAGTATATTTGATATTTTATATCATATAAAATATGATATTATATACACCTGGCTGAAACTGAATTTAGTGTACGCAGTGTCTCGAGAAATTAACAGAGGCGAAAGCCTTTTTTACTGCAGTTATATTATTATTATTATTACTTTTAAGAATCCTTGGACAATCTGTACGCCGAAAGAATATACTGCGTAAGTATTTTACATGAACCTTGTGGTTGTCGTGGCGCTTTGTGGTCTAGTTGTTGCATTGTAATATTATTAGTAGATAGGCTACATACAAGATTTTACAGTCCATCGGTCCGGTCATCGCGATGGTATTTCAAGATGGGCTAACAGGATGGAGACCAAAGCTAACTTCCAAGGAGAGCAAGAAGACGTCGAAAGTGACCTTGGAAAGTTGTGGAGAGAAGATCGCTTTCCCTGAGTTCTTCCGCGTTTCTTTTTTCTGAAGATGTTCTAAAAAATATCCAAACCCAAAAAATGACATACCTTAACCTTACCTGTATGTGGCGCAGGGAGCAAATACATCCCTATCGGTATACAAACAAGAATGCATCCACCTAGGCACTGGAAGGGAAGCTCATAGCCCCCAGCAGTATAAAGGACCCCACCGATCGCAGGGCCCACAGAGAAGCCAAGTCCGATGAACGTTTCCAGTATACCCTGCAAACAAGAACGGCTTGAAGGTTATCTGAAAGACTATCACAGCATTCCAACCAACAACCATCAACTATTCCACCATCAACTCAACCCCCATCACTAGTCAAATCCTCCAAATCCACCTCCATCAATCCGTATCACCTGGACTGGACACCACGACAGCCAAGTGGAAATGTAAATATTTAGGTAGGAGTGTTAGGTCCGCGTTTTCCCGCTCGCAAGTGCGGCTATAAATATTTCCGGTTAGATATATATATGTTCGTCCCCCCCCCCTTCATAGTTTAATTGTGTAGGCCCTCTTTAAAGTCGCTTTTGTACATATGTTGATTTCGGTTTCGCTTCGCTAGTCCTTGCGATAACTGCACTGTTCCTTTAAGCATTGCTTTTTCTGCTTCCGCGCTTTTCATGCAGTTCCTTCAACTTTTCGGTCGATCTAACTGAAGCCGTTTGTCGGCCACCGCTAGCTTTTGTTTTCCGCGCTTTATTGCCTTAGGTTTATGCACATAATGTATATATTATCAAAAATCATATTGACGCCGTGTGTTCGGCCATCATTCTTAAAAATGCTTTGCGCCTGTCTTTTGCGCTTTCATTACTTGCGTGCCCTTACCTTTAGTGCTTTATTTTGCGGCTTAGAGTGCGTAGGACCTCCCCCATTTCTACTTCAAGTTTTTTTTGCATCAAGGTCTTACCTTAGGTCGTTGCGACAGCTAACTGGAGTAATTTTTAAAATTGCGGCCTTTCTTTTTCCCTTTCCTCCCAAATTCCTCCTAGTTTTCCCTTTTCCATTTTCTATTTTTAACAAATCTCAGAGACTTCTCTTTTGGGACGAGTTGTGGTACTGGCAACATTTCCCCAATATTTCCCTGATAATCCCTTTTTAAAGTTTCTTCCAGCCCCTAATTTATTTTAGAACTTAAAGGCATCGACGCTTCAAATATTAATTCTGCCTTTATTTCGCATTTTATATTTGTTTTGGTTTGGTTCGTGTGGTCAGGGTAAGGTCAGTAGGACTGAAGCTCAATAAAGGACCCTGAACTAACTGAACAGAGAGTGGGCTTTGATTTTTCACACTTATTTGATTGCCCCCTCTGTCAGAAACCTGGGTTGCCGCGATGGCTTAGCTATCGATGGTATGTTAGTAGGTGGGGCTGGAATGGAAACATTGTAGAATCTTTTGTTGCCCGTACACCACTCTGCCCAAGGGGGGGGAGGTGTGTTATGGAGACATCCCATAGCACTTTGCTCTGCAATAGTCCTCCTAGTTATTCCCTCCATCTATCGCCTACTTTTCTATATATCTCTTCGGTTTCCATCACCATCATTAATTTCCCGGCATCGTGACAATAGGTCACTCGGTCTTTATCCTAGCTTCAGTTAGCTGCTCGCTAATCCGAGGTCAGGCTTTGATCCATTTCATTCTAAGTATTTTGGCTGCGTAATGAATCGGCAGCCAAAAAGAGTTCTCTTTCATCCTTGGTCGGAGTAAGACCTCCGTTACTCTGTATTATAATTTATGGTAAGGACCAGTTTACATATTTAGTTAGGGACCCATTAGTGCTATATTATATGTGTCACACTCTTGTACACGATTTACATAGATAAATTAACTATAGACGTTATGGTCCATCTCGGCTAGTAGGCCTCGGGCTTGACTGGATATGTGAATTCCAGCTTCGCTAGGATGTGTGAACCAGCTTGATTAGGGATTTCTGGATTGACTGCGGCTGAGCTATAGAATTCCCTGAGACTTTCCCTTGTCTCTTTTGTCCGGTTTCCTGACTGGTCCTGGGGCTAGTGGGCACCTACGGTGTCAGAATGTCTTCAGCCCACACCCCAGGAGCCTTATCTTCATTAAACCTCGCCTCCACTCGTCCATCTTCTTAACAACACTGCTGCTGAAGAGTTGTAGCTTAGTCGCATTGAATATTTGTTGCTTCTCCAAATAGGTTTCAATCTACTGAAGGTACCTGTTGCTTGCCCAATTCTACCTTTTATCTTGGTTGGAATCTCTCCATCACAACCAATCCAGCTACCAAGGTACTTAAACTCCTGGACTTGTTCTAGATCTTTGTTTTTGCAATGGAGAAGAAGCGGCGAGCTTGTGATGGCCATGCTCTTCGATTTGTCATAGTTTATTTTTCTTTTTAGTTTACTTATTGTTTATTTTTAGCCCTTCGTTCTCTGCATTTTCAGTGTCAAGTAGCCTCTGCAACCGTTCGTTAGACTCTTCGAGAAGGACAACATCGTCCGCAAAGTCCAGAGCCTCGTTTTGTTGCAATAGCGCCTACCGCATCGCTGCTGCAGCACTTCTTTGCTTTTGCATAATAATAATAATAATAATAATTTATTGGAAAAAGCCTAATACGGCCATACAACAGATTCCTGAAGCGCCAACAACAATTTAAAACACTAATAATGAAACACAAACTATTTTCTTCTTTTCATTGCATTCAAAACGAAAGAAACTACCTCACGGATTACACTTTTATTTGTCGACTTTAAGATACCAGGGAAGAGAACACCACCAGCCATCCCAACTAAACCCAATGAAGGAAGCTCTTGGCACTGTCCAAGAAGGTGGTCAATGGTATCTTGCCCAGTGCAACAAAGTGGGCAATTGTAGTTCTCCTCACCGACCTGTTTTCGCCTATCAAAAACTTTCTTTCTGTACCGTAATGGAAGAGAGTTAGTCCGGAGTTGGAACCATACCCTAAGTGCCTGCGCCGACAATCCTAATTTAAAATAATATTCAAATCCAAAAGTAATTTTTATTTGTCTATAATAAAATAGTGTCTCTGATTTATCCAGTGCTGCCTGCCAATTTTGAATTTCCTGATCCCGTAATACCTGCTCAAACTGTCGCAGCAACTGTGGCTGATCATCTGGTCCCAAACCATCGTTCCAAGCCAAAGATAAACCTGCTTTATCGAGCATGGCTTTCACTTGGAGTGGCCAAGACCGAGAACCCTTCGACTCCATTAATTCTTTATATGCAATTTTTAGTAACCTATCTTCAGGTAACCGAACTAACTTAAGCCAAAATCTAAGAATTTGAACTAGCCTAAGATTCCTCATAGATTGAATCCCAAGTTCACCTGCTACTGCCTGGGTATGAGTTGTTGGATGTAATCCAATCAGTCTCTTGTAGTGAAGCAGCTGGATCGACTCCAATTGTACCGCAGCCTCGAATCCCCAAATTTCAGCTCCGTAATGAATTGTAGGAAGGATTTTTGATTGGAAAATATGTTTATGCATTTTTAAGTCTTTTAGTCCCGAAACCACTGAATTTCTCAGTAAAGCCGAAGAAGTCATCCTCCCTCTTCTTTTCATTTCAAGGAGGTGATCCTTCCAACCCCCATACTGGGATAAAGTAACCCCTAGGTATTTAAACTTAGCCGACTGTTGTATTCGGTGACCTCGGTAATAAAAATTCCACTCCTCATTTGGTTTTCTTCCCGTGAAAACAACTATTTCAGTCTTTTTTACATTTAAATTTAATCTCTTTCCTTCTAAATAATCTGAAAGGATGTTTAATAAAGTTTGGAGGTCCTCTGGAGACGTCGCCGCCAATACCGCGTCATCAGCGAAAAGCAACACAGACAATACTGACATACCTAGTTTAACCGTTGGAGCCCATCGCTTTTGGAAATACTCTGCCATATCATTTATATAAAGGCAAAAAAGCTTAGGGGACAAAGAACTACCTTGTTTAACTCCCTTAAACACTTCAAACAATTTAGAATTTTCTTTTCCTAGAACCTTCACCGACCACCAACTTAGTTTATAAATGTCCGCTATCAGTTTAACTGTCAGCCTCGGAAGGCCTATTCTTAACAACTCAAGACAAAGAAGAATCCGGTTTACCTTATCAAATGCTTTCTCCAAGTCCAGGAAAGCCACAAACAGCCGTTTCTTACCTCTACCATGGCGCTCTATTAACGACTTCAATACAAATACCCTATCTACCGCACTATATCCTTCTCGAAAACCGGCCTGTTCTTCCCTAAATATCCGGCCAGCCTTGATCCAACTGGTTAACCTATTATCCATAATCTTTTCAAGAATCTTACTTATACACGGAGCTAAAGAAATCGGTCTATAGTTTTCATGAAGTTCAGGGTCACCTTTTTTAAAAACTGGGCAAATAACTGAAGTTCTCCAATTCATAGGCCACTCAGTTGAACTAACTATCAAGTTGAAAATTGACATTAATACCGGCATAAACACTCCCAGGAATCTTTTAAAAACTCCAGTGGGGATTCCATCCATACCTGGCGCGGAATTTCCTTGCATTTTCTTAATTGCCTCAGCCACCTCTTCCGTAGTTACCTTTCCTATCAAATTATAATCCTGCTCTTTTAATGGGAACCCTGATTCCTTTTTAATATCACCAAACTCTTCCTTATACCAACTATCCATATTAGGTTCCTCCTTTTCATTTTCACTAAAGTATTCTAGCCAACTATTTGGATCAGGAGTCTTATTACATTCCGACTTACCTGACTGTCCCCTAACTAATTTCCAAAAAGATTTCATATTACTCTCTATATACGATTTCTTAACTTTCTGTCTCTCTTGCTCATCTGAATCCCGCTTCTTCACTTTCTGTAAACGCTTATATGATTTCCTCCTTTCTCTATACATATCTAAAGCCTGCTGTGAATTATGCTTTCTTAAATTTTTGAAAGAACTGATTAAATCTCTTTTTGCTAGGACACACTCCTCATCAAACCAACATTTGTTTTTCTTTACGTTCTTTTTACTTACCTCTAACGGATCTAGAGACTCATGGATAAGATTGATCACCTGTTCGATCATTTCATCCGGTGACTCACTATTCTCCGAAATTTCTAACACCCGATCATCCACATTACACATCGATAGAGCCTCAGCCGCTGCTCCTGCATCTTCTACCTTCCAATCACACTTCAAATTTATCCTAGGTTTAAAATTAGAATGATTTTTTACCTCAAACCTCTCTCTTTTTCCAACTAATACTAGCTCTAGCCCTAACCCTAAGTGGTCAGAACCAATAAGTTCTAATACCCCTACATCAATTCGGTCCAACTCCAGGCGGCAATCTACCAACACGTAATCAATAACACTGGGTTTCGTACCTGAAAAACAAGTAAAATCACCGCAAAACTTATCTTTTCCGAACCGACCGTTACCTATAACCAAGCCCATCTCTGCACACAGATCCAACAGCTTCCTACCCCACTTGTTAATTTTTCTCTTATCATCCCTACTCGTCCTTGGTATCTTAAACGCCAGCGGGGTCACTTGATCAATTTCAGGGACAATCTCCCCCGGTAGCTCTTGTTCTGCCCCTGTATACGCATTAAAATCACCGCACAAAATTAGCCTATCTTTACTATGACGAGTTCTAAACTTATTTAATTCATCTTCTAAAATCTCCCAGACATCTTCACCCTGGTACGAGCTATTTTGGGGCGGAACGTAAACCGAACATATCAATAGGGAACTACCATTTTTGCACTTCACTCGAACCCAAACTAAATTCTCCGATCTACTTTTTAGTCGGGAGATTCTTTCAAACGAACTAATTTTCAGCAGCATCATCACACCTCCATATGTTCTCATATTTTTGGATTCTTGGCGATTTACACTTTCTACTATAAAATCTTTCAACACTGGGATACTATTTTCACTGTGCCACGTTTCCACAAGAGAAACGACATCAAACTGACCCAACTCCTTCATGACATATTCCAGCTTCGCACTAAGCCCTTGGACGTTCCAAGTCACTAAACCGATATTCTGCGTATGGCCAACCTCCTAATACTCTTCCAAGTCAACATCAACATTCTCGTTAGACAGGTTGTAATAACCATGAGTCATTGGCCTGTGTTGAGCCCAAGGGCTCCCAGCGTGTCCTCTTCCACGGGCACGGCTGCTTTCTCCCATGTTGCCACTCCAACTTCTATCGGAACCCCTGCCTTGGCGCTTTCTCATACTACCCCCGTTTTGGGCGTCGAGGGGACTCACTTCGTTACGTTTTCGGACTCTCTGAAATCTCTCTGTCACCGTTTCCGTAGATGTCGCACTTTCGTTCCCAGACGAATCCCCGTGATGGGCTGTCGGAACCACTTCGCGGCTAATCCTACCCGAAGCCGCTGGCGTTTCAATGCTGGCAGATATGCTTGGGTTTGGGAGTGGCTCAGACGCTGGGAAGGGATTGGGAATTGGGGGGGCCGCACGAGGGATCCGGTTTGCCTGCGAAACTTCTTTAACTATCTTCTCTGCCGCATCCCACATAAACAGCTTCCCATCGATGAATAGCTTATCATCTCGGAATCTTACTTGGCTTTTTTTAGCGATTGCCTCACTCAAAAGCGGCTTCAGGTTTTTCCTCGCTTCCCGCTGAGCCACCGAATAGTCGGGCGTGATGCTGACCCCTTCTTTACGCGTAGCGTGACTATTCCTTAGTATGGCATTGCGAAGATCAACTGAATTCAGCTTAAGTATAACCGGGCCGGACCTCAGACGGTAGACTTCTCGGATGTCAGACTGCGATACTCTGAGACCGGGCATGCACCAGTTGAAAAAGTCAAAGATTTCTTCCCCGAGTGAATGTGATGGAGGGATTGGTCTTAGGTTGTGGATCACTATGTTAGCTTTTCTCAACTCCGTTTCTAGGGCATCTGCCCTCTTCTCAGCATATTGCAGTCTTTCTAGCACTGAGGACATGTTCACATTAGATACCTCAAGCTTTCTCAAACGTTCAATGGTTGGTCTAAGCTGAGAATCAAGTTCCTCGCGGAATTCGGCCTTCAGTTCCACTTTCAGTTCCGCTTTGAACTCACTCAAGACTTCGCGCATAGTCGACTTTATTTCGTTTGATGAGGTAGCGTGGGGCTCAGACATGATAATTTTGATAACTGCGCTATCTTACGGGCTTCGCGGAACTACCTCGTAAACAGTCGTGGCAGTTTCTGCCCCTAGATGTCGCAACTAATTTCCGGAAATGAATCTGACTGATTCCTGGTAAGTTACTACAATTTGTACTGAGCAAGCTTTCAAAATGTCTGTAGGACCACTTGCCAGATTGTTCTTTTTACGTGTACCGCTTTCTTGCTCTTGTGTAACAGCTTTTGGACCACTTTTCACAATTGTTAAATATTAGCAACCTTGCTTTCCAACGCCATCTGTCTCCGCTCCGTTTCTGGATTCACTTTCTTCTTGGTTGAAGCGGCAGCGCTGCGGCATCTTGCAGGGAAGCACGGACTTGGTTGGGGAGCAAGTCCGTGATTCTCGAGAAGCGCTGCCGTCTTCCTCGGAAGCGCTGCAGTGCAAACACGGATGTAGAAAGATTCAGTCCGGAATCGGCCGAGAAGTGGACCTGCAGCATGCAACAAAAACGAGGCTCAGATCGAACGGTTGCTTGTTGCTTACTTTTATACCGTATCCCGATGCGAATCTCAGGGCATAATCCATTATGATTATAAAGAGCATCGGGGAAAGTACACACCTTTAACGGACACCAGACATAATCTTGAAAAATCTGGTTGTACCGTTTTCGGTCTTTACGCAACATTCCGATTCCTTTTAGAGCGCTATAATCATATTTATTATGTTATCGGGAATTCCATAATATTTCAGGATTCTCCACAAGCAATCTTGTCAACTGAGTCAAAGGCCTTTTCGAAGTCAATGAACAGGAGGTAGGGCTTTTTGTTAAACTCTTTTGATTCTTCGACAAGCATTCTCAGTACAAATTTTAGACCAGAACATGATCACCCAGTTCTGGAACAATGCTGCTCTTCTCGCAGATTTGCGTCTAGTACTTTCCGCAGACGCTGAAAGATGACGGAGGATAATAGTTTGGATTAGACAGGGAGAAGATTGATACCTCTCCAGTTATTGCAGTTCATCGTGTCTCCCTTTTTGAAGAGTTTGACTAGGATGCCTTTGCTCCAATCTCTTGGGACCTTCTCTAAGGTCCATATCTTGTTGAAGAGGGCGAGCCAAATGGATATGCAGGTACTAACTGAGTACTTCAGCATTTCTGCTGAAATCCCATTAATACCCGGGGCTCGTCCATTTTTAAGCTTCTTTGCTGCATGCATGATCTCCTCAGCACTCGAAGGGTATGTATTGATGTCTAATTTCATAAAAGGGATATCAGGTGCATTTGCTCGGTCACAGGTTCTTGATCTATTCAAAAGTTTTTGAAAATGGGAAGCCCATCTCTCGTCGATTTTTTCTGGGTCAGATATGATTACTCCGTTTTCGTCCTTGACAGGGGTGATTCTGCTGCTTTCCTTTCCTACCATCTCATTTGTCAATCTGTAGACAATCTTGGAATCACCCTTCCTAGCAGCTTCTTCAGCCAAAGCTGCTTTCTTTTCAAGGAATTGTCTCTTGTCCTTTCTTGCGCTCTTTTTTACCTATTTGTCTTTTTCTTTGTAGAGCTGTTTTGTTGCTTGAGCGCCTTTCGTTCGTCAATCAGCTTCCATGTAACGTCAGAGATCCACCTTTCTTTTGGTTTCTTTCGGGACCTAGCTTTTCTTCGGCGATCGTTGTGTACACAATTTTTATGTTGTCCCATTCCTCTTCGATATTTCCCGAGTCTTTTGCCTCGACAGCCAAGGTATCGAATCTGTTCCGTAACGATATACAGAAATATCCTCGGACCTTCGATCCTGCAGCTTGTCCGTGTCGTACGGTTTCTTCAGATCTTGCACTGTCTCCTTGACACGTAGTGTGACCTGTACATGGGCGATCATGAGCATGTGGTCGGACTCGACATCTGCTCCTCTGTACCCACGTACGTCTAACAAGCTTGTGCGCCACCTTCTGGCGATCAGGAAGTTGTCAATTTGAATTCGCGTTCAGCCATCTGGAGATGTCCATGTGTACTTATGCACATTTTTATGTTCGAAGAGTCATCCACCAACGACAAGGTCATTACTTAGCGCAAAGTCTACCAGTAATGCGCCATTTTCGTTAATCTGACCAAGTCCATGCGGCCCTAGGACTTCGAGGCAGTACTTGCGATCGGTTCCCACTTTGGCATTCAGATCACCAACAACACACAGGACATCATGTTTGGGGATGTCCTTAGTGACAGCCTGTAAAGTTTCATGGAAGCTGTCTTTGACATTATCATCCGCCTCATTTGTAGGGGTGTAACACACAATGACAGAGATCTTAGTGTGTGTTGTTGCTAACCGTGCAAGCAAGATCCTTTCGATCACAGGAGTCCATTTGAGCATGGTGCGATATGCTGCAGAGGGCATCATGAGTCCTACACCTGCCCGACCATGGTTGTCATCTCCACTGTACAACAGCACATATCCATCATCTAGTGTTTCTTGGCCTACACCTTTCCACGTATTTCGCTAAGGGCCAGGATGTCAATGTTATATTGCTTCATCTCTTTGAGAACTTGCTCGGTCTTTGATAACTGACTCATAGTTTTCACGTTCCAGAGGCAAACTTTTGTTTGTTGTTTCGCAGTCAATAATCGTGTTGGGGGCGTGCTGGGTTCATTGTCAGGGTGAAGATAGTTCATCCGAGGCAGTTGCCGACGTTTCCGTTGCTGGGGCTTTTTTACAGGGACAGGTAGCAAACCTGTCGCCCAACCCTCCTCATTCATTGTGACTTGGGACAGGCAGACATTATCAATGACAATAACAATTCTCATTAACAAGTTTAATAATATATAATTAACAGTTACAGATTGGTTGTATTTGATGTTTACTTATTTTGTTTTTATGTTTTTCCTCTGGTGATGTTGGTTTTCAGTTACCCTTCCCTAATTTTTTGTCTTTTTATTTGAACTGATTTTGCTTCATGTTGGCGATTTTGTGCGGTGGTCGTTCTACTCAGCGTTGGGTCAATTTGTTTTATTGATTTTCTTTTATGGAAGGGTTTGAACCATTCGATGTTTTTCTTCTCTCCGGTTCAAACCCTGAAATAATTGTAAGTGCAGAGTATCATATTATTAATGTTTATGTATGAGATATAGAAAGAATAAAAACAAACTTGAACCTTGAACCAAGTTGATGACGAAAACTTAAACTTTATTATTTGTCTAGGTGCTTAACAAAATATCTCGTTTTATCATTTGAATCTGGATTATCCTCCGAACTTAGCTAAAACTTCGAAAACCACCTCGAGTGCATTTGTCAAATTTAAGCCACATTGCGAGCCACAAAAACCTTGTTGGTCGCAGAAACATACACAAACGATCGCTACACAAACGATCGCGGATTTGACGCAAGTTGATGACGAAAACTTGAACTTTATCATTCTGTACAAATATCTGCTTTTTCCACGCAAATTCTTACCATAACAGAGCTAACGTGGTGAGGAAACATTTCAGCGACGAACGTGCAGCTTGCAGTGGAGAAACAGGCAGCTCCGAACGCCTCAACACCGCGTACAACGAAACAAAGGATTGTAAACGTCTGAAGATCATCTATCTTGTCCAGTGTCCCAAATAATATGGAACATGTTCCTGAAACAAACAACATTTTAGCATTGTTTTTAATTTGAGTACTTTTGTGGCAGCCAGGTGTAAGGGTGTAGGCTACTGGAAATCTCATTTGGTAGAGCCGATTTGTCTAGCATAATCCTCCATTATGAGGAATTCCGAGAAAGCAGCTTTTCTTTAACTGTAGAACCTTTCGGCAAAACAGTCGAGATTCTTGCACAACCTGTGGTCGATTTTTTGTGTGCAGTTCATCCTTAAGAGTTGCCAGTAGGCTAACCAAATTTGACTAGCTAAAATAGTTTCCCTATGGCCCCCTTGGACTTCCCTAATCATACTCATTAGTTGCGTTTTCGCAGATACCATGGTATCTGATACCACGGTCTAAAGTCGTTTTTGCAGTTATCGTGGTATCGATACCGCGGTCAAAAGGCATTTTGCAGTTATCGTGATTTCTGGCCAGTTATCGTGGTATCAGATATTCAGATACCACGGTCCGGCCGTGGTAACTGGTCGTGGTATCTGAAAAGGCATCTCACCTTCATAAAAAATTTTCTGATTGGTGAGGAAGAAGTTTAGCACTTAGTGATGTAACTGGATATCTGTTTTTATTTTGGGATGACTTCCGAAAAGTGAAATTTCGTTTTTGCAGAGCACCGTGTATCAGATACCACGATAACTGCAAAAACGACTAATTGCAGGTCCAGTTACCGTGGTAACAGATACCGTGGTATCAGCAAAAACGCAACTATTGTGATGGGCCAGCATAACGCAACCAAAGACAGAGCGCAACAGTATTTTGGGGGATATCGACTCAAAAGATGGTGCTGCAACTAAGCAATCAAGCTCTTGACGGTGCATTCTCTTGAAGCTTTCTGCAGACACAAGTGTATACTTCGTCGCATTATAGGCGATTTTGAGGCTCTCACAGATTTGCTTCCCCAAAAGCAAAGTGATCCAGGTAAAATAAGTAGCCTACAAAGGAATTGGGTAGTTTTAATCAATTTAAATCTGAGCTACATATGTACTGCTCGGTACTTTCAAAACAGACTAACTGAATGTCGCAAAATTTTCTTCTTTATTATCGATTGATATTTTTTGTTGCGTCGGGATCACAACACATCATGTTTTTTTTGTTTTTTTTTGTGTAACTATTTATGTTTCTGTTTTTTGGTGGGCCTATACATGGTTTCACCCTCCAATTTCTTCTCCCTTTACTTTGAATGAATGAATGAATTTATGACGCACTGCCCAAGGGCGTTAGTGCAGTAAAAAAGGATAAAGAATTATAAAATAATTGCAAAACACTCAACAAATATTTTCCATAAAGGTTCACTAATTTAGAATCACGGTGATGGGGTCGTGGACAGGTAATTTTCCAATCGGAGAACACTAATTAGAGGAGAGAACACATTATATCACTTTGTTGAGTGATATAATGTAATAGCACATCCTCACTTTTGCTGTGCTATTTACAGATTCTAGATTGTGTTTGTTTATAGAAGTACTCTACTAGATAAAAGCGAAAATTCGCCACGCGCATATGCACTCATGGAAAGCCGTTCGCCTTTACATTTTTCCGAGATCCCTCTCCACTCCCACCGTGAATTCAGTTCCTAGAACAGTTCGCTTCGCTTTCCAAAAAAGATCCTGCTCTGGAAACGAAGAGGTTTTACCCGGTCACAAAAACAGCTGGCGCATAAACAAGCAGGGCCTGAGAATCCCACTTTATACCAGATTGGGTAATACTACCACCACCCAGAGGCGTTACTAGCCAAAATGGCTGGAGGGGGGGGGGGCAAGGTATTCACCGACTGGCTGGTCATTTCCACCGGCTGTTTTTGTAGAAAAAAACGACTGTGCAAGAAAAAAAATACAGTCTTTAATAAAAAATCGACTAATTTTCAGAAAAACGACTGTTTAAAAAAAAACTACCATTTTGATGTAAAATCGAATAATTTTCGAAAAAATGGACTGTTGTTTTAATTATGTTTTTACGAAAACAAAACAAACCGCGGCGTGAACGCGCAGATTCGGTTATATTTTACCGACTGGCTGACAACATTGGGGGGGGGGGGGGTCCCCCTCCCCTCCCATACGTGACGTTCCTGCCATCACCACGTGAACAAATTCGGATGTATATCTCAACATCCATAGGATACAGAACTGAAGGACCAGATGTTCAAAGAAAGTGAAACTACTAGTTTCAAGTAAAAATTAACATGACTTACCAGCTACTAATATTCCAGACAAAAAAGTGAACTTAGTACCAAGCATTGGTATGGTTTTTCCAATAACGGGGGACATCGCAAAAACAATCAGCGCGAAAAAGCTAAACACCATTGCTGACCATGACACACTCATCCCTTTCTTCAAAGCTTCGTTTGGAAAAAATGGTGCTATAACGGACATGGTTGAAAATGTGAAAAAGTTACAGACACAAAGCAACATCAAGGAGAGTTTTTGAATTTTGGTGAATTCTTGTAAGAAGCTTTTTCTTCGTTTAGGAAGTCCCAATCGGTCCTGGATGTCTTGATAATGTTCTTCAGTTGCTTCCTCCTTTACAGTGGTCAAATCAGTTTCTGAGAGTGATCTTGGTGGACTAGACGTAGAAGACCAGGTTGGTAGTAGTAGTCTGTTGGCCTTTAGACCACCGTAAAGCGTGGAATTTCCTAACTCTCCACTTTCGTTGTGCATGGTTGACACTTCTGAAAAGAAATTATTTTATAGTAACCTCTCATCTTTAACCGGAAGGAGGAAGATAGCCTGCTACAGAATAGAATAGACACATAAAGGGGGATTCAAGTCTCAAAACTTGACCTGATACTTTGAGACTCCGAAAGAAAGCGACAGAATATGGCATCGTATATCCGTAAGTCCGTAACGTTCGTTCTTCTGCGCGCCTGTACCTTCGATAAATCCCGAACAGACTGAGATTTGTATTATGAACGTTGCCATGTAGATACTTCAGGTCAAGAGTGAGGTGGACTAAAGGCTCTGTTACTGAAACGTTTTGTTTATTTTAATTATGTTGCACCCAGCTTTTGTATAGTGCTTTGCTTGCTTGTGCTTATTGTCACTTTTTGCTTGTAGGTGTTTGGGTCTCCAATAAACAATTGAAATAGAAAAGAGAGGAAACGTTACATGGTGTCAGAAGTGGGATCATGGACAGCACACCACACCCAACGATAGACTGGTCTTCACCAAACCTGAAGGCAGCATGGAAGAGGTTCAAGCAGCATTGCGAACTCATGTTCTCTGGACCACTGAGCGGAAAGACGGAACCTGTCAAATGTTCTTACCTGCTCATTTGGGTTGGCGAGAAAGGTCGCGATATTTTTAACACTTGGAATCTGACAGCTGAAGAAACCAATAAAATCCGAGTGTATATGGACAAGTTCAATGAGCACGTTCAACCAAGTGCGAATCCAATTTTTGGAAGATTCATATTCCACAAAAGGAATCAAAATGAAGGTGAAACTGTGGAGGGATACACCACAGAGCTAAAGTTACTAGCACTTGACTGCGAGTTCGGTGACACTGCAGATGACATGATTCGAGACAGACTAGTGTTCGGACTAAAGAATGACCGGATAAGAGAAAAGCTCTTGAGTGAAGGTGGAACATTGACATTAGCACGAGCCATCCAGATCAGTAGAGCTATCGAAACAGTTCAGGAGACCCAGGCACAAATGAACTTAGCAGGGAAGCCACCTTGCGTGAAACAAGAAATAGAAGCAGTGAGGAGAGTAAAGAGTAAAACACCACTGTGCTATTCGTGTGGTGGTTTATACTCACGTGAGCACAGATGCCCAGCAAAGGGAAAGACATGCTCGAAATGCCAAAAGCCTAACCATTTTGCGAAAGTATGTAGGAGCAAGACCTTACATGAAGTAGAGGCTGCAGAAGATGATGAAGGAGAAGAATTCCGCATTGAAGCTATTGACAGCTTGTCTGCAGAAGTTCCAGAGAAACCTTTCGTAGCAATAAGGCTTACCCAGTATAACACTGACATTAAGTTCAAGATAGATACGGGAGCGGAGGTGAATGTGTTGCCTACCACAGATTTTTTTAAGCTCAATCTCAAGGGGGCCCCTCCGCAACTGACCAAGACGAAGGACATTCTGACAAGCTATAGTGGAGGACAGTTGAAGGTTGTTGGAACCACTAACCTAATGCTACAGTGTAAAAAGCAGCGTCCTCAGAATCATGTTTTCTATGTTGTAGAAACAGATAAAGGACCTATCCTAAGCAGACAGACAAGCGAGAAACTGAACCTCATAAGGTTCCTTATGAGTATCTCTCCAGAAATACCAGCAGCGCCACAACAAAAGCGTACCGAAGTTGATAGATTGCTGGAAGAATTCTCAGAGGTATTCGATGGTATTGGTCGGCTCCCAGGTACCTGCCACATACACCTCAAGGAAGGGGCAGTACCAACTGTCCAGCCACCAAAACGTGTGCCGTTTGCACTGCAGCCAAAACTTAAACAGGAACTGGAACGCCTAGAAGCACTAGGGGTAATAGAAAAAACCACCAAGCCCACAGAATGGGTAAATTCTATTGTATTGGTCAAAAAGGGTGATGGTTCCCTAAGAATATGTCTGGACCCAGTTGATCTAAATCGCTGGATCAAGAGACCCCATCATCCAGTTCCACTTTTCGAAGACATAGCAGTAAAATGTGAAGGAGCCCGGAAATTCTTCAAAGTGGATGCAAGGAGTGGATATTGGTCAATGGTCTTGGATGAAGAATCGTCCGAGTTGACCACATTCAACACTGTATTTGGCCGATATCGCTGGAAGCGATATCCCTTTGGTCTGGTTTCAGCCCAAGACGAGTATCAAAAGAAAATGGAAGAAGCATTTGAAGGAATCGACATAGGGCTAATTATTGACGACATCGCTGGCATGGGTGCCACAGATGAAGAGCATGACAGGAAGTTAGCAGAGGTCCTTCTAAGAGCCAAAGAAAAAGGCGTGAAATTTAACAGAGACAAGTGCGTATTTGATGCTACAAGCATACCGTATTTTGGACACATCTTGACAGAAGAAGGAGTAAAGCCAGACCCCAATAAAACGAGAGCTATACGAGACATGCCAGCCCCGAAAAGCAAAGAGGAGCTGCATACATTATTGGGAATGTATAACTACCTATCCCGATACATACCTAACCTGTCCACATCGAACCAGCCACTTCGAGATCTGATGAAAGCTAAGGTTTGGGCCTGGGATGATACGCATGAAGCTGCCCGAAAAACAATCCAGGACTCAATTTGTAAGAACCTGGCCTACTTGAATCAGCATGCCAAGTTAACTGAAGTGGTAACTGATGCCTCCCAACATGGAGTGGGCGCCCAGCTCTTAACGGATGGAGCCACAGTAGCGTTTGCCTCAAGGTCACTCAGTGAGACAGAGAGGCGATACTCACAGATCGAGAAAGAGTTATTGGCCATAACTTTTGCCTGCAAACACTTTCATCAATACTTGTTTGGGCGTAAGGTTTACGTCACAACAGACCACAAACCCCTGGAAGCTATCCTGAGCAAGGCAATAAACCGCGCCCCACCAAGACTACAGCGTATGATGTTGGCCATCCAGCCTTATGATTTGACATTCCACTACAGACCAGGAAAAGAAATTCCTGTGGCAGACACACTCTCCCGTTTGCACCTCCCTGATGTAGATAAGGAAGCTGAAAGCGAGGGAGAACTGGCCATACACACTTTCTTCAAACAGATACCAATCACAGAAAAGAGGATGGAGCACATACGACAGGAGTCGCTCCAAGATGAGGAACTGAGCATATTGATGCAAGCCATTGAAAATGGGTGGCCTGAAAACCGAAAAGATGCCCCCGTTTCAACTACCCCCTATTGGAACTACAGAGATGAGTTGGTCGTGAACAATGGGCTCATTCTAAAAGGGGAAAGGGTTGTCATTCCCAAAGCACTGAGGTCGGAAATGTTGAGGCAACTCCACCTGTCACATTTGGGAATAGTAAAAACGAAAGAGAGAGCCAGAACTGTCCTGTTCTGGCCAAACATCACTGGAGATATTGAGAAAATGATCAACGCCTGTGATACCTGCTGCAAGTTCCAAAACAGGCAACAAAAGGATCACCTCATCAACATGGAAATACCTGCGTACCCTTTCCAGCACGTTGGAGCGGATCTGTTCACATCGGGAGGTCAAGAATACCTCATCACCACGGACTACTACAGCAGATGGTTTGAGATTGACAAGTTGACTTCAACCACTTCATTCCAGGTAATCAGCAAACTCAAGGCGCATTTTGCACGTCATGGTGTCCCGGAAAAGCTGACAACTGATAACGGCCCGCAGTTCTCATCACAAGAATTCAAAACGTTTACATCAAGCTGGAACATTGAAAATGTAACATCAAGTCCACGATACCCACAGGCAAATGGCCTTAGTGAGAAGGCTGTCCAAACAGCCAAACGCATCATGGCAAAGGCATTGGATAGCAGGACGGACCCATACATGATGTTGCTAGAATTCCGGAACACCCCGGTCGACGGAGCATACTCACCAGCTCAACTGCTGATAAGCAGACAGCTGCGCTCAGTATTACCAGTTCTGCCACAAGCCCTACAGCCCAAACTGGTAGATAGCTCAACATTCATCGAATCCAGAAGGAAAGCTCAGCTGAAGCAGAAAACTGCATACGATCGAGGATCAAAGACGGCAACAGAGCTCGACCCAAACCAGAAAGTATGGGTAAAACTTTCTGAGGACTCAAAATGGGAAAAAGCAACCATCGAGAAAAAGTACGATAAAGCCCCTAGATCCTACAACCTCTCCCTCGAAAGCGGAGGCACCTTCAGACGAAACAGGAGGGATATAAGACCTCGGTATGATTTCGCCTCACCCACAACATACGATGGGCAACAAATAGGCGAAGCTGACACCATACCACCTTTGGAACAATCACGTCGAGCGTCTACGCCAGATAAACAAACCTACACCAAGTTTGCCACAGAAGACGAAAGGAGTAGCGCACCGCTGCAAGTGCAAGCTCCTACTCGACCCACCCCAACTACAACAGTCATACTCCCAAGCCCCTTGCCAACTCTGACCGGCGATGCCAATCTCTACAGCCAACCAGGCAGTAGTCCTGTGACTATCACAAACCAGCAAGTGGAACAGGACACCACTGCAACGGGCGGCGGCACACAGCCCCTCGCCAGCAGGACACAGACCCGTACCACCACCTCGGGTCGCACTGCAACGAGCGGCGGCACACAGCCCCTCGCCAGCACGCCACAGACCCGTACCACCAGCTCGGGTCGCGTCGTGAAGCCAGTCATCCGGCTGAACCTCAGCATTGATCGTCGAAGTCAGTCTGGCAAGCGCTTGAAGTCGAAATGAAAATAAATCGTTAGAAGAAAGAAGATGAAACGTTTTGTTTATTTTAATTATGTTGCACCCAGCTTTTGTATAGTGCTTTGCTTGCTTGTGCTTATTGTCACTTTTTGCTTGTAGGTGTTTGGGTCTCCAATAAACAATTGAAATAGAAAAGAGAGGAAACGTTACAGTTACCACATCTACTGGGTGATTTTTATTGTATAGGAATCAAAGGACATGCAGGAGAGACATAGCTTCAGTCTTCTTCTGACAAGCTAAATGGGGTATTTGTTTCCAAACAGCATGTCCCGCACCTGGCTGCAAAATTCTGAGCTAACTAATCCATGTTTGACATACTATTTTGTACATAAATTTTCCTCCTGAAAATGACCCAGATAAGCGGAACAGATTCAAGAAGGATATCAGGTTAGTTTTTTCCTCAGATAGACCTGAGTTTTGTCCTTGGCCCTGCCTGAGGCCAAACTCCTTGTCAAAATTGTTCCACCAAACAGCCTGATAGCCTGGTCACACTGGGCTAAAAATGGTGCCTATTTGACAATCTGTGCAGATTTCTCGGCTGAAAGGGAGTACAAATCTGCGCAGATTGGTTTGGTCGCTGGTGAGGTTTTGAAAATCCTTAGGGGGCGTTATGTTTGATGGCTCTGGGGCAGCTCGGGGATAATGAGCAGACTACAATTAGGGGTTTAAAATCGAAGCTTGACCAGTTTTGTAACAATTGGTTATGTTGGGCTAGTCAGATCTATCATGATTTGTTTTCAACATCCAAGGATTCTATGTTATTTGGGGAGAAAGTTAAAGAGTCTCTAGATGTCAAAACGCCATCAGTCACATCTATTTTTGTTTTCTACTAAAAAAAACAACAAAGAAAGCATCTGTTTAACATCTTTTTCCTTTTTTTCAAGTGAAAAAAAGTTATATAAATTACTTTTATAGTCCACAAAACTAAAAAAAACAACAGTCTACAGTAGGCTAGCAGTCCATGTTAATGTGAACAGTTACTTAAATGTAAACAGTGCAGTTTTGAGCTAGATGGTATGAAGATACAAAATACCTATTCAGGTGTTCCAGATGAAAAATTTATCTCAAAACAGTACTGTGAAATAGTACGAAAAAGTTGCATGCAGTACTAACGATGCTACTACATGCTTCTACTTCAAGGCTACCGTGTTACTGCATACTACTATATGCTACTATTAGCAAGACTGGATGCTACTATGGCAAGACAGAATGCTACTGGATACTACTACATAAGATTGGACCAGTCTGAGGCACATTAAATAATAGTATTCTTTGGTATTACATTGTATTACATGCAACGTTTTCGTACTACTACCATACTACTACGCAGGCTACAAATTGTCATCGGGTTTTCAGAGCCCCTAATTACCTACTTTGGCTAAGTCATAGTTGACTTTAGTCACAGAAAGTACAGGAAAATGACAATGTCACCAAACGTCGGTTTTCCTGTAACATAATCAGAAATGCTGTTTTGTTCTACAATAATTGATCTTATGAATTTAAAACAACAAAATTCAGAATTAGGTGCATCTTTTTTATTAGGTGTATGAACATTAGCTCCTGACACATCGATTCCCCGACAAACGGGGAACAATAGCGTGTGTAGTATCGATTCACAGATAGGCAACAGATAGGGGAACGATAGACACTGCCCTAACTTACAGTTGTTGATCTTATTTTCACTTTACCCTCTCAAAAGTCTCACAGCTGTTGACTAGACCTTGTGTCTATCACTTTGAATGTTCTGCCCGACTGTCCGGGCACAGAGGTACAAGCACTTCCACTCGCCTTTTTTCTGCGAAAATACAGAAATTTTATCACAAAAATTGTGCTCAAACTCTGTGTCACAGACTGAGTGGTGTGTTTTCCGCTAAAATACGGAGATTTATTTTTTTAACAGATCGTTATTTTGTGCAAACAGATCGTCTTCGCCCATCTGGAAGTATTTTCTACCGCTCCACAAGATTTCTGATGCCTCCCTTTTAACCTCCCCCCTGAATGTCATAACTGTTCCTGGACTGGACCCAGTCTCGACTTGAAAAGGAACCTCTGGAACATGTGCTCGGGCAAACTATCAAGTTTCATCCAGATTTGTCTGTTCGTCCAAAAGTTAAGCCTGCATATTATTCCAAGCTCTCCCTCCCTCTCTCTACCCGACTGGATTATCGGAGCTGGGCTGGATCTGGGAAACTGACAATATGGTCATGTTCATGTCCCTAATATCCCTAACATGTGTCCCCGTCACCCATTTGGAAGTACCCCAACTCGCCCCCCCCCCTCCCCCAAGTTCTGGAATCCAGTCCGGACTTGGAAAATAACCCCTAGAACATATGCTCTTTCAAGCTGGCGAGTTTCATCTGGTGTGATCACTCTTTTCGAAGTTCTGCATGCTCCAAGATTCCGGATTTCCCCTCCATCCACCCTCCTGGATCATCAGATCTGGGAAGTTGTATTTTCCATGACATTCTGATCAGGCCCCTAGTGTGCTGACCCGTTCCATCAGTGTAGTCAACCTCAAGTACCTTAACTCGCGATCAGCTTACCGAATACCGTTTCAAGTGACATTTAGTGACCAGCTGACCAACTGACCGGATCACCTACGATGTTCTAGCGATCTTAATGTCTGTACGTCGAACGATCTGTCCAACCTCTCTTAGTTCTACATAAGCCATGACGATGAAACCTGGCATCCCGAACAAATGCCGTAACAACCTTTCTTTTGCCGGACCCGAACATCGGCGGGGAGGGGGGACTTGGAATCTTGTTACTTTCGGACAGGGGCGTCACTAAGGTGGGGGTGTGGGAATTATGGTACCACCCCCTCGAAGAAAGAAACAAGACCAAAGGTTTCAATGGGATCCCGAAAATTCAATATCTGATCCAGACAACTGGGTCTTGTCTTAGCCAGATCCAGTCATCGCCAGACTCCTTGAACATTTTTACAATTAAAATTCAGAAACAGATTAAGGCCAAATAGCTAATCATCTGAGAAAAACTTCCTGCCACTACCGCCAATTTCCCAATTTCGGCCAAACTCCAGAACTAATTGTCCGACAAAAAAAAGCAAGCTCAAAAATGAACTCAGGGTATCTTCTTTCCCCAAGAATGAACATCTAATCAACTTCAAATAAAAATTTTACTTATAACAAATTTTCCGACTCCAGCCGGATTCCGGTCGAACTATATGTCCGGGTAAAGTATGATGGTCACACACGGATTCAGCATCTCTTCTTACCCCTAAACCGGTTATCTAATCAACTAGAAATAAAACTTTAGCTTCTACCAATTTTCCGGTTTGGCCCGATTCCGGGCGAACTACATGTCCGGATAGAAAATTGTTTTCACATAAGTGTTCAGCATGTCTTCTTGCCCTAAATCGAACATCTAATCAACTTCAACTAAAACTTTTAATTTTAACAAACTTTCCGGTTTGGGCCGGATTCCGGGCGAACTACTTGTCCGTCGAAAAAATGGTTTTCCCCATCGTCTTCAGCATGTCTTCCTACCCCTAAATCGAACATCTAATCAACTTCAAATAAAACTTTTACTTTTAACAAACTTTCCGGTTTTGGCCGGATTCCGGGCGAACTACTTGTTCGATGACAAAATGGTTTTCACCATAGTGTTCAGCATGTATTCTTACCCCATAATCGACTATCACATTAGCTGTTTCAAAATATTTTGTTTGCCCCTTAATTTGAAACCCCTCCCCCACCCCTAAATGTAGGGCTACAAAGCCCATCTACGAACTTGACTGGTCCACCGACCTAACGAATCCTCACACCAAGTTTCATCAAAATATCTAAGTCCCTTCGAGAGTTATCGTGGTTACAGACGGACGGACAGACGGACAACTTTACGATGTCATAGGTATCCCTCCACTTATGTTTTGGGATCCCAAAAAGCTAAAACGGGCGCTCGCAGAGCGCCCGACCACGAAAATTCAGCTCATCTGGGCGCTCATCCCTAAAAGCTAAATGGGAGGCTGACACTGCGCCCGGAAAAGTCAGTAAGGCTAGTTATTAAGGCGTCGGCTGTGCTGGGTTCTCGAGCGTCTGGAATTGCATTATCAGTCGCATGTTTTGAGAGGCAGGCTATTTCTAGTCGTTCAGATACGAAGAGGTTTTTTGATAATTTGTTGTCAGAATTAGAAGTATGACTGTTAGATCTAAACTTGCATGAAGGACAGAAGACAAATCTTGGATTTCGCCCTGCAGCACACAGTTTTAACCTAAGTTTTACCACGAACTGTTGTCTACTAGTATCTCTGGAGTCAAGTAAAAATCAGCCTGATTTTGCTTGTGGCGTACCTTTCCAATAATTTGTTAGTTTTACGTAAAGATCCTTTGTATTTTAGTAGAAAAGCATTTAATGATAAGAATTTGTCGCCAGTCCGACATCAAAAATAAATCGGCTTCGTGAGCAATGACAGCAGATTAAATGACGGATTTGCTGATTGCAACACGTCATTTGATTTTGATTTTGTGTGTGAACTCTAAATTCAGAACAAGTCAACTCCATTTTAATTTTTTTCTGGATGATCAGTACTTCTTTTTTGGAAAGGCTTGAACTGAAGCACATTATCCAATTTCCAGCTAAATGTCTCACATTTTTCTGGAATCGTCGTGAACAAAGACAGACGGGCAGATCCTGCTAAGTGGCCACTGCCTTTATTTGGGATCCGAAAAGGCGATTTGATCATGCAGGATTCCACAGAATTTGCCTGCGGTGCCTTTCGTAGTAGGCTCTATTTACTGAAAGTCGCGTCATTTCATTCGGATTTTATGCTTGAAATTTAGGGGCTTGGGCCCCATTAAAAGCTAGATAGATTTTGTTGCGCGGTAGTAGAGTTTTGCCCCAGAAAAGTCATGGCCTACTTAAAAAATTTCGCCGCCGGCGCTCATTTTCGTTCTGTCTATATATAGTTTTGCGGATATAGTGCTGTGTTTCTTGGCTGTTGTTTCTAACTGGTATGGCTCTTGGGCCTTCCGGACATCTGCCAGTCGTATATTTTCAGATACTCACCTCCCACGCCCGAGCCCTTCAAACCGTTTCTGAGCTCGGAAATACAACTAGACTTCTAATCTTCAGTCTTCAACGCTAGCAATTATCACGAGTTTTATTATCACATAAGACGAAAAGTTGAAACGGGGGGGCAGGGTGCCGGCAGACGCCCTGCCACCCCCCCCCCCTCGAGTTTTGGCTAGCGACGCCCCTGCTTTCGGAAGTTGCGAAAGGGTGATCAAATTTGTTAGTGGAACACAGTGGGTGGCAGGAGCAGATCCCCGAGATATCTGTTATAAGCGTCCAAGCCGTTAGATGGCAGTTAGATGGTGGTCCCATCTATTTTGTGACACGCGTAGGCTATTTAGGGACCAAACAGATGAATGAATTGCAGTGAAACTTGGAAGGTATGAAGTTAATGGGTTCTAGATTCGGACCAGATCAGACCTTGGTGAGAGGGGAGATGGAGGGGGTACACTACATTTTCTGGAGCTGCTCCAGTTAGAAAGAAACCGAGAAAGGAACTTGATGGGTGATAAGAGCAAACGCCTCAGATGTGACATATATTATATGTGTCTGAATCGCATCTGCCCACGATGAAGGGTGAAGGTTAGTGACATGTGCAAGGACTAAATGGGTGGAGGAAACGGGTTAAACTTGGACGGTAGAAAAGGTTGTGCATCCTAGATCTGTAATTTTGAGGTCCGGATCGCATCCGACCTTGGTAGTTGGGGGGGGGGGGTCAAACCTTCCCGGAAAAGTTCCTATTCGGATGAAATTTGGTGGGTGGGGGCGAACTTGGAGTGCGGTCGTACGGGAGATTTCCAAACATTTGAATTTCAATACAAAATGATGATCTGATTCGGGAGTAAATTGATAGGTAGGACGAGTAGATGCACTAGACACGCCAATCACAGGTGCGAACAACATCCGGCCATGTTTGGGTGCTTGGGGGGAGCGTCATCCAGATGTGTTCACCCATAGGGCCAAAACCAGTGGAGCTTTCCTGGAATTGTATCGTAGCTATGGCCTTTACAACGTCCCATATGAGCTCGTAGCCCTTGTTTGTTTTTACTGCAAGACCCATTTGGACTTGCTGGCAATTTATTAAAGCAAATTGTCCAAACCAGTTCCTTGATGAACACGGAAAGAAAAATTTCAACCGGACATTCAACCCCGTCAGAAAATATCTGTATCGAGTGTTCAAGGTTTCTATACCGAGGCAAGAAGAGGCAAGATGCAAAATCGGTCCTCCGGATTCGTTGTATAACCAGGTTGACCGTTTCGGGAATCCGGAAATTTCCGGGAATCCGCCAAAAATTTCTTCGTGATTTGTCTTTGTGGTCCAGAGATAAGACGGTTCAACCGATCTGTCTTCTTCGTTGTCCTATCGGATATACGGTATAATCGATATATGATATAACTTATTCACGAACATTTGTCTCAGAGAAACTAGGCTGGGCATACAACAATTGAGATATAAAAGAAACATATGGTGCATAACTGACATGTTTGCGGAATCCGGCGAAGACCGGAAATATGCAACAGGAGGTTGTTTGAATCAAGGCGTCCAACAAATATTTCCCGCTGTATACACCGAAAACTTTACTGTTGTTATCAGCCAACATGTAGAAGAGCATGATTAGTACAGAAGCACAAACGTGCCTTTCTGGATCTGGCTCTAACAAGACTCAAAGGTTTCGATAAGACTTTTTTAATCTGCCAATATGACAAAACAAGTGTATGAATATGGTTCAAATTCTACATACAACATATAACTGTACATAAGTGAAAAAACAAAGTAGCCTTTCCAGTTACGAACGAAATTGGAAAAAAAATACAAGGAATACCAACAGGGCCAACACGCCCAAATTTATTTTCTTGATCCAGCCTATCCAGTTTTCTGAATCTGACGTCTTTGCCAGGACTTTAATCATGTTACTTATGAGTAATAAACTGCTTACTAGTTACCACATCCACCAAGTTGTGCCATTCTGTCTTTATTTTCTAGTATTTCGCAGACTACGACCGGAATAATACTGTCGAAAACGATAGAATATTCTGACGTAGCATATTCTTCATCCATATACAGAACGCTTTATAACTTTTGTTGGAGGATTTAATTCTTTCCGAAATTTCCGGTTTAAATCAGAAAGTGGTCGTATCATTTACCCGGTGTTGTGACAAAGCAGATAGATGGAGTTGAGTCTTCTTTTCCCCACACTGACGTGATTAGCTGGAAAAGATGTTTATGAAACTGATCATCTTGGATTCCAGCGAATCAGGCCGAACCGGCACCTTCATGGGGAAACGCGAAAGCAGAAGGAAGAAGGAAAAAACTAGACCTACGTTGCCTGGGCAACGTGAAGTGTTGCGGCAACGCTTGTCCGGCTTCGCCGACTAAAGTGTTGCGAGAGCAACACTTTGGTTTTGTTTCTTCGCTGTCGGTTAAATGCTGAAGTTGTCAACTTATCGAAGCTTTTAAAACGGTATGTTCTAAAAAGAATAATCACATGATCAAAAGCTATTCTTCAGCCTTGAAAAAACAACAACAAAGGAATATCGGGAGCAGGGACCAAATTGACTTTGCAGTCAGTTGAAGTATATCCTTTTAAACCGTAGACATCGTGACGGATGAAATTTGGAACGGTATCTTATATAATCTACTTGGTATTATAAAGCTATCCGTTACTTTTCAGGATTAAAATACCATAAATCACACTATTTATTACTACGAAACTATCTCATTGTTTTACATGATCGTTTGTACCCGTAGTTTAAACAGTTAATCCTAGGTCACAGCGATAGACCATCGATAGAAATCGAATACAGTGTGCATCAATTTGCAAAAATTTCTAGCCCCTCGTGAACCGATTCCTACTTACCAGTCCCTCTCCCGTGATAGACATCAAGTTCACCCCGAAGTCTCGCCCTGTGTGTCCAGATAATATAGGCCGAGGGGATTACGCTTCTAACCGAATGTGTGATCATTTTGCAAACATAGGAGAACACATTTCTTCAGCGATAGCTACGCGTAGTGATGACGGATCGTTTCACTTACAAGTCCCTCTCCCGTGATAGACATGAAGTTCACCGGATAAAAATAATCGGTACACCAGCTAGCAAAAGTTGCAAACCCCTCATCGCTGAAGATGATTGTAGCATAACAGCCGATCGTTACTGACAAGTCCCTCGCATGTCTTACAGTTGGTAGTCAAACAGTTCTTACCATCGAATACACCGGAAACAAATAACAGGTACACCACCTAGCAAAAGCTGCAAACACCCTCATTGCCGAAGATGATTATAAGCTAACAGTTGACTGTTGCGTACAAGTCGACTACATGTCTCAAAACTGGTATCGCCTATTTTTGGTTTCAGTGTGTACCTCACTACTGAAGTTGTCAACCCCTTGAAACTTTCAAACTGGTGTATCTCATGAAGGAATTTTTGCACCAAAAAATGGATGGCATGTACTTTGATCAGCTCATCAACGGCTATCGATTGCCGTCGAAAAAGAAATTCTAGCTGTCTTAGTTCAAAAGTTGACTTTTTTGCCGTAAGCGAACTTTTTAACTTAGAAAGGAGCAAAGGATAAGCTCTAGTTTCTTTAGCAATGAGAGAACTTTTAAAGTTTAAGAGGCACAACTGATACAATTTCTCTACCGCAAACCCAAGTGCAAAAAACGAATGACAGCTTGTTCACACGGGGCTGAAACAGCGACCGGTTCTCGATCAGCAGCTTATTTACGCACGTAAATAGCGGTTGAAAAAAATCCAAAAATCAGCCGCTGATATTTTCGTCGCGGTCACCGATCGGGATAAACTAAATCCTTTGGATTGTGACCTTTGATGACTCTAGGGGCAGTAAACAGACTGTAATTAGGGGAATTAGTCAAACTTGGCGAGTTTTAGGTCAATCCAGTTCAAATTCTGTCAGAGCAATGTGAACATAACATGATTTTTACATTAAGCATACAAGGATTACTAAATGATTTCGAAGAAAAGGTAGGATAACTTTATAATTTCAATAGCGTATGTTCTGCCTCTGTCTGATATTTTTTCAATGTTTTTATTTGAAAAAATAATAATTTGAATAATTTTTCCATTCAACCTTCTCTGAAAAGTGAATGAACAATACTAAATGATTGCATTCTGTTCTCGTATTATTGATATTTGTTATTAGTTATATTTTATGTTCAGTTGTCAAAACAAAAATATTTAAATTAATATTATTTTCTTTTTAACTTGAAATTTACGCAGTCGCCTGAAATCTGTCATTGTGGTTTTTATCTACTCTAAAGACTTTAAATCAACTATATTTGACTTTGACATACTCACAAGATGTTTGGGTTAATTTTATATATTTTGTTACAAACAAAAAGAATATTCGGAATTAGGTTTTCTTTTTAATTCTCCCGTCAACCCCAAACAGTTGTGATGGTGGGTTTACACACTGCGTAAAATCCGAGCGTATTTTGAAATCCGAGCGTATTTTACGCACGTTTTGAGCTTCAAAAGATTTCTAGCAGTACGGACGTAAATAGAGAAACCGGTCCGTTTTGTATTAAAAAACGTTCGTATTGCTAGAAATCTTTTCAAGCTCAAAACGTGCGTAAAATACTCTCGGATTTTACGCAATGTGTAAGTGGACCATGATCTGTCGTCTGAACACATCAGCCGCTGTTTACGCGCTTATTTCGGTCCCGTGTGAACAAGCTATGATAAACTCAGCTGAAGTCGCGAACAATGGATAGAAACAATAGATGGCAGCACTTTCGGACCCGTGGGAAAAAGTCACTTTTTTGTTTCTGAATATTTTCTATTTATCACTCAAAGAAGATATGTTGGTTTCGGGGCCGGGTAACTGCCGCATATATTAAACACTTATAGATTTTAATCCATCTTCAATTTGAAACTGGTGCCTGCCTGCTTGCGTGCTAGAACGGAGCTTTCCACTCGAAAGCAGAAACATGGTTTGATGAAACGAAAGGTTGGCTGCACAACTCTGATGGGCTATATAAGTCCACTTCACTTCGCACACCGTAGGCTCTGGCTCGAGGACAAGCAAAAACCATCCTTTTTGGCCTCAGGCAAGAGTTCTACGGAGCTTTCCAAAATGTAATGTCATATTCATCAATCCGGCCTAAGGTTCACACTTTCCGTAAAAACCGCACAGGTTAGATTCTTACCAGTTACCAGGAATAAAAAAAAAAAAAAAAAAAAAAACCAGGACAAAACCAAAGTGTTGCTCTCGCAACACAATAAAACAGTATTCCCCTGTTGTTTTTAAACGAAGAAGTTTTAAGAAAAGATGATGTAGGCTAATAAAAGCTAATTAGTTAGGTCGGTCAAAGTAATTCCAGGAAAAAATAGGTTTTAAGACCGTTGGCGTATAAATATTTTATTCCGAATAAGATCTGTAAAGTCGGTAGAAGCTTCAGCTATTTATTGCAGATTTGTTTCCTTCCCCGATTTTGACCCTGCACATTGACAGCCTGACGAGGACTCTTGCCAAAAAGGGCCGAAATATTGCTGTTAAAGCATCGTAGCTGCCGTACCCATTTTATGCATTATTTGAATATATGGTTCTTCGTTCGCCTTTCAATGTCACCAAATATTTTATTATGCATGCAATTTGCCCGGAATACGTATAAAACGAGGAATTTGGAGGAATTAAAGTTAAAGTTAAAGAGTTTACATAAAGAAAGTCTCAATTATCTGGATCAAGAAGTCCAATAAACATTGCATTTTTGGGATCCCAGCGAAACCTTTGGCCCTGCTTTGATGGAAACCGGATATTTAGGAAAATAAATCATCCGACAAAGTTCACAAAGATTTGTGTATATAGTGATAAAGAACAAGTTGGATCAGAATGTCATCCGAGTTTCGGCTAGCACTGGTTTTCCCCGCAGTAAGCTGGGGCTGGAGTGGAAATTAAAGACGGAATGGAACTACAGAATTGATCTGAAAATCTATAATACCCGATAGTCTGGATTAAGAAGTTTGGTCTATTTTAATGCCGAACCAATGATCAGGATATTTTCTGCCGAGTTCCCTTTACATGTGTCATTTCGTCCGGATAATATAGAACAATTCTCAACTTTTTTGCACGTAGAGAACTCATGACGGCACTAAAAATTCAGGCAGGAAATACAGTTCATGATAGTCGCTCGTCTCTGGTCTCCCTGCAAAAACCTGCTGACCAGTGGTCAGTTTACCATCTGCTGTCACTCAATTAATTGGACGTGACTCCCGCATTTAAAATGTCATTTTCCCTTTGTGGACGGACACCCAGTCAATTTACAGTCCATTTAGATTAAGAAATTGATGGGTTCATTCGTGGTAGACCTGGTTGCCCTATGATGGCGCCTTATGATAGGTGAGGATATCAAAACGACTCACTGTGTACTTTAAACACTATCCTGACGTGTAGTTCATGTTAGGTCATGTCTGTATGTGCTGGAAGTCATCAGTCCTAGATACTGGAACTCAGGCACGTATCCAGGAATTTATTTCGGAGGGGGGGGGGTTGCCTGCTGGTCGGACAAAGAAGTACTGAAAACACACAGATCAGAGGGGAAAGCCTATAGAAATTATTACTTTTGTATTTTTCGAGGGGGGGTGTCAACCCCCTACCCCCCCCCCCCCTGGATACGGCCTTGCTAGAACACAGTAAACTAGCTCTGCGAGAAGACATGCATTCACTTACGAGAAAATTGGGTCCTCGCGAATATTTTTAATGTCTTATTTCATTTTTACTTCTGTTCCTATCCGAAATTGGTTGCTATAGCAACCATCAGGCATGAAGATTCTTATCCTAGATATACTAGAACTGGATACGATATCTAGGATAAGAATCTTCATGCCTGAAATCTTGGATAAAAGCTATCCAGCCAATCGGGTCTTGTAGATTTTTTGTCTTCACCATAACCGTAAACATGTTTTTCCCCAGTTTAGGTTACGACGAGGGTTACGACCGGAATACCAAAGCTACATAAGCTATTCTGATTCAAAAGTTCTTTACAACAGAATAGACAAAGAGATTTTGTCCTAAATTTCTGGATTCTATTCGATTCTGATCGTACCATTAGTAAAACACCGTACCCGGTAGTAAAACAAAGACTCAGATTCACAAGATTCAGCCTTACTATCTTCATACCGACAGAAATAACTTGTGAAAGAGACTTGCATATTAAAACCCGATACTTTACATTTTCTATATCTAGGATAAGAATCTTCATGCCTGAAATCTTGGATGGTACTGACAGTGACCCACAAGTGATGACGGGTTTGTTTGAAGTAGAAGCCGAATATTGGAATAGAACAATTATTTCAGGGTCTGATAGGGATACTAAGTAAAGGGGGAAAACTCATCCTGCTAAAGGATGGGTAGTGGAACGCTCTTGTGAACAACTGAGTTATATATGAACAAATTGCTATAGGACCCTTCAAATAACAAGACCAATAGGTTCGATGTGGTCTCAAAGTTGACTATATACGCACTTCTTCATCGAGGCAATCGGGAGTTCTGATTCGGACATTAAATGAAAGGGGAAAGCTCATTCTACTAAAGCCTAAAGGATAAGTAGTGGATGGTTCTTGTGAAAAAGTGAGTCGTATCTGAACAACTTACTATAGGCCCTTTGAATAACAAGACCAAAAGTTTTGATGGGATCTCAAAGGTGAATATATATTCACTTCTTCATCCAGCCAATCGGGTCTTGTAGAATTTTTGTCTTCGCCATAACCGTAAACATGTTTTTCCCCAGTTTAGGCTACGACCGGAATACCAAAGCTACATAAGCTGTTCTGATTCAAAAGTTCTTTAAAACGAATAGACAAATAGATTTTGTTCCTTAAATTTCTGGATTCTATCCGATTCTGATCGTACCATTAGGAAAACACCGTACCCGGTAGTAAAACAAAGACTCAGATTCACAAGATTCAGCCTTACAAGATTTAGCCTTACTATCTTCATACCGACAGAAATAACTTGTGAAAGAGACTTGCATATTAAAACCCGATACTTTACATTTTCTAAATGGTTATGTCTTATGGTATAAAAACCATAAGCTACTTATGGTATAAAAAAACTTTTAGTTACTTTTAGTTTAACTTTTAGTTAAGATCTTAGTGTTTTTACAGTTTTTTTCATTGTTTGTGGTGTTTGTTCCGCCTTCGCCATTTTCATGTGTTGTTTTCCTTTTAGTCGTTCCGATGGATTAGAGTTTGCTTTAATTTTGGTTTGTTTATGCGTATTTATATAATTATTTATTTTTTAATCATCAATCTTGGTGGATCAATAAACCATAATAATAATAATAATCTAGGATTTTCACTTTTTTGTTGTTTTGTTTTTTCTTGTACGTGATTTTGTTTTTATGGTATTTGCTACGGCCAGTTGGCTTTTTACAATAAATACGTATGATATCATATAAAACGAGTAAAATTGCTGCCGGGATTAGGGTTAAACTACTGGTCCGCTGAGAAAACTAAGAACATACATGGACCTTGCATGCATTCTTGCCCTCAAATCAAAGTTCTATACGACTTCAGAATTAACCTGATATCTAGCCAATTTCCTAATTTAGCTGGATTCCAGGCGAAACTGCTTATCCGTCAAGGGAATTAAGTTCAACAAGCGCTAGAAGCTGATATTGCACTTACAAAGTTGGGTCAGAGGATGACTGTCGGAATTTGTCAACTCGCGGGTTTATTCTAATCCTTCAGAAGCTAAACCCTTGAGGCGCAAACCTTTATAAGCCCCGAGGGATCGTGCAATGTATAGTTTTGTCAAAATAGTAAAAAAAAATTCACTTTGCGGTTGAGATGCTCACTTTAAGGGCGCAGAAATAGATTTAGTAAGCAAAAACCCTCGAGTTGAAAATGATCATGGTCCCTGGGGTCCATGAAAATCTGTTGTTTAGTCAATAGTATTTTTTTACACTTTGCAGACATGATGCATATTTTAAGGAGACTAGAAATTCATTTCTAAGCAAAACCCTTGAGGTACAAATGATCATGGGCCCTTGGGGGATCATGAAATTGGTCAAAAGCATATTTTTTGCTTTGCGGTTAGGATGCACTTTAAGGGATCTAGAAGTGCATTTTCAACCAGACATCTTGAGACAAAAATGATTTTGGGTCCTTAGGGATCATGAAAATGTATCGTTCGCCCAAAAGTTTGTTTGTACTTTGCGGTTAAGATTAATACTTTAAGGAATTAATCTGTAAGCAAAACCCTCCAGGAAGTGATGGGTCATGGGCCATTGTCGTAACTTTGTGGTTAAGATGCGCACTTTAAGGGGACTAGGAATTCCTTTGTAAGCAAAAGACTTAAGGCATATTTGAAGATGTAGAACGGATACATCAGCTACATTTTATTGGAGCAATATCTCTTCAGGCTTAAGCTAGAAAATGAACTTGTGGGAAAACGATTAAAGATTATTTCTTAAATATCTGATTTTGTGAATCTTTTCTCTGAAAATTGGTTTCTCTATTTTCTCCTTGAGCTGCTTGAGCCTGAAGACGACCCTTGCCAAGAAGGGCCGAAATATAGCTAAAATAAAATGTAGCTGACGGATCCATTTTGCATCGTTAAATATGATTCGCAGGCAGCTTGGACTGAAGGAATATCTAGCACGACGTACGGAACTTCAAATCTTCCAGACATGCTGTCGACAAGTACCCATCTTAGCTGGAAAAATGAAGAAGAGACAGGTGACTCTAAAACCAAAATGCAGAAGAATCTCTACAGCAGTAGTATCCAGAATGAAATCACAGAACTAGCATTAACTCCAGTCAATTTTCAAAGAAGAAGTTCACAAAATCAGATATTTAAGAAAGAATCTTTTATTGTTTTTCCACAAGTTCATTTTCCAGCTTGAGCGGCTCGAGCCTGAAAGATGGCCCTTGCCAAGAAGGGCCGAAATATAGCTATAATAAAATGTAGCTGACGTATCCGTTTTGCATCGTTTTGCATCGCAGCCAGCTTGGGCTGAAGTAATATCAACCCTTGGGGCACAAATAAGAAACATCAGAGGCATGTACTCTTCCCAGTTATCAATGGTTCATTAAGATCTAATCAACGACTGGAAAGTATGCATCCCTCATGTTTCCGAACTTTTCTTCCCTCCATACCCTGCCCCCCCCCCACCGATTCTGTACTTACATACTTATATTATATGTTTATATTTATACTTACAATCTGTACTTACTTATACTTATTATATTATATTATTTTTGCTAAAATGTATAATTCCTTTGTAGTTCCGCACGTTATTGCTTTGGCTCCTTTTTGGAAGCTCTTTTCTTACACAGGTTTGAAAGACATTCGTAAATCTTTTTACAAATATGTAAAGTATCTGCTGAGGGTTCCACCTCGGACAAGTAATAGCAGATTGTGTCAAGTATGGAGTAGCAAGACCTATATCTGTTATTCGGGAAAGGCGAGAGCGCTTTAAGCGCAGCCTTAATGTAGCTCAGCAGATGCTTTACTCAGCATAAATTCTGTCAGTCTGTATGTGGTTTTCTTTTTAAGTTTCTTGTATTCTTTCCATTATTTCTGTTGACAGAAATGTTCTTTTCTTTCATTTTTTTTTCTTGTTCTTTTTCTTCTTCTTCATTTAATTACTCCGTCTTTTTGTGCGTTTGTGCATTATGACGGGCAATAAATCTATTATTATTATTATATACATACTCGGCACTTACATACGAATACGAGAATAAATTATTATAAATCTCTGCTTCGATAGCATCGGGTAGCTTATGTTTGTTCCCTGCATGATCGGATCGCAGCGGCTTTTCAAGAAGTCGCAAGTCGGTATTTTACTTCGCTGTGGCTGCAAAAAATATCGCAATTAGTCGGCTGGGTAGTATTCTTATCTCCAAGTCATCCGAAACCATAATTCGCAAGGCTATTTTCCAATGCCGCATGAAATGAAGCCGGCATCTTAATCCATGGCGCGTGACTCGAGTCCTCAGGGAAGACGGCCACACGCTCCGTCGCGTGGCATAGGCGGGCGCAACACCCCCGGTCGTGCGACAGCCCCGTACAAGTAGGAACTGCCTACCGCTCATCGCAGGTAGTCGCGTACTCGCCGCTTGCACGTTCTTATCGAAGTGATAAATAAAAAGTTGCCATGACGACTGCTATGGGCTATTCCATTAGTCAGCTCCAGTCGCAGCACAACTATTCACCGGTGCAATCACCACGGAACAGTCCGGATAATCAACAAAGTGCTATGAACAAATTACCGGAAACGAACAATAACTGCAAAAGACGGATTCAGTTTTCTTCGCTTGGATATGTCTTGCCCCCTGCACCGGGAGCGTCAGTTGCCCGTAGGAATGCACGAGAAAGAAATCGGGTCAAGCAAGTGAATCAAGGTTTTGCCATCTTACGTCAGCAGATCCCGCCAACCATCGCCAACGGTAGGTGCGAAAGTGCTGCAAGTTCAAAGAGACCAGGACGTTCTCGTAAAATCAGCAAAGTAGAGACCCTTAAATGTGCTGTGGACTATATTAGAGCGCTGCAGCAGTTACTGAACGAAGACGACAGCCAATCCGATATGAAGTCTTCTGAGAGCCAAGCCTCATTTTCCTTATCGCCCGACTACGGATGCGACCCCTCCTCACCATCCCCTTCTTACTGCAGCGAGACTTCTTCACAGCGAACGGGGTCCATGTGGGAATCCCACGCAAGCGACGAAGTACTGAAAAAAGAATCCTTCAGCCCGTCGGACGACGAGCTCCTTGATGCCATCACGTGGTGGCAGCATAGCCAATAAGGTAAATATGGATTCTTTCATGAGCATATGGTACTAGACAGTTGTAAGAACAGATCGGACGGCTTGAATAATGCCCCCCCCCCCCCCCTAGGCTCCAGACCTTCGCCTCCACCCGGGTTTGAAGCTCAATACAAGAATGCGTTTCAGACACCTTAAGTTTTGCAAAAAAATCTAAAAAGTTCAGTACACGTATTTTTAAAAGTCTCAAAATGTCAGCATATCAGTTAGTTCATAAATGTGTTGCTCGAATAATGCCCCCCCCCCCCCCAGGTTCAAAACCTTCGTCTCCACCCGGGTTTGAAGCTAAATACAAGAATGTGTTTCGGACAACTGAAGTTTTGCACAAGAAAAACCTTTCAGTACATGTATTTGAAAAGAAAATTTTCAGTACATGAGTTAATTCATAAACGTGTTGCAAACCACCACGAACCTACACCGATACAGCCATCATGCACATTATCGTGCACATGATCTCATCCCCTTTGCAAGTGTCGTCTTTACTATTTATAGTCCTCTAACAAGTTTCTAATTTACCAGCGATTATTGGCGGTACGCTTTAATCATACCGCCACTGTTTGCACGGTCAGTTCTCATACGGGTCGTAACGCTCATTAACACATTATTACCTTCTGTTTCGTATCTCACCTAAGCCGCGCTGCGGGTTCCTTCAAACCATTTTGTCGTGGTGTGCTCACCTCCGGACCTTTTGTCTCGTCGTCCAGACCTCATTTACTACCGGTAGTACAAGATAAAAAGGGGAAACTACCGTGCAACTAGTACTTCCTGTAGATCTTCCTGTCCCCTCCTTTATTTCCGTATCCTGGACGTTGAACGTCAGTTTATTATGCAGCTTGACAGGTTTTTTCTCCCCATGCTTTACAGTTTCCCATACATCGCCCATTTCCTCTTTCAGTGATGGGCATTACCCATCTTGTACCTGTCGGTTTAAGCAGCGAAGCTCTTTCCACTATCATTATCTGGTTGTATCATGAAGACTCTAATTGCGGGGGATCGAAAACAGAGGTATTAATCTCTGTACTGGCGTGTTGTCGGCGAAAATATCAGGGGCGCTGTTTTCTCTGAAAAGGGTTTCCTTGGTGACAAGCACTTGTGTTGCGTTCAACCACCCCATCTCGTCGCCAGCGTATAAATAATTCTGGGAACTGGTACAAAAATCTGTTTTTTCTCACGTCATTACTTCCCTCGCTCATCCGAGCATTGCAAATATCTATAATGTATGATAAACAACCGTGCCTTTCCCATTGAAGTTCCATGGTAGAAAATCTTTTCGCTTATAAAGTTCCCACAGTGAAGCGAGGAATGCCCAGGCCAGCTTGATCCGTTTCATCAGAGACCACTCACAGGTTTATAACACTTAAAGTACCTGTCTTACCTGTAATACTTATGCATCCTACTTGCGTAACCGTTCCGTCCGTTATTCTAAAACCCTAAGCATACCGCTCCGATTTTCATTTTCCGTGTTTTGCTAGTTTTGATGGGTATCAAGCTTCCGACGATTGACTGCGAGAAGCTCGTTCATCAGAACTACCGCTTACGTAATTTTGTCGCATGTTTTTGCGAGATGTAGAGATGACTTGGAGAAGGCTCAAAAGAGCGAAAGTTGTGGGTAATTTGTTGAAGGCAGAGTCTAGTTTTAAAGTATTTAACTATATGTTTTTATTTCGAAAAAGAATTAGTAGATAGTGGAAAATATCCTTTAAAAACAAAATCGCCGGTTTAACTTGGCAGCCATGGCACTTTCACAAGTCAGCTGTATTAAATAACATTTTCGTCAGATTTTAATTAAAATTTTCGTGGATTGACAATAATTTTTGAATATGAACTGCCAGTCTCAGAAATTGTCTCGTCCAAGGCGCCAAATAGCTAAAGAAATTGGCTAAACGTTTATTCCTGAAGCATTTTATAAAATACTCTAAGGATATAAAAGCAAATTATTGTCTTGGACACCATGGTTGCGGACCAGCGCTGTCTTCTGTTCCTCGAACAGTTTCTTTTGTGCAGCGAACTCAGTAACCATGGCGGTCAGTGTTTTCTTTCACGCCTTGATGAACAGCCTGATAGATTCTAGCTAGAAGGCAAGAACCGACGGTAATTATTGCTCATGTCAAACTGAGCATGCCTGCTTCCGTTTGCTGGTCCGACGGGCACCCAAACAACCAGTACAAGTATCTTCTTGGGTTTCCCGTACTAGCAAATATTTACTTGGACAGGGAAACGGTGCCGTATTTACTAGGAAAGAGGGGCTTTCGAAATGTTTGCTGTGTTATTTGTGATTTCCGGTTTCAGATTTCTAAGGGCGCCTACTAACAGCTTCCCGTGGTTTGTAGATAATGTGTTTCTGCGTTAAATCACAGCGTTACTGCATCATTTGCGTCATGGCGGTATTATTTGCGTTCAACATATCCATTCTATTTTCTTTTCCGCACGTTTTTTATGAGATAAGGCAGATTCGCTTAGCTTAAAGGACACCTGAATGAAGACTACCAAGTATCATCCCTATCTGTATGACTTCCGTTAACATTGCCCGCAGAAAACCCAATCCGAATACGAAATAGTGTTTCCAAGCTATGGTTTTGCTCCATTTTGTATCTGTCCTTATTTCAGTACCGAACAATTTTAGAAATGAACAAATGTCTCCAATCAACCCTTCTTCTGGAATATTTTTTAACCAGTTAAGCCCAAACGTATATCTAGAAGAAATTCCAATACAATCCGGCCAACGCTGTACAAGACTTGAATGAATTGCGCTTTTTGTCTGGATGTGCAAACCTCCAGAAACGAACATCCCTATTTTGAAAACGTCACGCTCAGGAGAAGAATGCTCACCGTGGCCATGTCTGTAAATGCATTCTCCATGGTGTGTTCAAGTATGGTTTCATTGTTCAGGTGTCCTTTAAAAGAACAGAAATCGCATGGAATGGACCTTGTATTTTTTTGCATGAGCTTCCGGCTAGAGATTCTTGACGCGACTATTTGGATGAAAGCGCTGCTTTAAGCTACGTGTATACTGATCAAACTTCGGATGTTTTTTTTCGGATTCCTAACCCATCTGCGAAATTTGGGCCATGTGTGTGGTGCTTTAATGGATGCGGATATGGCTGCGTATTGTCAGATCCGGTTGCGAAATTCAGACTCTGTGGGAAGCAAGCCTTAAAGTTTAACTGAAAAGCAAACTTATTTTCGTATCATTTAGTTGAGTACACTGAGTTATTTGGATTCTGCTAAGAGATTTTCTTATTTTCCACTATCTGCTCTAGTACTGAGGTTCAGAATATCTACGGCTGTCCTCACAGCGCAAATTCTACTATGACGCGGAATATTTGAATCTGAACACAAACGAGACTTTTAATTGGGCGGTGAGAAGCTTGGTGAAGTTTGCTTAGTGCCGGAACGAAACAGTTTCATGAATCTTTTCCGTCAAGCATACGAAGTTATAGGTAGTACCACAAATCTGACAGGGAAATTCCACTATTTGAGAACTGATTATTCGTGAATAGCGGAGCGACGAAGTAACGCATTTTCATCGGGTCTTCAAGCCTCTTTAAGTGAATTAGTGAGGGGTAAAAAGACTGTCCCATCTCTGCCCTTTTCAGTTAAACTTTAAGCTTTCCTCCAAAAGCGAAGTCGGTATCTTCAAAAAAGATCCTTCTTGCTGTTTACTTGGTCATCCTTCCCCCATGTTCTATCCGGCGGAAATTCTTTAATAAATTGAAAATTGTCGCACGACTCTACCTGTTTGATATAGACGAGCTTTTTCCCTTCTTTTCATTCAAAATCCTTTTGATCATATGCCAAGGGGGGATTAAGCCTATTCAGAATCTAGACAGACCCTATAGAGAATGCTTTTCGTACCCCATGCACGAACCAGTACCTGTGCATAGTCAGTTAGAGCTTGAATGGACCCATTGTGCTGCAACGGCGGACGCGTAACTGATCAAAAAGAAAGCGTTCTTTTCTGTTGGAGTTCGCGAGACCCCTATTCAGAATCAGAATGCATTCAGGCTGTGCATCTACCTGTGTACATTAAGGTCTTCAAATATGAAATACGCGACGTGATCCCGTCCCGAAATTCGGAGGCGATTTTACGCTTCACGCCGCGGCACTGTACATGACAACAACTCTTACCAGGATTTGTGAATTATACATGTCTCCACTAATCCCCACAGAACTGCTCGAGTCGACATAGAACGCATTCCCAAACGTCAAAATTTTAATCAAAACTCTACCTCTTTCCAGCATTATGTCGTTAGAATCCCACTCAGCCTATGTTGCCATAAAATCAAGGCCCTATCCAGTACCCCCCCCCCCCCGAGACATACAAATTACTCACTTTTGTAGGCTTTTCCCTCCAATCTATGTCTTTTTTGTACCTTTTTGTCCTACCCGCAGGCAACCCCCCCCCCCGAAATACATTCCTGCACACGGGCCTGCATAAAATGTTCACAGAGGTTAGAATTTGCAATCGGGTCTTTGCTGCCAATCCGGTTTCTATTTCGCGTTAAAATTTTGTATCCCAAATTTTCATCGGAGAGGCTTAAAAGTTGTTTAGTTTCCCCCCTCTGTGCTACAAACAGGAGGCCATATGTATCAAGTTTACAAGTTTACGTCCAGGTGGGACTAGGGCCATAGTTCCTATTTTCGGTAAGGAAATGCAAACTTTACTTTAGTTTTTGTGTTGGTTTATGTAGCACGGCCCTTGGAGTATTTTCTTTTAGAAATGCATACATGCGCGAACTGACAGGCTTAGATGGATCTGCCCGTTTTAGGTTACTTATTTTTGTTTATTTTTTCAGTTTCCTTCGAAGAGTGCCGAGGATCTTGCGGTCAGCACCTACACTCAACTGTGATAATCTACCATTTTGGGTGAAGGACAACCATGACATCCACTGTTAAAGTTTTCGCGACCCATTACTTAATGCCAACTCTGGTGCCTTTACCAACGTTTTTATACCTGTGATGAACACAATTATTGGTGCATTCAAAGCCTTGTAGTGTTTGTAAATTGAACTTGTTTATAGTTGAATATGATGTTCGTTCTTTTTTTTGACGTTTTTAATAAATAGAAAATTCGTGACAATGCACTCCAGATTTATACCGAACGCTTAGGTTACAAACACGCAGCTAGCATCAACGGTCAATATACCAATCTGGTTCACAGGTTGGTTCGGAGGTGGAGCTAAGAATAGAATTACTTCTGATTAGCAGGGGGAATACTCGACAGAAAAAAACACAAGCCTGGACTGTAAAAGACTTTCTAGACTCGATGCCAGCTAAGTAGAAGCCAATTCAATTTTCCCGTTTTTTTTTACCAGAATCTGCCCGAACTAACAGCATCGATGGATTCTCAAAGTAGTTTTATCCCTTAATAGACTCCATAATCAGATCGTCGGACAGATTCCCATAATTTTCCGAATTTGCTGGATTCCGGCGAAACCATCCATGCGAAGCGGGAATCTACTATTTACACTTTCAGTATTTTGTTCCTTCTTTATCATACTAATTGTTGCTTGACACTCTAGCTTCTGCAGAGTCAATCGGGAGGATTCAGATTTACGAGCGTGAGTTCTATAGATCGCAAGTGTTTCAAATCGTTAACCACACAAACTCTCAGAATGATCAGCCGAGAAAACAGTGCATTGCTGGTTTTCATCAGAATATTTACGTCAACCAACCGATGAAAATAAATATTTCTGTCAGTGGCACTTCATCCGCCTCAAGGAACCAGGTCGTGGTCATCCGAACTTTAAGATTTATTTAGCCGTTTTAAAGTCAAACCACAAAAATATACAGAAAACAGTTTGAGCAAGCAATGCTGATATAACCTGCACCAACACTCTCGATCTCTTTTACAAAATAGTTCCCACGTCATGGCAATACTCTATATGACTAAGTCAGAAACACGCCACTGTGTGACTGTAGTGACTGTACCTCGACAAGAACGAGAAACGCCACTCAAACGAATCCTAAAACTTGATTCAAATCCTGCGTCAGCCAACAACAAAGAGTGTTGCGTGTCGCGACAGTGACGTTTCCTTCGCTAGGCACACGGCGATTCTTCATCGACACGAAGAGTTAGTCATCAAGAGTTTCGCCATCCGTTCAATTGTTTAAAGAGATTGTGGAACCAGCGTTAAGTGAGCCAATCAAAAGCCCCCGTTACCACGTTATTTGGCTTAGTAGACATGTAAGATATGTAAGCATGTACTTGAACCCTGAAAAAATAGCTGTCCAAAACATACCCTAATAACTAACACACAAGAAAGAGGGACCTAGGTCTTGTTGGTTTCACCTTGACAAACATTGAGGGATTCTTATTAGTGACGAAAGATCTGCTGCTCAGCAGTCTGTTTATCCCCGGAGATTCCCTTCTCCGGCAGTCCTATTGTTCTATGGAGTAACTCTAACCTTATTTCCCTGAGTTCCTGGCAGTTTGACAAGAAGTGAGTCGAGGCCCGGACATAAAGCTCAGGTGCCCCTAGTCAGTTAAAATAGCACCCTTTTTCGGTATTTAGCAAAACAAAGTTTACCTTTTAATGGCACTTGCCTTCTGGCCAAGTGCCATATACCGATCAATTTTCTGTCTGTCGGTCGGTCCGATGATCGCGAGTTAGGGTACTTCCAGATGTGCTAGGACGATGAGACTTGGCAGGCATGTTTGGGACCAGACCAAACTGACTTGGAAATAGTCACTTCCCCGATTCGACCATCGTGGGGGGAGTGGAAGGAGAGAGAATCCGGAAAATAGACATGTGTAACTTTTCGAATGGGTGATCGGATCTAAATGAAACTTGATAAGTGGAAAGAACACATGCCGCACATGTTCCATTTAACGTCTGGACCAGATGCCGCAACTTTGGGGGAGTTGGAGAGGGGGTACCAGAAATATCGTGAAACGCTTAGAGTGAAGGGATCGGGATGAACTTTGGTGGGAAGAACAAGCATATATTCTAAATACATGGTTGACAGAACCGGGTCGGATCCGGGCACTGTGGAGGAGTTGGAGGGTAGGTCCCGGATTTCCGGTTATCACGGGCTTCAGGTACTTCCAAAAGTGCTAGAACGATGAAACTTGTCAGACATATCAGATTGACTTGAGAAAAGTCATTTCCCCTATCCGACCATAGGGGGGGGGGGGAGGCGAAATCCCGGATCTTGAGGCAAGCATAACTTTCGGACAGGGCCTCGGACACAAATGAAACTTAACAGTTGAAAAGAGCTCGGGTCGCGTATGTCCCTTTTTGTGTCCGGACCGGATCCGATAACTCAGGGGAAAGGACTGGAAGGGGGACCGGAAGGTTGAGGTTCTGGGATGAAGCTTGGTGAGAAAAACAAGGACAAGTTGAAAATACATTTTTGACAGAAACGGGCCGGATCGGTGCATTGTGTGTGTGGGGGGAGGGGAGTTAGAAGAGATTTCCCGGAGTTCAGGTGATCGTGACTTACAGATGGACTTAGACGATGGAACTAGATGTATTGGGGACCCAATCAAATTGACTTGGAAGCAGTCATTTCCCCGATTCGTCCATCTTAGGGGAGTGGAGGGAGTTGGAATCTGAACTACCAGGATTTCATGCATAACTTTTGAACGGTTGGTCGGCGATCACGACAAGAGGTCGTGTTTCTGATCTGACTAACACTTTCATAATCCCCAAGGGCCTATGATCATTTGTATCTCAAGTATAGCCTATGCTTAAAAATTAGTTTTTACCTCTCTTAAAGTGCGTATCTTAGCTGCAAAGTGAAAAATATTTTTGACTAAATGATCCCTTTTCGTGATTCCCATGGGCCCGTGGTCGTTTTTGTCTCAAGTGTTTCGCTTGCAATTCACTTTCCAACATACTTAAAGCGTCAAATTTCCTTCAGCCCAAGCTGGCTGCGAATCATATTTGACAGTCCAAAACGGATAGTAAGCTGAATTTTAGTAGAGCTGAATTTCGGACTTCTTGGCAAGGGTTCTCTTCAGGCTCAAAGAAAAAAAAAAATTGAGCCTGAAGAGGACCCTTGCCAAGAAGGGCCGAAACATAGCTCTAATAAACTTCAGCTGACGTACCGTTTTGCACTGTCTAATACGCTTAAAGCGCCAATGTTATCGTAAAGAGGAAAAACATTTTTAAGAATCTGCATTTTTAAGATCCCCGAGGGCCCATGATCATCCGTGCCCCAATATTTTGCTTCTAAGTTCAGTTCTAACCGCCTTAAAGGGCGCATTAGTCGCAAATTGCAAACAAACGAAAAATATTTTCGAGCGAAGATCATACTTTCATGACAAGGGCCCATGATCATTTGTGTACCAGTGGTTTTGCCCACAAAATGGATTCCTAGCCCCCTTAAAGTGCACATTGTAACCATAAAGTGCGCATTGTAACCACAAAGTGCATGGCATATTTTTTTACTAAACCTTACATTTTCTTGAATCCGAAAGACCCCTAATCGTCTGTGCCTCAAGACAGCGCAAATCTTAGCTGATATTCTTACCTACTACATATGCTTGCAAGTGCCATATGAGCCCTTGTTATTTTATTTTAGACTTTCACTTTAGAAAATCGGTAAGTAGACTTAGAAACAAAATAGGCGTTTACCAACCATACTTTTTTTTACACACTGTAAATTGTACATATGTGTCCTGTATCACCAACGTGTACCACTTCGGCCTCTGGCCGGGGCCCCCTCCGAAATTTGGGCCCTCGGCCCAAGCAGAAGTCTACCACCTAGTGAGCCACACTGAATAGACGGATATTTAACCACCATCTAACGACTGGCAAGCGGATACTATTTTATAACCACACACTGAAAATACGCGTGCTTCGCGGTCAGACAAAAATAGAAGACGGACATATGAACTTCGATTATAAATATTATAAGTGAATGAAAGTTGTCGATCGAAAAATGCGAGCGAGTCATTTCAGTAAAGAGCATTTCTAACCTTGCACTTTTACTTCATGCGAACCCGCCCTCTGCTGTGGATCATGCTCAGGATAAAACATACCTATTCTACAGAACAAGCAAAGAACAAAACACTAAAAATAATCGCAAGGATGTTATATGTCAATACTAATTACTCACTGATGATTCACTAAGCTCAGTGACGAAACTCACTAACTCGAACGTCACAGAAGTAACACAAGCTATGAGCATGCAAAGGGGTTCGACACCCTACATTCACCGACAAAATGCAGGCCTAAACTATTATGCAGCGTTTACAAGTACAGTAGTATCAATAGTACAATGACTTCTGCTATCAAAAGCTAGTTAGAATTGTTTTTTAGTCTTTTTACCAGCGTTGCCGACGAGATTCCTTTTAAGCAGACCTTCATCATGAAAGGAACTCTCGTCCCGCTAGACTTTTTTTCTAGTCGTCTTCACGAACAGAATCCTTTCAAGTCGACCGGGATTCCTTTTTGCTCGACGGGATTTCTTCTCCGTGTAAACGCTACATTATAGCAAATAAATTGTGAACGTGTCCGAAAGCTTTTTGGTGCTGTAAATGCTGCATTTGCTGCATTTTCTTTTCTTTTTTTGTCCGAAAGCTGTTACCTTTTTTTCTTCTCTGACACTTCTAGAATACCAAAATTTAAGTCAGGAAGAAGAAGGAGAAAAAAGAATTAGCTGCATAAAGCTGACAAAATGGATGAGCTACTGATATCCAACCTTCTTATCTTTCCTTTGATCGCCAGTTGTCTTAAATTTGGTATTTTTGCATTGTCAGTTGTCTTTTTGAATTTGTTACGTTTGCCGCTGAAAACACTGAGAGGTACTCCTCAGTTTCTTCATGAAAATTTAGCATTCTTGCTGAATTTGACGATGAATTTTATGCTGAATTAATGCTGCATTAATTGAGCGAAAATATAAGTCCGAAAGCGAAATGCTGCATAAAATGCTGAATTAATTCAGCATTTTTGTTCGTTTCGGAGCTTTCGGACACGTTCTGTATATCAGTGTATCTTATCATTTGGATTATAGATTGTTGCACCAATTGCTCATAGAAAGAAAAAAAAAATTGGAGACAAGATGTATGCTGATTTCCCCCTCATTTATTAGTCTACCCGTATTACAAGCTGTATGATGTTTTTCTGGTTGTCGGTTTTACTGATGTATAGTGACTTGCGGGTGCTGGCAAACATCACAAAGAGACATCGGGGGGTCTTCAATGGTACTTACTGTGTTGGTACCGTCTGGGTCGATACTTTAATACACGAAAACACAGGGGGTCCCCGCAGAGGTGTCGTATCGAGCTTTACCATCTTCAAAGGATTTGTGACCGCAGTTGATCTATCTGCTAGATTACGGCATTAGTTGACAAGAGAATGTTAGGCCTGGACTGCACTAGAAAATGAAAGATTTGTATCTATAGATTGAAAAAGTAAATTCAATAAACTCGTATATCATGTATTTGAGAATTGGGTCGGTATCAAAGTTTACGGCCTTTTGGGTGTACTCAAGAAATTCGAAAAGTCTACATGACATGCTAAATATGCATTGAAAGAAAGACCACACACAATTAGTCGATCTTACGGAATTCCGAACAAAAGGAGGCCTGGCTATCAGAAGCCCTATTTGCATTCAGGATCGCGCTCTATTCAAGCCTAAGGATTTTATTGAATAATCGGCACAATGGATACTTCGCAAAAGCTATTTACACACCATTAAATGACTAAACTCAAATGTCACCTTCTTAAATTACACAGAGCAATATTAAGGGTCATTACGTAGCAAATTTACATTTGATGATGGTACTCGCAGATGGGAAGCGAGAACGGAAGACCCTCCTGACAGGACTGTGTCGGGTTTAAAGTCATAGACAGCATGGGTCTCTTTGCGGTTATCTTCTGGCAAAATTCGAGCTAGCAACCTGTTACTCCCGAACAGGAAAAACACAACTTCCTCTTAGACCTAATTTAAGGCAGCAGGTACGGGGTGTGAAATTGTTGAGCACCTGATTACTGGCAGTCCATTTAAAGCCCTATTCATTTTACATTACTGACAATTTACATTACTAAAACAAATTTCTGTTTCTTCATTTTACACAGACTCTCGCACAGACTCTTCATCTCATTTTATAAGAAAAAAGCTATGGGGAGCTAAAATGTGTTGCTCTCCACCACATACAATACAACTTCTTTTATACCTAATTTAAGGCAGCAGGTACGGGGTGTGAAATTGTTGAGCACCTGATTACTGGCAGTCCATTTAAAGCCCTATTCATTTTACATTACTGACAATTTACATTACTAAAACAAATTTCTGTTTCTTCATTTTACACAGACTCTCGCACATACTCTTCATCTCATTTTATAAGAAAAAAGCTATGGGGAGCTAAAATGTGTTGCTCTCCACCACATACAATACAACTTCTTTTATACCTAATTTAAGGCAGCAGGTACGGGGTGTGAAGTTGTTGAGCACCTGATTACTGGCAGTCCATTTAAAGCCCTATTCATTTTACATTACTGACAATTTACATTACTAAAACAAATCTCTCTTTCTTCATTTTACACAGACTGTTAATCTCATTTTATAAAAAAGCTATGGGTAGCTAAAATGTGTTGCTCTCCACCACATACAATACAGCTTCTCTTATACCTAATTTATGGGGCAGACAATTACTATTGAGCACTTGATTACCTCAAGTTTATTTAAACTTGAGTCTGTTTCACATTAGGCCGATTTTCAGGTTTAACAAAAAATCCAGATGATTTTTTTTACCTCAGATTTGAATACACTATTAGCTTCACTTACATTTTTCTTCATTTCGTTTCGATTTTAACTTTTTTCGTCTAACTAATTACACAAAACTTTGAAATATTCGTGTTGTTGAACTTCTCAACCCCTAGCATCCAAATACCAGCTTCCCATTTGAGTATTGTTATCAACCTGAACCAACATACACGCCCCGGAATAATAGCATTTGGGGTCAATCGAAACGGGAGCAGGGGCAAGCCAGGTGATGGCTTGGACTCTATTCACGCGAAATGTTGGCCTTCCGTCATGGTTAGCCTACATGGAGCTGTTGTTCCACTCAATCATGTGGTCTAGTTCTGGGGTTTACCTTATTGTTAGAGCCTGAATGAAGTTATCGTCTATCTAAGGTCCAGATTTGAATTATTCGAGTGCGAAATCTTTGAAAGAGGTGAATACCGGCACAGCATGACCATTTGAACCAGCTCCTCACAAAGAGTTGGGATATTGTTACAGGATTATAAACGATGAAAATGGGGCATGCAAATACTGAAAACAACGAGTTAGCCAGTTGACAGTTCACCTTCACTGTACACAAGACATGTTAATTCAGTAGCATGTTGTGTGTAATGAGATCCGATAAGCGTTACTTGAATTTTACGTCATTTCATTTTGTATTTCATTTTCATATTTCATTTTGCAGATTACTGTTACAAAACAGTGTAAATTATCGGTAATATTTATGGCATTGGAAAATAATTTAACTTCGCAACCCCTATCACCCAAATACCAGATTCCCATTCAAGTATTGTTATCAACTCGAACCAACATACATTTGTGTGTGCTACTGGCATGTCCGACGCTTTCCAGAACTATTGTTATTTCCATTTAAATAAATTTTACCTTAGCTTACCTTTAAAGTTTAACAGAAAAGGGCTCTGGACAATCAAGTTTCCCATCACTTATTCACTTAAATTGGCTTGAAGACCCGCTGAAAAACCCTTAATTCGTTGTTCCGCTGTTCACGAATAATCGATATTCAAATGGTGGAATTTCCGTTTGATTTGTGGTACCTTGTGCGCTTGTATTTTTGCTGTATGCCTTACGAAAAAGATTTGTGATTTTTTTTTTTTCAGGCACTAAGCAATCTTTCCCATCTCATCACTGCCCACTGAAAAGCCGCGTTTGTGTTGAGACCAAAATTTCCCGCGACATGATAGTTATGGGGACGGCCGTAGATATTCTGAACGTCATAACTGGAGCAGATATGGAAAACAGAAATCCCTTTGCAGAATCCAAATAATTCGGTGTATCCAATTAAATGACACAAACATATGTTGGCTTTTCATTTAAACTTTAAGTATTCCTTCAACCCAATCTGAATGCGAATCATATTCAGAGCCGCTGAACGGGATAAGCAAGCTGAGATTTCAGAGATATTTCGGCTCTTCTTGGCAAGGATCCTAGTCAGGCTGTAGTTATAACCTTGAATAGCCAAAAAGTTTACTGGAATCTTTTGGAAATTTGATTAGTTTCGCTCTTCGCTAGCTACACCCTGGCAAAGACTGTCGCTGGAATATATTTAACTGATCCGTTTGGCCCTCTCGACCTAAATGTTATTTCTGAAAAAAAAAATAGGTCAAAAAAGTGCCTTAAAGCACAATGGGCACCAACTATGCTTTAATTTGTATAACATGCTTCATACATATACATTTCTGACTTCCACTCGATACCGCTTAAAAAATAACCCGTTTTCTTGTTTTCGCTTGTCATTGACTCTTTGGCGTATCGGCGGAGACGATTTCAGAGCATGGTATTGCAAGGCGCGGAAATTCAAAAACTCTCGGCATGTACGAAAATCAATAATTTTGTAGAGCTGGGTTTCTCAGTTAGCACCGTTAATATGAAAATTTGTCAACAATACAAATAATAAGGAACATATGATAACAACGAATAGATAAGAAAAAAGAAACTCTGCTTATATCTGTCGGTCGAAGCTAGCCAATCGGAGTATGGCAGTAAGCAAAAAACGGTGTAACGATATATTAGCCAAAATAAGTTTTCGAGGCATCTGCTGATTTCTGATATAAGGGCAAGGGGCAAGAGTGGACAATACACCTTCCCAAAAGTTATATTGGGTTCCCAAATTTATATACTGAATTCCCAAAAGTTATATTGGGTTCCCAAATTTATATTGAATTCCCAAAAGTTGTATTGAATTCCCAAGACTTATGTTGATTGACAGAGCTTTCATTGAAGTTCCCAGATATTATATTGAATTCGCAGAGGTTTCATTGAATTTTCAAATTTTCTGTTGAAATGACACGACAGATAGAAATTTTGCGAAACTTTCATTGAAAAGTCACTGTTTGTACACGCCAAGCGAAAAATTTCCGAGTTCAATAGAACTTTTGGGAAGTTAAATATCTTGCTTGCGAAACACCGGGGTAAAACAGGACAATGCAACGATACGATACATCAGATGTGTCGAATATCGCGGTATCGAAACTATCGCACCTAGTCTGATAGAAAAAAGCAAGAAACTTCATGTCTATAGCCTATAGCTGTGGTGCACAGCTGGTGCAGTCCAAGTCAGGTTAAGTACTGGCAGTTCTAGGTCGGTCTTCTGGATTCTTTTGATAATTATTCAGTATAGTAGCCTAGCTGCTCAACCTCAAGTTAAGGCCTTTCTAGGTTGATTTTGACTTTTATTTTTGCAAATATGTTTCTAATACAGGAGTGATGCATGAAGCTGCCACCCTAAACAACTATTCTAGGATGACTTAAGGAAACTAGGTAAAAGTTGAGTTAAAATTCAGTACAGTATCTGGAATGGAAGCTCAAAGCCTTTGCTTTTTGCTGGTAATTAGCTTATTCCCCTTAGAGCATTTTAAAACAACACCTGAAAACAGGCGTAGGCTACACCTGAAATAAGGCATACTCCTGAAAACAGACATGTGTCCCTTGCTGAAGTAAATCGTAGCGATCTTAAACTCCCGTGGAACGAAAATGAGAAGTGGGAGGAGCCAATTTACTTATCATTTGCGGCAGTGAAATGAAAATAATAACAGATAATAACAATATAATAACAATCTTACCAGCTGTGCACCACAGCTATAGATAGATAGATTAGTGTATTTCAAAAGCCCACGGGCCATATACACAAACATGAAAAACAAAAATATAACTTAAACAATCAGACTCCTTCTTAACTCTGAAGATTTATCTATGTACACGCCCACTCGAGTAATAACGTTAGGGTTACTATTGCTCAAAATTTCAGGAAGTGATAAAATCATACCCTCTAGATAAATTTTCCTTAAATCAGAAAGTTTCGGGCATGCTAGTCAAAGCCTAGGCTAGTCAAACCAGACATGAAGTTTCTTGCTTTTTTGGGATCCCAAAACGTAATTGGAGGGATACCGATGACATCGCAAAAGTTGTCCGTCCGTCCGTCTGTAAGCACGATAACTCTCGAAGGGAATGAGATATTTTGATGAAACTTGGTGTGGGGATTCGTTGGGTCGTCGGACCAGTCAAGTTCGTAGATGGGCTTTGTAGCCCTACATTTAGGGGTGCGGGAGGGGGTTCAAATTAAGGGGCAAACAAAATATTTTGAAACAGCTAATGTGATAGTCAATTATGGGGTAAGAAGACATGCTGAGCACGATGGTGAAAACTATTTTGTCATCGGACGAGTAATTCGCCCGGAATCCGGCCAAAACCGGAAAGTTTGTTAAAAGTAAATGTTTTATTTGAAGTCGATTAAATGTTTGATTTATGGGTAAAAAGACATGCCGAACCCGATGGTGAAAATCATTTTCTCCCTGGACAACTAGTTCGCCCGAAATCCGGCCAAAAACGGAAAATTTGTTAAAAGCAAAAGTTCGATTAGATGACAGATTAAGGGGTAAGAAGAGAGGCTGAGTCGGTTTATGACAATGGTTTTTTACCCGGACATATAATTATTCCGGAATCCGGTTGTAGCCAGATTTTTTTTTCAGTCAAACTTTTATTCAAAGTTGATTAGATGTTCTTTATAGGGATAAGGAGATACGCTGGTTTTGTTTTTGTATTTTTTTTTTGTGGACTAGTAGTTCGCTCGGAAATCGGCAGGAATTCTCGGTCAGTATCGTCAAAATAGATATGGCTTATAGAGGTATATCTGAACTTGGCTTTCTCTGATGATTAGCCTGTCCAAGACTGGATCTGGCGAAGACAAGACTCGATTGTCTGAATCAAAAATTAGATTTTTGGGATCCCATCGACACCTTTGGTCTTGTTCTATCAGACTAGGTGCGATAGTTTCGATACCGCGATATTCAACACATCTGATGTATCGTATCGTTGCATTGTCGTGTTTTACCCCGGTGTTTCGCAAACGAGATAGTGAACTTCCCAAACGTTCTATTGAAATCGGAAATTTTTCGTTTGGCGTGTACAAACTGTGATTTTTCAATGAAAGTTTCGCAAAATTTAATATCTGTCGTGTCATTTAAACGGGAAATTGGAAAATTCAACGAAACGTCTGCGAACTCAATACAATTTCTGGGAACTTCAATGAAAGCTCTATCAATTCAACAAAAGTCTTAGGAATTCAATACAACTTTTGCGAATTCAATATAAATTTGGGAACCCAATATAACTTTTGGGAAGGTGTACTGTCCACTTTTGCCCCTTCGAGTATTCTAGTGGGTGGTAATTTGGTATCATGATTGATTCATCCACCCATTGTGCTTTAAGTGCGAACGTAATTTTTTCACGGGCCTCTGTAGAACTATTGATGTGATTCATACGCTATATTTGCTTTCTTATGTGTCAATCAAGAAATGTATGATGTAGTATCAACCAAACAGATCTTTTCATCGCGACTTACGATTTACTCACCAGCATATCATGCTACCTGCTTTTTGCTCATCAGTCATTTTACAATGTGTATTTATGCAAATTGAATAAGTGACTTGACGGTTGGCTCGTGCCATTTATTGCTGCTCAATGCTGATGGTACCCGCAGTTTTCTCGGCTTTGCATATTTGTGTTACAAGGTGCCTTTGCGCAATTAATTCGCTGGAAAACGAAGAGATACGACAGCCTTTTGACAAGACCCCGGCTCGTGGCTAGTTCTGCCGGTTATGGTTTGGTAACAAGTTTCGATTTGATTTACACCAAAAAAGCCGCAAGCTTGCAGTTGCTACTTCAAGTGATTCCATTTAAATTGCTTTTACACTGCAAAAATGTCAAAGGCGAAGGTTTTGACGGGTTTTGATGAAAATAGTTTTCTGAAAGACAGGCAAGACAGTCGACAAATGTTCCAAGTTCTTCTTAAAGTTTAACTGAAAAGCCAACTTGTTCGTGTGTCACTTAGTTAAATACACTGAGTCATTTGGATTCTGCTAAGGGATTTCTTAATTTCGACTGTCTGCTCTAGTTATAGGCGTATTCTCGCCGTTCCCCGAGAACTCCTCGAGCAGTCTTCGGGGAACGACGAGAATAGAGGGAGTCACTTCACGCGGACTGCGCGTACAGAAACAGCGAGAACACGGGTAATGCTTCAAAATGGATTTTGTTTAAAAAAAAAATAATTATGCAGTTTACGAGATTAGCCTGGATCCACTTTCTTTTTGGCTTTGTTTATTCTGATTGTTTTTAATTAATTCTACATTGCACCAGCACCAGCAAAAATTGATTCCCCTCGGAATCTGAAAGGGAGTCCTTTTTGATGATGGTAATGATAATCAGAGCATTCCCCGTCCGAGGGGACTCGCGAGAATAGGGGGAGTAAGTCCCCGGGACAAACGAAATCGCGGGACACCTCAAGTGGCGTCCTCGGGGAACGGCGAGAATACGCCTTATGACGTTCAGAACATCTGCGGCCGTCCTTACAAGGTAAATCTACTATGACGAGGGAAAGTTTAATCTCCACACAAACGCGGCTTTTCAGTGGGCAGTGGTGAGCTTGGTGAAGACTGCTTAGGGCCTGAACAAAAAAAATCATAAATCTTTCTGGTAGGGCATACAACACAGATACAAGCGCATAGAGGTACCACAAATCACATAGAAATTCCACTATTTCAAAAACGATTATTCGTGAATAGCAGAACAACGAAGTAACGCATTTTCAGCGGTCTTCACGCCAATTTAAGTGAATAAGTGATGGGTAACAAGATTGTCCTATCCCAGCCATTTTCAGTTAAACTTTAACAATGTTCTAAGATGTGTTCCTCCTTTCAAGTCATAATCAACCTCGATAAGTTCTATTACTCGTATTCCAGATCTTCATTTTAGTTAGTTGCGAACATGAAAAGTCAGACCTTGACCTTGGGTCCATGACCTTGGCAAGGACATCCTGTCCAATCGCGTTATTATAGAATTTTCCCTTCTGCCAAGTGCAATATAGCGATCGCAATTTCTGTCCGTCCATCGGTCTGTTCGTCGGTCCGGGTTTTGCTAGTTCGGGCACTTCCACACAGCTAGGACGATGAAACTTGGAAGGCATAGCAGATACCCGAAAATATTAACTTGAAAATAGTAACTTCCCCGATCCGACCATCGTGAGGGAAGTGGATGGAGGGGAAATCCAGAATTTTGAGGTTTCGATAACTTTTTAACTGGTGATCGGAACTTAATGAAATTTCATAGGAGTCCCTGGTTTTGTGGCTCGCATAGGGGTCAAACGAATGGAGTGATTTGAATGAAAACAAAAGTAGAAAGCCCATATGCCCTAGATGACACATTTTCGGGTCCAGACGGGATCCGAGCACGGTGTGTGTGTAGGGGGGGGGGGGACCGGAGTTTACGAAAAAATGCCCAGATTCGAGTGAAACTTGATAGGCGGTAAGAGAAGATGCTTCAGATGATGCAGGTATGTGTCCGAACCAGATTCAGCTGCGGTAGGGGGAGTTTGACGGAGTTTTTACCGGGAAACATCTAGGGGTCAAACGAGGGGCTCTAAACTTGGTAGGTAGACAAGTAATTTGCCCTAAGTGATCCGAGACGATGCCGGAAATACTCTGACTTGAGTGAATCCAGACATCCTATTTCTAGGTCCGATCCTAGGGGTTGAAGGGGGTATTTTATGACATTCTCCTCTACTTTCTTGCACCACCTATTCTTAACAAGTGCCAAATGAGCTCGTGGCTCTTGTTTATGACAATTAAGGGTTTAAAATACAATCAGCATGATTTAACAATACTCTAAATAAAGGACCCTCTGTATGTGTATTACTGATTCATTATACGTCCCTTGTAGTTCCATCCATTCTCATCTCCTAGATTCTTATGGCACTTGGAGCTTCAAGTTCAAGTTCCATACAGCAATCATAATGTCTGTCTGTCAGTCAGACAGATGAAGCGATGAGACAGATGAAGCGATGAAACTTGGCAGGCTTATCAGGGACCCGACCAGATTAACTTGGAAATAATCACTTCAAATATTCTTTGAGCCCAAGCTGACTTGGAAACACCTATTCAAACAATGTTTACAACGGATACGTCAGCTATGATTCTTCATCAGCGATATTTCGGCCCTTCTTGCCAAGAGTCCTCGTCAGGCTGTCAATCCTCTGGTTCAACTTCGGGGAAGGAAAGAAACCTGTAATCCGAAGTTGAACCAGAGGATTGACAGCCTGACGAGGACTCTTGCCAAGTGCCGACGTATCGCTGATGAAGAATCATAGCTGACGTATCCGTTGTAAACTTTGTTTGAATAAATAATCACTTCCCTGATCCGACCGTCTGGGGGGAGTGGAGGGAGGGAGAATCCGGAAAATTGAGGTACGCGTAATTTTCAAAAGGGTCGGATCTTAATACAATTTGACATTTGGAAAAAGCTCGTGTCTCAGACAACCCATTTCAAATACAGACCGGATAACGTGACTTTTGTGGGAGTAGGTGGAAACCGAAAATCCCGAGAAACGCTTAGAGTGGATGGATCGGGATGAAACTTGGTGGGAAGAATAAGCAACAATCCTAAATACATCTTTGGCACAAACGGGACCGGATTCGGGCACTGTTTGGTACTTCCTGATGTATCAGGACGATGAAACTTGGCCGGCGGCCTTGGCAACTTGGTCCGAACTCACTGACTTGAGAATAATCTTTTCTCCGATCCGACTATCGTGTGGGTAGTGGGGGGATGGAGAATCCGGAATCTAGTGGCATGCATAACTCTTGAACAGGTAAATCCTGAACCTTGGCTAGTGGCAAGAGCTATCGTCTCAGACGTTGTATTTTCAACTCCTAAACTGGAAAATGAACTTGTAAAATGAGCAAGTTCATTTTCCAGCTTGAGCGGCACGAGCCTGAAGAGAAAGGCCAAGAAAGGCCAAGAAAGGACCGAAATATAGCTCTAATAAAATGAAGCTGACTTATCTGTTTTGCGTCAAATATGATTCGCAGTTAGCTTGGGCTGAAGGAACATCTATAGATGACATATTTTAGGGTTCGAATCAGATCCGAGCACGGGGGGGGGGGGGGGGGTACCGGAATTTCCAAAAAAGATTCGAGTGAAACTTGATAGACGGTAGGAGAAGGTGCTTTAGATGCTCCAGTTATGTGTCTGAACCAGATTCAGCCGCGTGATGTGGAGTTGGAGGGAGAGGGGGGGGGGGTACCGGAAATAGTATGTCAGGTATAGGGATGAAACGAGCGGGTCTAAGCTTGGAAGGTTGAAAAAGTCATTTGCCCCTATCTGATCCGAGATGATGCCGAAAATGCTCAGACTCGAGTGAAACTAGATATCTTATTTCTAGGTCCGAACCTAGGGGGTTGTAGGGGATATTTTGTGACGTTCTCATTTACTTTCAAGCACCACCTAGTGGTAGCAAACAAGTGTCACATGAGCTCGTAGCTCTTGTTTATTTTTGCATTTGCCGTCTTGAGCTCTTTTGAGGCGGAGGTTCCCACTTCATTAAGGCTATGCGAGTCTTCCACATGTTTCGCCAAAAGAAGGGGCCCGCATTAGGAAACCAGACAGGACAGGTTTGTAATCTTTCAGAAACAGGCAAGTCAGTTACTTAATGATTTTCCCCGTCCAATCGTTTTTTTATGGCACTTGCCTTCCGACCAGGGTACATATACCGATCACTTTTACATCGATCGGTCGGTCTGTCTGTCGGTCGGTCCGTGATCTCAACATGTGCTAGGACGACGAAAGTTGGCAGGCGTATCAGGGACCCGACCAAACTGAATGGAAATAGTCACTTCTCCGACTCGGCCCTTGTGGGGGGAGTGGAGAGAGGGGGAATCCATAAAATTGAGGCATGCGTAACTTCCGAATGGGCGTTCGGATCTGAATGAAACTTGGTAGGTGGAATTTACATCCGGACCAGATCCGACTAGTGTGGGGAGAGTTGGAGGGGGATGGGGTATCGGAAATAACGTGAAATGCGTAGAGTGGAGGGATCGGGATGAAACTTGGTGGCAGAACAAGCACAGATCCTAGATACATCGTTGACATAACCGGATCGGATCCAGGCACTGTGGGGGGGGGGGGTAGGTCCCGGATTTCCGGTTATCACCAGTTAAGGTACTTCCAGATACGCTAAACTTGGCAGTCCTATCAGGGACCAGACCAGATTGACTTGACAAACGTCTTTCCTCGGGTCGATCCGACGATCGGGGAAGGGGGGGGGCCAAAATCCGGGATCTTGAGGCAAGCATAATTTTCGAACGGGTCATCGGGCACAAGTGAAACTTAACACCTGGAAAGAGCTCGGGTAGCGGATGTCCCATTTCGTGTTCGGACCAGATCCGATAACTCCTGGGAAGTGGAAGGGGGACCGGAAATCTCGGCGCACTGTGGAGGGGGGGGGGGAGGTTTTCCGGAATTTCGGTGATCGCGAGTTTAAGTACTTACAGATGCAGTCGGACGATGAAATTCGACAGCTATTGGGTATCCGATCAAATTGACTTGGAAGCAGTCATTTCCCGAGCCGGCCATCTAAGGGGGAGTGGAGTGAACTGGAAGCCGGACTACCAGGATGTCATGCATAACTTTTGAAAGTTTGGTCGGATTGGAAGGAAACTTGACAATTGACAAGAGGACGTGTTTCTGATTTAAGAACACTTTCATAATCCCTAAAGGCCCATTATCTTTGGACCTGAAGTATATACTTACAGGCGAGTTTTTAGTCCCCTTAAAGTGCGTATCTTAGGGTTTGGGTTTTATCAAGGGTTTGGCTTACAACTGACTTTCTAACATACTTAAAGCGCCAATGTTATCGCAGAATGGAAAAACATTTTTAAGAATGCATACATTTAAAAAAAAAACTAAGTACTTTTAAGATCCTCAAGGGCATCTGTGCCCTAAGTATTTTGATTCCAATTCAGTTCTAACCGCCTTAAAGGGAGCATCTTAGCCACAAATGCAAACAAACAATACTTTAGAGCGAATGATAAGCTTTCATGACCCAAGGGCCCATGATTATTTTTATACCAGTGCTTTTACTTACAAAATGGATTAGTAGCCCACTTAAAGTGTGCAGTGTAACATTTGTAACTACTAAGTGCATGGCATATTTTGTTTACTTTACTACTTTAGTTTATTGTACTGTTTGTTTTGAGTGTCTTATTTTTGTTTTGTTTACGGTTTTCAAAAACCGTTAAATAATTGAAATTGCAATTCAAATTGAAATTAAACCATAGATTTCCATGAATCCGAAAGGCCCATAATCGTCTGTGCCTCAAGAGAGCGCAAATCTTAGGTGATATCCTTACATATTTGATGGTGGAAAACGGATTCGTCAGCTGAATTTTATTGGAGCTATATTTCGGCCCTTCTTGGCAAGGGTCCTCTTTAGGATCAAACCGCTCAAGTTGGAAAAATGAACTTGTGGGAAACACAAAACTGAAGATTTAAGCCTAGCGATAAATAGTTAGCTTCGTAAATTCTTTCGTGAGTCTTGCTTGGAGTTAAAAGGGTTGCTGTGATTTGATTTTGGACACGGCTGCTGTTTTTGCTGTTCGATTGGGTCGTTGGGTAGGTAGAGATTTTTCTGCATTTGGGTTGAATTTCGTTTTGTTGTAGAGAAGAGCTTGGGGTCTGAACTTCCTTCCACTGATGATGCCTTTCCATGTTTCTGGTAGTGAGTATTCGCCTGTGTCTCTGTTGATCCCTGAATGGTTTTTCATAATTTCAACGGCTTCTCTTATAGTTTGATGAAGTCCGGTGCATGTTGCAAGAATCTGAGCTTCAATAAAATTCAGCTGACGTATCCGTTTTCCACCATCAAATATGATTCGCAGTCAGCTTGGGCTGAAGGAATACATATCCTTACCTACTGCATATGCTTGCAAGTGCCACTTGAGATTACAGCTCTTGTTTGTTTCAGTTAGGGTTTAAAAAAAAAGCGTTTACCTTTCATAGGTTGGATATTTGCCTCCGTTTTAATTATAGTCCAGCTTCCCCAATTCTTCAGACTTTTCATTGTGACAAGTAAGGTTACCAACGATCGCCGGAAATAGTGATGGTCGGTGACAAAAAAAAAGATTGACTGATTAGTCATACGAATAAATTAGGGTCGAAGATACAAATCATAAGACATTTCGGGAATGGAGCGTTAGCTCTGCGAAAGACAAGAAAAAATGTAGCGTATACCTTTTGTTATGCGGACATAATGATGTTGATTATGTATCATGCATATTATCGACAGTACAAACCGACCGCACTTTTTTGTTTCTACCGTTTTTCATCTGTCGGCTCATTAGACGGTAAGCGAATCAAGTTGTCTGCACGATATGAGGATGTCAAAGGCAAACTTCAAACATGCGTCGTCTTGTACACTTTTCAACTGCCATCAATAGCGGAAGAATGATAATTTAACAAAAGTCTGTCACATGCTTTCTTTAAAAAAGGGTATAAATACTAATGCAGCCCAAGCTGACTGGGAATCATATGTAGAAAATGACTAAAAACCTGCTAAAAACAGATAAGTCAGCCAAGATTTTCTTCAGCGATATTTCGGCCCGTTTTGGATGCAGATTCGCTTCTTCCAACTACAGCCTGGAGAGGAGCCTTGCCAAGAAGTACCGAAATATTGCTAATAAAAATCCTGGCTGACTTTTCCGTTTTCACTCGTTTCTCATATAACGGAAAACGTATTTTCTGGAAAGACGAAAGCCTTCCAAAAGGCCAGAAACGCAGTCTTGACTCGGTTCACACTTTGTACAGTGCAATTTCTCGGGCAATTTCTTGAATATGTAGTTAATCTTATATTTCGTTGTTGGTATTCATGTCTTTTCTTTTTCTATGTATTTTCCTTTTTTTACAGTTCTGTAGCCTACTATGGTGAGAAACAGATCAATAATAGTAATTTCTGTACGCTAGTAATGCTGTTTAATTCTGCTGCACCGTACTTGAGTTATTTCCTATTTGTTCTGAATGTTTGTTCTTCCTCCTTCTCATTCTGTGACGGGTTATATACAAACAACTGACAAAGTGAATAATTAAACTGAGGGAGTATGAATTTTCTTCAACCCGTAGAAAATTTTTTTAGCAACATTTGTAAATAACAAATATTGTATAAAAATCAGCATCCGAGTTTTTATGGCACTTGCCTTCCGTCCAAGTGCCATATCCGGATCATTTTTCCGTCCGTCGGTCTGTCGGTCGCTCGGTCAGTCCGGTGATCGCAAGTTAGGGTACTTCCAGATGTGCTAGGACGATGAAACTTGGTAGGCATATCAGGGACTCGAGCAAACTAACTTGGAAATAATTAGTTTCCGGATTCAACCATCTGGGGGGAGTGGAGGGAGGAGGAATCCGGAAAATTTAGTAGTGCGTAACTTTCGAACAGGTGATCGGATTGAAACGAAACTTAAGAGCTGAATAGATGACTTATCTCTGATGTCCCATTTGGAGTCCAGACCAGGTTTCAAAAGCTGCGGGAGAGTTGGGGGGGGGACCGGAAATCTCGAGAAACGGTTAGAATGGAGGGATCGGAATGAAACTTGCTGGAAAGAACAAGCATCTTTTCTAGATGAATTGTTTGCACAATTAGACTGGATCCGGACACTTTGGGGGGGGGGGAGTGGAGGGGGGTCTCCCGGAATTCTGTTCATAGTGGTTTTGAGGAATTCACGACGAAACTTCCAGGCATATCAGAGACTCGATCAGACTGACTTGGAGATGCAAATTCCTCGATCCGACCATCGCGGGGTAGTGGAGGGAGGAGAAGTCCGGAATATCAAGTTATGCGCAACTTTGGAACGGGTGATCGGATTCCAGTGAAGTATAATAATTGAACAGAAGACATGTCTACCGGATTGGACCCGGGCACTGTGGAGGAAGTTAGAGGAGGGGGGGGGGGCAGAATTCCGGTGATCGCAATTTAAGGTACTTCTAGATGTGCTAGGACGATGAAACTGGGCTGGAAAATAAGTGATTCGACATGATCGGCTTAGAAGTCGTCACTTTCGAAATCCGATCATTCCTGATATTACTACTCTTAACCGCAACGTAAAAAAGTGTTTTTAAGCCACCTATACATTTTCATGATCCCCATGATGCCATGATCGTTTTTGCCTTAGGTGTTTTGCTTACAAATGAATATCTAGCTCTTTAAAGTGCGAATCTTAACCGCAAAGTCAAAAGGTATTTTAGACCGAACGATGCATTTTGGCCCATGATGATTTGTGTCACAACAGGTTTGCTTAAAAAAAAATATCTCTAGCACCCTTAAAGTGTGCATCTTAACCGATAAAAGAAAAATAATACTTACAGCCAAGTTCACAATAAAATATTTTTTTTTACCAAACGATAGGCCTACATTCTCTTGATTTTCAAAGGTCCATGATCGTTCTAATCTCAAGAGTGTTGCTTACAAATGACCAGAACAAAATCCCAAGAAAAGGCAGATTCTATATTTCATCCTCTGAAGTGCCATATGAGCTTCTAGCTTTTCTCTGTTGTTTACTGGAAAGGGAAATGGATGCAAAAAAAAACATTAAAACATCCTCCTCTTTCAACCATCTGATCAAAGACACGAATTCCTGTGATAAAAATGTAACACTAACAAGCCATTAAAACTTCTGAATAATATCCGAGTTTGTTTCTTTTTGGGATCACGAAACTTAAGTGGAGTCTATGACATCACAAGAGTTGTCCGTCTGTCCGTCCGTCTGTCTGTCCATCTGTCCGTCCGTCCGTCTTTGAACACGATAACTCTCGAAGGGAATGACATATTTTGATGAAACTTGGTGTGAAGATTCTTTGGGTCCAGTATAAGGTCAAGCTCGTAGATGGGCTCTGTAGCCCTACATTTAGGGGTGGGGGAGGAGGTCCAAAAACCAAAATATTTTTAAATAGCTAATGTGATAGTTCATTATAGGGTCAGAAGACATACTGAACAGGATGATGAAAATCATTTTCTCAAAGAACAAGTAGTTCGTCCGGGATCCGACAAAACCAGAAGTTTGTTTAAAGTAAAAGATTTATTTGATGTTGATTAGATGTTCGATTTAGGGGTAAGAAGAGATGCTGAATCCGTATATGACAATCGTTCTTTACCCGGGCAAAAAGTTCGTTGGGAATTCGGCTGGAACCAGAAAACTTGTTATAAGTTAAATTTGTATTTGAACTTGATTAGATGTTCGATATAGGGGAAAGATAATACGCTGAACTCGTGTTTTAGCTTTCTTTTTTCGCCGGACAAGTAGTTCCGGAATTGGCAGAAGTAATGCTGGAAGTTTTCGTTAAAATAGATATGACGCTGAATCCATATCTGAACTTGGTATTCTCAGATGATTGGCTATTTGGCATTAATTTGTTTCTGAATTTCAGTATTAAAAATGTTCAAGGAGTCGGGCAAAGACTGGATCTGGCGAAGACAAGGTCCAATTGTCGCAATTGTCTTGATCAAATACTGAATTTTTGGGATCCCATCGAAACCTTTGGTCTTGTTTTTCTAAGTTGCTTCTGCATAATTTCGTTCTCCTTTTTGGGATCCCAAAACGTGAATGGATCGATACCTTAGACATCGCAAAAGTTGTCCGTCTGTCCGTCTGTCTGTGAGCACGATAACCCTCGAAGGGAATGTCATATTTTGATGAAAAACGGTGTGAGGACTCTTTGGGTCAAAGGTAAGGCCAAGTTCGTAGATGGGCTCTGTAGCCCTAACCGTTCAAATTAAGGAGCAAACAGAGTATTTTTAAACACCCAATGTGATAGTTGATAATGGGGTAAGACGACATGCTGAACACGACGATGAAAACCATTTTCTCGTCGGACAACTAGTTCGTCCTAAATACGGCAAATACCGGAAAGTTTGTTAAAAGTAAAAGTTTTCTTTGATATTGATTAAATGTTCGATTCGGGTGTAGGAAGACATTTGAAGTTGATTAGATGTTCGACATAGGGGAAAGAAGATGCGCTGAATTCGATTTTTGCTTTCTTTTTTCGTCGGACAAGTAGTTCCGGAATTCGACCGAAACCGGAAAATTGGCAGAAGCAAGGTAGGAAGTGTTCGTCAAAATAGATATGACTTATAGGGGTAAACACACATCTGAACTTGGTTTTCTCAGACGATTGGCTATTTGGCCTTAATCTGTTTCTGAATTTTAAAGTAAAATGTTCAAGGAGTCTGGCGAAGACTGGATTTGGCGAAGACAAAACCCAACTGTCTGGATCAATATTAGTTTTTTTGGATCCCACCGAAACCTTTGGTCTTGTTCATTGGGACACAGGTGGTAAACAGTCATCGCAATACCTGGAAATCAACAACATTGTGAATTACAATAAACTATCGAATTATTGTTATTATTATTACATCATTGCTATTCATTTGTTCCCCGCAATGTGTTTTTACAATATGTAGCGTTCGGGTTTGGGCGGTGGAACCCTCCAAAAACACACCTAGACCCCAATGATAACAAGTATTCCAAATTCCCCTTGATGCCAGTGCAAGGTTACGAAGTGAGCACATCCCAGTTGACATAGCAAATGGGGGGGTACAGTTGCCCCTGAACTAGGAAACTGAGGGTGGAGATCGATAGATCAAAGAGCTTACGAAATTTGAGTCTGATACCATTCACGGGTTACAAACTTAACTCATGGTCAATATTGGCCAAGTTGCCCATGAACGGAGAGGATGAGGGTTTTATAACTCCAAAGTATCTTCCCAGCATTAAGATCTAAAAGTACAAGGAATTTCTTCGTCCTACCTCCAGCTATTGTCAAGTTAAGAACATTAATCACTGGGCAATCGGGGCACAGTCATCCCTGAACCAAGTGCATGTGTGGCTTAGGACCCCCGAAGGGCATCAAGAGACCCCAGTGCTCACGAGCCTACTAGTTTAAACTAGATACCTGTCGATACCTGTTACGAGACACGAAGCTTTAATCTTGGGCAGTTTGGGCCCAGTTGCCCACCCTCCCCAGTTGGGGAAGGTGGAAGTGGTTGAAAGGACCCAGATATAATGGCACAAGACATTTCACCGTCCTATCTCCAGTTATACTATCAAGTTGGAAACCTGAATGTGCAAATCCGAACTTATTGCCCCTGAAACGAGTGGGTTTGGGCGTTGGACCCTTGAAAGGCACAATTATAGACTCAAGGCCCACAATCAAACCAAGTTTTCAACTTGACACCTGTCATTCATAAAGTAAATCAATTGAACTACTTATTAGTTGCTGATAAATAGATTTTTCGAATCTCCGGATGAAATTTAATTTCATTTTGCCATGCGGTTGACTTTGTTTAAGTGCAAATACTTAAACACATATTAATTCATGTGCTGTATTTCTGGATGTACTACATTCTTGTCATGGCCTTCCAGCAGGAAGCCGGGATTTCTCACAAAGGCCCTGCACGTGAATCCAGGAATGTGATATTCTGACATCTGCAGTCTCTTGAAACATCCCGGATAGGCATAGGGCAGCAAGAAAAATATTCCCTTCTCACAATAGCCTTTTGTGATTCATTGCGATGAAGTTTACCTTATATCAAATACATTTCGTCCAAAAGAGAACCTGTCAAATCTCACAATGCAGAGAGATCCAAGCAAATGGAAATTCTCCATTTGAGTTACGGACTCTGTAGAGGTCAGCGCAGGGTTTACTCGGTTGGTGAGACCGACTATAACAAATCTTGAGTTGACATTCTAAACACCAGGAACATAAAATCAAGTTACTCTGGTCCAGAGAAAAATAACACTAAGGAGTAGCGCCAAGACCTATTCTTTCCTTGCTTCGCAAACGGGCCATACTCATAACGCCACCCACTACGTGTGTGGCATTTAAAGCGAGACACACTTGCGAATTTAACCCAAGGTAATAAGGGAATGATATAGTGGATTCATGGTGGTTAGAATTACGGCCACAATCAGGATTTTTTTGTCTTAAAAGTGGCCGCTAATCGTAAATTGTTTGTTTAAGTTATGTGTTTTTGATGAAATTAAAAAAATGTCTATGTCTATGTCTATGTCTAGTAAAGCTAAGATGCGGTCTGGACACATCGAGGAAACAGAGGATGTTGTTTCATTTTTTGCAGTTTTCAGAAAATGAAGTTATTGGAGCCAGTGCTGGTGCATGACAGATTGAGCTTCAGTAGGGACGTTCTCTATCGCTAGTGGTGCTAGTGTCCCTGCTATTCGAGCGTGTGTCACTTTTTTAAAAGTCTGGCGCTACTCCCTAATGTTATTTTGCTCTGCTCTGGTCTTAACTAAGTTGCTTATCCTTTCACTACCGCCACTATGGTAGTCGAGAAAAAAAACAAAAAAAAACGCCGCTTCAGATTCTCGTGGTACATGAATGACAGATGAAGCGGCGATTCATTGCCTTGTTGTTGCAACGGTTTATAATTCGGTGGCCCTTCCCCGTGTGTCATAAATCGCGCCTTATTACCGAACCTTTTACCTAACCAGTACCGACAAAAATCACATTCGTTCCAATTATTTTCGTTTCTCTAAATACCTGCAGTCCGCCTCCCTTCCTGGCACCGCCAGAGGCGTCACGTATGAAGGGGACGCCCCCCCCCCAAATGTTGTCGGCCAGTCGCTAAAAAAATAACCCAATCGGCGCGAAACGCCACGGTTTTTCGTAAAAACAACTGATTATTCATTAAAAACAGAACAGAAATATCTCTACGACTTACAACCTAGCTGAACCTTTACAGCGACTGAACAGCTATGTTATAGGGCTTTCGGGGTGGGGGGGTTACCTGCGGGTCGGACAAAAAAGTACAAACAAAACATAGATCAGAGGGAAAAGCCTATAATAATGATTATTTTTGTAAGTTTCGGGGGGGGGGGGTAACCCCCTACCCCCCTGGATACGGCCCTGGTTATAGGTTTTAACAAAAATAAGGGTTTCAATGAAAACATAAAACAGGGATGGAAAATAACGTTTCTTCAATAGGATAGTCGACAATGATCTGGACAAATAGCAATGCCTTCGTATATTTGTGTCTCTTGTTTCGTCTATTTTTTTTTCTTTCTCTTGCTTCTTCTTTTACATTTGTTTCTCTAGTAGTATTTTTTTTTACCTGTTTACTTCGTCCGTGAATCGCACTGTTCGAAGAAAAAAAAAAAAAAAACTTATTCAAGTTTAGTAGTCGCTGACAAGGTGAATTCGAAACAAACCGCGCTCTATGCCCGAAGATTCAAAAGTAGGTTTATTCACCATTATTCGACCCCCTACCTATTTGCATATGACGCATTGTGTAATATTCCAGCAGCTGCTGCCGTGGCGCAGGCTCAGCAGGAACTCCACCCTGGCACGCGATAGGCTCGGCAGAGATGCCGTAATTGAATGAGAGAATTAAAGACCAGGTGCTCCCAGCAGATAACTGATCCGGCAGGGGCCGCACCAGGAAAGTGGAGCACTCGACTTGTTGCTTAGGAATCAGGTTTCGGAAACGATTTACACAACAATCCCCGTATTTCTCGTTCAGTGCACGCGCGCTGATTACCAAGTTCATATTTCCACAGGTTCCAAGGGTAAATGGTCCAAAACTAATTTCTAAACTTCCGCCTAGAAGTGAAGACATTCTGAGTGTGGTTCACTCAGTGTAGACCTTATAAATATAAACCTGATTTCTGAAAAAAAACAAAAATGGGTGCTTGTTACCTCCGAGGTCACCTCTTAACTTATTAGCGTTGTTCTTCGATGTTATTTTGCACTGCTCAAACAACAGAATTAAGAACAGGAACAACCTGCAAGTGCAGCACATCGTAAATCGGGAATCAAGACGGGAAATTCAAGGAAAATTCGGGAAAACATGCCGTGAAACATGAAGACATGAGAACAAATGATCGAAGTTCAAGTTAATCAATTAGGCTGCTGCTGATCTGTTTGTTCATGGATGATGTCCAGGCTTTCCTATCTCGTACCCAGACGCCAGTCTGGTTCAGTAACTGTCAGTAAGTGTCAACAGTACTAATCAAGCTAAATGACGGATGACCAGATGAGCAATTACTGCGCGCACGAGCGCAGTGTTAGCTTATGTGGTTTCCTGACGCCTTCTGGGACGGTATGACACTTTGCCTTGATAAGGAAATGTACAGTCGGTACCGACACACCAATTCGGATGACCTTATCACATAAGCAAGATATTACAGTTTGCCCAGGTGTTGTTTTCAACCGATTGCGTTTCCCTCCTATGATTGGATGAAAAACAGATCGATACGCTGCTTACATTATCTTCTTTTCGGTTTATTACATTTTTCGCACGTTCCGTCAAAAGTCCTTAATTGTCCTTCGTTTTTTTTATGCCAGCTGGTTATACAATGTGAAGTTACTTTATAAGGCACTTTCAATTTTTCGCTTTGACATTACCCGCGAGCACGAGTCGGCCTCCTAGATGCGATTCTATAATATCAGTCACACTAATTGTTCCGGTCGGCAAAAACAAAGCAATCCCTAGAACTCAGATTCATTTTCGCAGTAACGTCGTCATTTGTCTCAAAGAGATTACAAGAAAAACAAATTCTACTCTAGAGACTATTTCAGGAGAAGGTTGCCTACACTGCTGGCCGAGGCCGTATAGTCGGGCATCGTACAGGCCTTTATCGAATTTACAACTTTTGTTCACTCCGCATCGATTTCACTGCATTCAGTCCGTCCCTTTGTAAATTCGGTGATTTCACGTGTTTATTTGGTCTCCTTCGTTACCGAGTCCGTATCTGTTTTATTGCATTCGCTCGGTCCATTTCATAATTCGGTAATTAATCAGATTCATTTGGTTCTGATTCGTTACTGAATTCGGTAATTCACCAGAATTTTTGTTTAGTCCGTAGGCTATCTATTACCAGACTTGCCACATTCGGTTGTTTTAGGTGGTTCTAACAAGAGTTTTATTATTTTATTATTTTATTTTTATTTATTATTGAAGATAATTTACTTTAATAAGATATTTATAGTCGGTAGAAGCTTCAGTTATTTATCACAGGTTTATTTCCTTCCCCGAAGATGAACCAGAGGATTAACAGCCTGACGAGGACCCTTGCCAAGAAGGGCCGAAATATCGCTGATGAAGAATCATAGCTGACGTATCCGTTGTAAACATTGTTTGAATAAATAGTGTTATTCCATTAGAGAAATGCGGTTGTTATACCACTCCCGATCTGTTCCTTATTTTTTTAGTTAGTTTTTCGGTAGTACAAATTCATTACTCAGTTCACCCCAGTTACTGAGTTCGGTAATTAGTGGCATTTATTTAGCTCTTGTTCCTTACCATTTAACGGTAGCTTCTGCTGGTTGCCATTCATTACTTCAAGGACCTGTCTTACCTATACTACTTACGCAACCTACTTCTATAATATCTCCATATATTTCTAAACCGGGAGACCCCAATTTCGTACGGTACATTCTAGCCCCTTTAACAAAACCACGCTGATTCTCTCACTTGCCGTGTTCTGCTACCTTCGATGTGTATCCCGCTGTCAACGGTTGTCTGCGAGAAGTTTTTCCATCAGAAAACTGGTTATGTAAATTGTTTCCCTGTTTCCGCTACAAGTCAACAGGTCTCGAAAAAGGTTTAAAAAAGAGAAAACTTGGGTTATTTAATTGAGAGCAGAGCCTGGTTTTAAAGTATTCAACTATTTTGAAATTCTGTAAGTTGAAGAGTAAATAGTGCGAGGGGTCCTTGAACTTTTACTTCTAATGATTGCAATAATTCAGGAATAACCACGTCTCTTAACGTGAACACTAGTCTACTTTTGTCTACTGTAAATTCAGAATAAATGTACTTTGTATCTACTTTGCCCTGGATGGTCCTTTTTTTCGTCAGACATATCTCTGGTTTAATAGATAGTTTTGGGATTGCAAAAATACACTTTGATCGTCAGTGTTTCCAAAATTCCATTTCGCATTGACGCTGCGTCATTTAGTTGGCGTTTGAGGCTTGAAGTTTTGAGGGGCTTGAACTACACTAAAGGCTAGAATTTTCATGGAAAGTAGTTAAATGCTGCCAGAAAAAAGGGGAATAAAAAAAAGTTCGCCGGCGCGCTTGAAGTTTCGTTAGCGACCACAGCTCTGGTCTCGCAGGCTGACCAGCATCGCACCAGCTTTGCGGGCTTCTTGAATGTCAACTTAAGCGCCAGAAATTGCTAATTTTATTTACTTTCTTTCCGTGGCACTCTTGGTATACGCCTGGTTGAGTGTTGGGAGTCGCCGACTCGAATGCTACAGGAGTGTTGCATGAAGCTGCCCTTACTATGGCACCGCCCACCCCCCAATTGGCCATGGTACATGATCCTGCCACCTTGGATCATGAAGCTGCCACCCCCAGAAAAATCATGCAAATTCCAAGAAAACAGCAAATTTTTTTATTTGCAAAAGGTCAAGGAACCTCTCTGACCAAACAGCTGGCCTCTAACCTGCCTCTAACTTCACCATGTAGCAAAATACTATTTTTAGCAAAGTGGGCGACTTCATGATCACTTGGGTGCCTATATTCTTTTGTGTTCTCCAGCTTAGTCTTGAACAATTACAAGTAAACTATGGTACCAGCAGAAAGCGAAGGTTCTAAGCTTCCTTTCAGGATACTCCACTGAATTTTATTTCAACCTTTACTCTTTTTCCCTAAGTCATTTCCCCAAAATAGGAGTTTAGGGTGGCAGCTTCATGCAACACTCCTGTAGTTCGCAAATCCCAACAGTCAGAAATCACTACGTTAGCTCCGCAGAATAATAATATGTTGCGCGTTGGGAAACCGCGCAACTCCAGTTCCATGGGAAATCTTCTTTTCAAGAATACACTCTAAAACAGTAAAAAAAAGAGTGAAACTTTTTCAGTTCTTTTATCTTCTCTAGGAATGCAGAGCAGACACAGTTCCACGTATACTTCCCCTCCGATTTTCCCGCTCTAAGAGCAAAGAAACAATATCAAAGAGGACTGGCGCCAAAAACCTACCGAACAGTCTTTTGTTATCCCCCATTTCCAAGCTTTGATGCGGAATCGACAGGTCTCTCGCTCAACAAAACCTGACGTGGCGCAATTTTCCCGGGGGCTACATAGCTATGCACACATCAATAGGGCCGTGGATATCAACAGAAGGGTAGAATGGGAGGTATAGTAATCTGCACGACAATAGGGAGAGGGATTAGGGGGACGCAGGGATCCAGGACGCTGGGCGTCGGGAGCACCAGTATGCGACAAACATGGAAACGAGAAACATTCTGAAACCGTCGAATTTATTTTGTGGAAATCTATCGGTACCCACAACGGGTGGACTAGGTGAAGTGAAAAAAGGAAGAACGAAGAAAGGCGAACACACCCATGTGCCAGCTGTTCAAAGAAGAAACGCTAGAGAGAGGAACAGAGTGAGGCAGGTCAACCAGGGCTTCGCCATCCTGAGGCAGAAAATACCTTTCGAACCAACTTCGACAAAGTGTGGCCGTGAAAGACGTGATCGGAAGCTGAGTAAAGTGGACACCCTGAAGTGTGCGGTTGAATACATCCAGAATCTGGAGCAGCTCCTTGAGGCGGAGGGTCAGCGCGCGAATGAAATAAAACCCCAAGATCCGGTGTGTCAAAGTAATGAGACCCGCATTTCAGCGCAGCCCTTTGACGTGCAACAGCAAATGTTTTTGTCCCAACTATATGCGGAACTTAGTGGAAGGCGGAACTGCTATTTGACGGGAGATGAAATGGAGCGGATAATGAGAAACTCGGACTTCAATGGCCCGCTAACAAGAGTGTTTCAACCGAACGTTTCCGACGTGTTGATGAGTAAAATCGACTGTGAAATTGAGAGTCGGCACATCCAAGATAATGTCAAAGAAGAAATGAATGACAGTGACTCGTCAGGATACACATGTGATGAAAACAATAGTCCCTCCACGGAGGCGCCTGATTGGTATTAAAACTAACCATCCGATGGCGTATGTGTAATAATTGCATTAGTGAAGTTTCGCTCCGTAAACATGTAATGACTACGACACGGTCAATTTGACTCCCAAGCACGACTTCGATACCCTTCCTATAACTGAGTGCCTAGAAATAACTTGTGCCTTTGTCTACCTTCTAGGTCACGGTTCGAATTAAGAACCTAGATCTATCTATCTGCAACTGTCCATTGAAATGGTGACTTTACTACTTCCGTAGTGTGATTATACTAGTTCGACTATATTTGTAATAAACCCTTATGCGACTAAAAATGTACTAGAAAGCGACCAGTAAGGAGTATTTTTGAGGAACCAGTCAGAGGTTTGAAACCCCATATCCCGCTTGTAAAGACGACTGCGAATTGAGTTTGGTGGTGCTTGAAGGATTGGGCAGCTGGAATTTTTATTCTTAAATATTTGTGGCTGAAAGATTAGATTTCCTACTTAACCCTGAAGGGGACCCTTCCCAAAATGGACCGAAATATCATGAAAAAAAAGCTGCCTAATCCATTTAGAAACCCAACCGACCAATTCGATATTTTTTTCTTTCACCAGAATGTTCATTCTGGGACATGCGATTAAGAGAAGATTAGCAGACCCGTTAGTGTTCTAAAGTTCTACCCGACAGGCTAGGAAGAAAGGACGAGAATGAAGCTTGACCAGCTCGAGACGGACTCCACATGAGAACGAAGACAGGAAAAGGAATATGGTATGGGCCTTCCCGAAAATTTAGGCAGGACTATTTTTATGTTTGTCTTTAGTAACCGTTTACAAGGCTACGGCCTTTGTCACCGGAAGAACGACTTAAATAATTTAAGAAGAACCCCGCCCTAGCTGTCAAAATTTCGCAATACGCAAGTCCTATGTCTCCCCCCCCCCCACCCCGTTAGGTCATAAGACTTAAATCAAAATTTCACAGCTCGTACTTTGTAAAAGATTTCCGACCTTACCTTTTCTCATCGTCAAAAATTCAGTATACAAAACAAGAAGAAGTCGGCTAATCAGCCAATATCAATATCACATCCTTAGGTAGAGAAAAACCAAAATAAGGCATATTTAATAGACTAACTAACAGCTTTCAAACACCCGACGAAGAGTCTACCTATCTTACTTTTTGTCTCATAATTTTGGGAAAAAAAGCACCCGTACGGTAGTCTGCTATAATGTCAGTGAGAGGCCTGTCGAACAACAGCCTGTTGCGGTAAAATATCCCTCGGCAAGCAATCTAATGTTCTGACGGTGACGATGAACGTTTATACTGTCGAGCAAAAAGCGACCCTCGTTTACCAGCTTCCTAAAGCCGAGTGGGAAGCGGCACCGTAAAAACAGTTTTGCTGGCTCGCTCAACGTATTAAGGATCGTAAAAGAGAAGTAAAATCAAAATAATCTGATTGATTATTTCTAATAATCTTTTAACTCTAGTTTTCATAGTATGGGATATTGGTAATCTTGGGACATTTTGTATGCCCCATTTCTGCTTTGACTGCGTCGTTAAATACAAGTTATGAGTTGTAAAAATCAGTGCGCGAGCGTTACCGTGCTAATGGGAAACTAAGTGTGGCAAAATGGCAGAAATGCGAACAAATATCAAGTCGAAATTCACAAAAAAACGGTAAGGGTGTCGACAATTTGATTCCAGAAATGTGCTAGCTAATTGAAAAGCGCGTTCAGTTGAGAGCTGTAAGAAATTGCTTCCGAATCTGAATACGGGTTTTCCGGTTTTTTTTTTTTTTTTTTTCTGTATCTATATTCACCCGATGAAAAATTTATCTCAAAATAGTAGTATGAAGTTGTACGAAAAATTAGCATGCAGTACGAACTGATGCTATTACATGCTTTTGTGTAAGGCTACCGTGTTACTACATTCTACAGCATACGACTATTAGCAAGACAGAATGCTACTGGATACCACTGCTTAAGATTGGCCCAGTATGAGGCACATTATCATACACCTACGCCGGCTACAAATTTTTCATCCGGCACTGTTGCTTTTAATGGCACTTGCTGCCTTCGAATCCTGTGTCATACACCAATAGCTTTTCTGTCCGTGGGTCGGAGGATCGCAAGGATGAACCCTGGTAGTCATATTAGATACTGGACCTGGACCATGTGTCTTACAAATTACAACTTCCCGGATACGACCATCCGGGGGGGGGAGTGGAGGACAGGGGAGCCTGAAATTTTGAGGCATTCGTTTCGAACGAGTGATCAGATTGAATTAGACTTCACAATTTGCAAGTCTGGCAGGGATCCGACAACTGTGGGGGGGGGGGGAATCTAATATATGCTTAGAGTGAAGGGATTGGGATATGATACTTGGTAGTGAGAACAAGTATTAGTTCTAGATATATTATTTATCGAACCGGAGCGGATCAAGGCACTATGGGGTAAACCCAATTCAGCCCAACATAATAATATATTCCTCGACCCCCAATTCTGAAAAAGAGCTATACTCATATTTTCATGGCTCCACGATCCCTACGTTTCAATGATCTTAAAGTTCAATGGGCACATCAAACTATCCCAGTCCCACTCTGTAACAACCTAGGAACAATGATTACGCCCTAGATCAGCAGCTTTTTCAACAGTTTCCTCTCTGTGATATTTCACAGCGTAATTTTTTGGGCCAGTACATGCAGGATTTACTAGCTTGGACATAGATGAAAATGATGTTTCTTATAATACTTAGTACATCTTTATTTTATGCATAAATCAGCTTGTATAAGTCAGATTTGAATAGGTTATTTGTTTTTGAATGATTTTTGTAGCTATGTTATTTTTTATAAGCTTATTGCATATTCTGGTACATTTTATAAAGCAAGCTAATCAAGCTTCACAACACTATTCCACAAAGAAAAACTTTTAATAGACACTTCAAGCCATTGAACTTCTGATGAAACACTAGAACAATCAGGTAAATTGCATCTGCGGCTTGACTTTGGTGACATATCAAATACATCCTTTCCTATCAAGCATTGCTGGGAGTTTTTGAATTTCCTGCCACGATACCCCAGCTGCTAAGATTTGGATCGCCGAAATGCCAGAGAGGTAAAGACAGGGATAACAAGAAAATGGCCGATTTCCGTAGCGCCTTCTGAAGGAAGTCGGAAATGTTGATTTGTGAAGCATTTAATACAAAGTAAAGCATTAGAAGTGTCCATTGTGCTTTAAGTATATTCGTCATTTTCAAATATTTTATTTGTAAGAATCTACCACGTAGTGTATGTTTCTGCCATCTTGCTTTTAACTCAGTTGTGCAAACCCTCCTAAAACCGGCTACTACGCAACACAACTTGTTCTGTGACGCTCTTCTGATCGTTAGCTCCATGCTGCTTTCCGGAGCCTGTCTAACCATTTTGACGACAAGCTTACGACAGCAAAATGTCGTGTTGGAATAAGAAAAAAAGAATTTGCGCTAACGTCCAACTGAATGAAAACACATTTCCGAATACAATACAGTGCCTATATTCTAGTTAACACTTGTAAATCAAGTATTTCAAACAGATCGGTTGAAATGAGACTGTAACTAGACCTACGTTGCCCGGGCAACGTGAAGTGTTGCGGCAACCTTTGTCCGGCTTCGCCGGCTAAAGTGTTGCGAGAGCAACACTTTGGTTTTGTTTCTTCGCTGTCGGTTAAATGCTGAAATTGTCAACTTATCGAAGCTTTTAAAACGGTATGTTCTAAAAAGAATAATCACATAATCAAAAGCTGTTCTTTAGCGTTGTAAAACCAACAACAAAACAATATCGGAAGAAGGCTATTTGTAACGTTTCAGGATTAAAATACCATAGATGACACTATTAATTATTACAAAACTACCTTATTGTTTTACATTACCGTATCGTTTGTACCCGTTGCGTAAACAGTTAATCCTAGGTTATAGCGATAGACCATCGATACAAACTTTCTTACTGTCATATTTACAGAAATCGAATACAATGTGCACCAATTTTCAAAAATTTCTAGCCCCTCGTGAACCGATCTTACTTACAAGTCCGTCTCCCGTGATTGACATCAAATTCACCGGAAACAAATAATGGATGCACCAGCTATCAAAAGTTGCAAACCCCTCATCGCTGAAGATGATTATAGCATAAAAGCCGATTATTACTTACAAGTCCCATGCATGTCTTACAATTGGGAACAAAATTGTTCTTACCATCGAATACACCTGAGACAAATAACAGGTATACCAACTAGCAAAAGCTGCAAACTCCTCGTTGCCGAAGATGATTATGAGCTAACAGTCGACTGTTGCTTACAGTCGAATGTTGCTTACAAGTCCCTTACATGTCTCACAACTGGTATCGCCTATTTTTGGTTACAGTGTGTACCTTACTCCTGAAGTTGTCAACCCCTTGAAACTTTCAAACTGGCTTATCTCATGAAGGATTTTTGTTCAGAAAATTTGATGGCATATATTTTGATCAGCTCTTCAAGGGCTATCGATTGCCCTAACCACAACAAAAGCATATCGGAAAAAGGGACTAAATTGACTTTGCAGTCAGTTGAACTTTATCCTTTTCAATCGTAGACATCGTGACGGATGAAAACTTGGGATAATATCCTATATAATCTAGTTGGTATTATAAAGCTATCCGTAACTTTTTAGGATTAAAATACCATAGATGACACTATTAATTATTACGAAACTACCTTGTTTTACATTACAGTATCGTTTGTACCCGTTGCGTTAACAGTAAATCCTAGGTTACAGCGATAGACCAACGATACAAACTTTCTTACCGTCAGATTTATATAAATCGAATACAATGTGCAACAATTTGCACTAATTTCTAGCCCCTCGTGCACCGATTCTACTGACAAGTCCCTTTCCCGTGATAGACATCAAGTTCACCGGATAAAAATAATGGGTATACCGACTAGCAAAAGTTGCAAACCCCTCATCGCTGAAGATTTGTGTAGCATAACAGCCGATTATTACTTAGAAGTCCCTTGCATATTTTACATTTGGGAACCAAATTGTTCATCAAATGACAGGTACGCCAACTAGCGAGAGCTGCAAACCCCTCATTGCCGAAGATGATTATGAGCTAAAAGTTGCCTGTCGCGTACAAATCCCCTAAATGTCTCACAACTGGTATCGCCTATTTTTGGTTTCAGTGTGTACCTTACTACTGAAGTTGTCAACCCCTTGAAACTTTCAAACTGGTGTATCTCATAAAGGAATTTTTTTTACCAAAAAATGGATGTCATATACTTTGATCAGCTCATCAGCGGCTATCGATTGCCGTCGAAGTTGAACTTTATCCTTTTCAATCGTAGATATCGTGACGGATGAAAACTTGGAACAATATCTTATATAATCTAGTTGATATTATAAAGCTATCCGTAACTTTTCAGGATTAAAATACCATAGATGACACTATTCATTATTACAAAATTACCTTATTGTTTTACATTACCGTATCGTTTGTACCCGTTGCTTAAACAGTTAATCCTAGGTTATAGCGATAGACCATCGATACAAACTTTCTTACTGTCATATTTACAGAAATCGAATACAATGTGCACCAATTTTCAAAAATTTCTAGCCTCTCGTGAACCGATTCTTACTTACAAGTCCGTCTCCCGTGATTGACATCAAATTCACCGGAAACAAATAATGGATATACCAGCTATCAAAAGTTGCAAGCCCCTCATCGCTGAAGATGATTATAGCATAAGCTTTTTAAACGGGATGTTCTAAAAAAAATAATCATATGATCAAAAGGTATTCTTCAGCGTTGTAAAAACAACAACAAAATAATATAGGAAGAAGGGACTAAATTAACTTTGCAGTCAGTTGTACTTTATCCTTTTCAATCGTAGACATCGTGACGGATGAAAACTTGGAACAATATCTTATATAATCTAGTTGGTAATAGAAAGCTATCCGTAACTTTTCAGGATTAAAATACTATAGATGACACTATTAATTATTATGAAACTACCTCATTGCTTTACATTTTCGTTTGTATCCGTTGTGTAAACAGTTAATCCTCGGTTACATTGATAGACCATCGACACAAACTTTCTTACCGTCAGATTTATAGAAATCGAATACAATGTGCACCCATTTGCAAAAATTCCTAGCCCCTCGTGAACCGATTCCTACTTACAAGTCCCTCTCCCGTGATATTCATTAAGTTAACCGGAAACAAATAATGGGTACACCAGGTAGCAAAAGCTGCAAACCCATCATCGCAGAAGATGATTGTAGCATAACAGCCGATTATTACTTACAAGTCCCTTGCATATCGTACCATTGGGAACCAAATTGTTCTTACCATCGAATACACCGGAAACAAATAACAGGTATACCAACAAGCAAAAGCTGCAAACCCCTCATTACCGAAGATGATTATGGGCTAACAGTCGACTGTTGCTTAAAAGTCCCCTATATGTATCATAACTGGTATCGCCTATTTTTGGTTTCAATGTACCTTACTATGAAGTTGTCAACCCCTTTGAAATTTTCAAACTGGTGTATCTCATGAAGGAATTTTTGTACCAAAACATGGATGGCATATACTTTGATCGGCTCATCAATGGCTATCGATTGCCGTCAAAAAAAAAATTCTACCTGTCTTAGTTCAAAAGTTGACTTTTTTGCCGTAGGCCAACTTTCTAACGTCACGACTTAGAAAGGAGCAAAGGATAAGCTCTAGTTTCTTTAGCAATGAGAGAACTTTTAAAGTTTAAGAGGCACATCTGATACCGTTACTCTACCACAAACCAAAGTGCAAAAAAAAAAAATTATAAACTCAGCTGAAATCGTCGCAGACATGGACAGAAACAATAGATGGCAGCACTTTCGGACCCGTGGGAAAAAGCCACTTTTTTGTCTCTGTAGATTTTTCTATTTATCACTCAAAGAAGATATGTTGGCTGTGGGGCCGGGTAACTGCCGCATATATTTAACACTTATAGATTTTAGTCCATCTTCAATTTGAAACTGGTGCCTGCCTGCTTGCGTGCTAGAACGGAGCTTTCCACTCGAAAGCAGAAACATCTTTTGATGAAACGAAAGGTTCGCTACACAACTTCAGATAGTCCTCTCTGACATAGGCTATACAACTCCACTTCACTTCGCAAACCGTAGGCTCTGGCTCGATGACAAGCAAAAACCATCCTTATTGGCCCCAGGCAAGAGTTCTACGGAGCTTTCCAAAATGTAATGTCATATTCATCAATCCGGCCTAAGGTCCACACTTTCCGTAAAAACCGCACAGGTTAGACCCTTCTCAGTTACCAGGAATAAAATGAAATCGGAGTCATAGGAACAAAAAAAAAAAAAAAAAAAAAAACGAGGACAAAACCAAAGTGTTGCTCTCGCAACACAATAAGTTGTACGGACACTTTCTAGATCAGTACAAAGCTCGACATTTCTTTAAAAAAAAATCGAGACACATTTACTTGATCAAAAGAAGAAACCGCCTGTCACGTCCTGGATATTTGCACTTTATCAAACAGCTCCCCCTTCCCCAGAAGTAGAGATGAGCAGCTTCATTATCTTCTTTTTACCTCATACCCTATGTAAAATGGCTCCACGCGTGCCTCGGTAACTGCCTGTCATACACGTCTGCGAACAATGGGAGCACAAGCTGTTATTAGTATAGAGAAGCAGCTGCCGTTTCTGGACGCGAGTCGTGGGGCGCTGTCGTACCGCTGATGAGTACGCTGAATCCCACTAATTATCAAGCAACGCTACAGTTCTACAAGCGTTTATTACGATGAAAAGTTTTATCAATCCTTTTAGGATTACAAGTTGGTGTCTTCAAATCAGACAACAACAATTAGCAGCTACTAAGCACGCTTTAATTGTCCTATGCGGAGTAATTAAGCCTGGCATACTTTGCCCATCCTCAGAGTTTATCTGCAAGTGCATGTTTTGTTTGTAATTTCAAACGTTCAGTCTGCACCCACTACTGTACAAGGTAGGCGAAGTAGAGTGCTTCTTGGCGCCCAGAAGTCCATCATGAAGATTGCCTATAAAGCCCAGGACAAGTAGCAGATAACATATCACGCAGAAGTACTACCCGTTGGTAGAATAAGCATGTCGTGTAGGCTAAACAGTGCCGGATTAGTAAATTGGCCTATGGGCCCCGCTCCTTTTAGGGTTCTCGCAGCGATGGATCAAAATACTATTGAGTTACGATCAGCCTTTCGTTCCGGTGCAAAATACGTATGTGTAATGCATCTTTATTGTGTGGTCGACGTACACAGTACTAGGAGATAACTTGCAGATGTTGGGGGGGGGATGAAATTCCGACTGCGTAGGCGCCGACACAGGTTTAATTGACCCTGCGTGAGCGTGGACAGGAAAGACAGTCAACCAACAAAAGGGAAAACTTTATCTACGCCCTACGATGTTTAAGGTTTGATAAAAAGCACATGTGGTGAAAAACAAACCAAAATATCGACACATTCGAAGAAGTCTGTTTTGAAAGGCAATTGAAAAACTCATAGGTCATTCTCAAGTTTTGTTGGTGCATATTTGGTGTAATCAAGGTAGTAACTGGATACTGCCGAAAGAGGAACGACAAAGTACGCTACGGTACTAGATAATTTGGAACTCGAGACATGTTTCGCAAACAGTTGGAAAAATAGTGGAGTGCCTGCAAGTGTAATACAATCTGAACATCTGCCTATTTGATTTGGGACGGTGGTTGACAAAAATCCACATTGAATAGACCGCCACCACATCTCAAAAGACAACCGCAGGCAAGTGAGTTGCAAAGGGTATTCGGTCAAATGCCCTGAACGAAAACGCGGCTACAAAAACTGCGACGGTCAATAGCGCAACAGGTAAAAATCCCGAGGCAAAAACTGCGACTGGTTAAAACCGTGAAAAAAAACACAAAAAAACACTTACAACTTTCTAATATCATGAGGGGCCTACTTTCGACCAGAGCATGTAAAGAACGAAGTAAAGGGCATTATTTTTGCTTTCCTGCTAGTATTTCCTTTATCCGCTCTCCGGCTCTGACATTTAGCTTAAGCAGTGTGTCTAAACTAGATGAAAATAATGAATATTCGATCAAAAGCATCGCCAGCCCTTAGGACTTCCCTCGTGCGGCCAAGTATATCATTTTTGTTTATTAATGTAAATTGAAATAAAATAATAAATATAAAAAAATCGCGACTACAATACCGGGACGGTCAAAAGCGCGAAAGCGCAAAAAGAAAATGTAGGAACATTCTCTCTGTAACTTTGATCTCGGACAGTTAAGTCTAAAGCCGGAAACAGCCAGCTAAGCTAGAGCGAGGAGATTCGTTTTGGAAAATTATTTCCAAAACCAACCCGACCTCTTACCTTTGGTATCAGGGTTAATCAATTGAGTTCTGTATAAATTATTCCCGCAAACGTGTGAGAAGCCTAAATCGGCATTTTCTCCGAACCTTTCACATTGGAAAATCTTGAAGAAGCGCTGACTAAAGAGTGTGAAAGGGATTGACGTGTAGGTTTTTGACAAGTCATGTGGTATACCAATAAGATGAGAAATGATCATGATACAGCGGATGTTTCTGGTTAAATATTTCAAATTCTTCTACTTTTTCAATTAGCTCGTTGATGTCTGACAGGGACGGACAGAGAAATTATTAAGTGCGTATTATCAAAGATCAAATGGGAAAATGAAGCGAAAATGACTTCTTTCTTTTTCTATAACAGCGCGTACATAAAACCTGAATGAACATTTCAGGAGAAACACAAACAAAAATCGAGGCATCGTATGTGCTACTAAATACTCCGGAACATGTTGGGTATCAACCCAACAAACCAACATGATCGAAAAGTGACCTTATGTGGCCGGCAGTCTGCAAAAGGCCTTCGAAAACTGCCGGAAAGGAGTGTGTTCCAATCCAACTTAGGACGTTTAAAGTAAGGTATGGTGCAATTTTATTGAGAGTCGTGAAAACTTAAGTGACATAGAAAGCAACAGACGTGCCAATGGCATAAGAAAATGACACTTCAGAGTAAGAAAAGAGTAAGCAGGTAAAGTAAGTATCAAAACTTGGACACTTGATCCTAAACCCATTTTTAGGTTTCCGCTTTATGCCAAGCACCTTCAGTTGTGATCCACGATCACGATAAAAAAAAAGTTTCAGGCATTTCCATTATAAATAGAAACTATTTTCGAGCAAAAAGATAGTAAAAATGAAAGAAGAAATTCAAAATATTCTTAAGTATGAAGTGTTTACAAGATGACATGGAAAACCCTTAAAGGCCTTACTATTTATTCACCGATGATTCGTTACGCTACTGGAAGTACTGGAAGGAGTTCGAGAATCTCGGCCTCGCGACTATGGAATAGTGACGGGCGGTTAAAGGGGTCAGAGACAATTATCAACCTGAAGGAACTGAATGTTTGTGCAGTTGCGTCACCATTTTTGACACTTTCGTGGAAGAAAAGGCAGGTACGTATCCCAAAACAGAGCAGATTTGTCTCAATGTCCAATGACATTGAGACGTCGGATTAACTGTCGCAAATATAAAGTAGTAATGTGCTTCTTTGCCCACTGCTCAGTATTTGGTGTACACTCTTTTCTGGCACGGTTGCCGAGCAGAAACTAGGCGATTCATCTTTCAACGTTCCTATATGTCGCTTTTAATAATCCAACACATTACAGCCGGTGTCGGCACCGGGTGCTTGGTGGCAAGGCCGTATCCAGCGGTGGAGGTTAGGGGGTTGACCCCCCCCCCCCCCCCCGAAACATCCAAAAAAGTAATTTTTATAGGCTTTTCCCTCTGATCTATGTCTTTTTTGTCCGACCCACAGGCAAACACCCCCCCTCAAAAAAAAAATTCGGGGGGGGGGGAGGGGACAAAAAATTCCTGGATACGGGCCTGCTTGGTGGACTCCAAAATCGAGAGTGGTCTCCGTTTCGTCTTTCGCTTTTTAAACAGTCAAATGGGAAGGATAAATTTTAAATTAGCATCTACTGAGAGCCAAGTGTTTCAGAGTTCGCCGCACCAGTCAAAATTTGGCAAATTTACCTGAGCTTGATGATTTTTATGGAGTCTATCGGATTATTGCTCAGGGAACCTACCGGAATTTCGCTCAGGGCATCTACCGAAATCTTGCTCAAGGAATCTACCGGAACTTGTCTCAGGGAATTTACTGGAGGCTAAACGTGACCCGCTTAGAATGGAGAGATCGGGATGGAAATTTGTGGGAAGAACAAACAGATGCTCTAGGTAGATCATTTACTGAATCGGATTGGCTACGGGCACCGTGGGAGAGCTGGGGGGGGGGGAAATCTCGAGAAACGGTTAGAATGATGGTATCGGAGTGAAACTTGCTGGGAAGAACAAACGTCTGATCCATGTGAATCTTTTACACAGATCCGGACACTTGAGGGGGGGGGAGGTGGTTTCCCGGAATTCCGGTTTTCGGGGATTTTCACGACGAAACTTGGAAGGCAGATCACGGACCCGGTCAAACTGACTTGGAATAAAAAAAATCCTCGATATGATAATCTTGGGGGGGGGGAGTTGAGGGAGGGGAATCTGGAATATTGAGTCATGCGTAACTTTGGAACGGGTGATCGGATTCCAGTGAAATTTAATAACAGAGGACATTTTTCTCTGGTCATCTTTTTCGTTTCCGGACTGAATCCGGCAATTATTGGTGGGAGGGCGGAAAATACTTGACCCGCTTAGACTGGTGTGATCTGGATCGAACTTCGTGGGAATGAAAAAACAGATGCTCTGGATTAGTTTAAAGAACCGGATCGGCTCCGGGTATTGTGGGTGGAGTTGAAGGGGGGGGGGGTCTGGGATTCCGGTGATCGCGAGTTAAGGTACTTCCAGATGTGCTAGGACGATGAAACTTCGCTGGAATATTGGAGATTCAATAATATCTGCTTAGAAATTGCTACTTGACAAATCCGATTATTCCTTAAAGTACCAATCTTGACTGCAAAGTAAAAAAAATACTTTTAAGCAATTTCTGCATTTTCATGATGCCCATCAGCCCATTAGTATTTTTGCCTCAAGCGTTTTGATTACAAACGAAGTTCCAGCTCCCTTAGAGTGCGCATCTCAACCGCAAAGTCGAAACTTACTTTGGATCAATCAAAACATCTTAACCCATGCAAGTGCCATATGAGCTTACAGCTCTTGTTGTTTTTCAGTTCACTACTTTAACATGTTTCCATCTCAAGGGCGTCTTCCCCGTCAAATTATATATATTTACTTTTATTTGGTTTTCACCATGAGAGTACGTGGCTCCGACAATGGGGTCCTAGACTTCTAAATTATATTCGAAAAAACTGTTTCTGCTCTATCGGTCACGGTACAAGTCCCGTGTGTAAAGTGCCATCTATGTATTATGGTTCAATTTTTTTTTTTAAGCGAAGATGAAAGTAGGCTATGAGCGTGTTCCACCCTACTTACCGTAGCTACCGAGCATGGCGTTACGAATTCTGGCTTTTTGCCGGAAAGGCTGGAACAATTTTTCTATTTTCCAGCAGAATATCGCGCCACGTGCGAATCCGACCGATTACGTTACAAAGATGCCTACCACGCTTCACGCTCCCGATCATGGTAAGCAAATAGTTACCATTAGTTACTATTTCGAGAAGGTTGGAACAGTCGGCGTAGTAACTTTTCACGAGGTTGAAACGAGAATAGTAACTAATAGTTACTGTTGTTAGAAGGGTGGAACACGCTCTATATGTTGGCTGAAGAGATATGCTGAAAGCTGAATCCCTTTTTCCTCGCCACAAAAGTAGTTTGTTCTGAATTCGCCGAAACCGGAAACTTGTTGGAAGTACAATCTTATTCGATTAAAGATTATATTAGTTGCGTTTTTGATCGAAGTTTTGTTCGCCGTTCGCTTAGCCGGTTGCTTAATTTCCGTTTTTGAACGCCGTCGAAGTTCACTGTTTGCTTAATAAGTGTTTTTACGACTCCGGCGATCCTTGCCAGGTCGACGATTCTTCGACGATTCAAGCAAACTTCGAACTTGGTAGCGCACGAAGTTCGACGGTCAGAGTTTGAAGGACGAAGGAACTGTGACCGGCGACCAAAAACGGTATTTAAGCAGAGACCTTTGAGGTTGAAGGTAACTTCAAACTTCGGTCAAAAACGCAACTATTGAATGCTAAGAACACACTCTCAAAGCTGCAACGGCTTTCGATTTCAGCCAACGATAATTGTTCACCCAAATGCTGACAAACCCCTTTAGAATACTGGGAAAGAAACATTACCTTGTGTTTTATTGAATGTGGAACCATACTTCTGCATATGATTTACGCTTGACATCTACGGATTCCATAATTCGTAAGATATTACTACTTTTGTCAACTGATACCCATTGCTATAGCTAGACGTTTTAAACTTCTGGAAAAGAAAGTAGTGTGTAAAGCTATCTGTTTGTGTGTTTCCAAAGATTCACATCAGCAAGGCTCATTATTTCACACTGTTGTTGCACAAACACTTATTTCAAAATATGATAAATAATGTGGAGTCAGCATCTCTGACGCCATCTGGGATTTCAAGGTTGAGATCTTGAGGAACATGAAGAAAATGTGACAGTAGACCCAGACGTTTGACCAGAAGAAGAAGAACAACCGAAAGAGAAAAGGTCAATTTATCAATAGGCTTGGTGTTAACTTGATTTGAAAGGAATGACTGCTGCCAATACACTTCAGGTAGTTGCAAGTTCCATTTGGAGCCTTGGTACATATGTCACTGACAATTTTTTCCCAGAGACAACTATGTACTCACCCTGTCTGTGAACAGTTCATCCTATGATGCAGCAGTTGTGGACAGTTCATTTCGCAGACCTGTGTCACTGTGATGTGACCTGATACAGCTACTTCTTAAGGAAGAATTAGACAGTTGTCTGCTGCCCAGTAGTTTGCTGCCAAGTTCATTTGTGGGATTTCTCATTTATGGGAATGTCTATAAAAAATATAGCCTAGACTAGGTAGGTAAACAGGAATCAGGGGTTGTCAATACAGTCTACTGTCAGTGGAATACAGGGGAGCACCCAATCTGCCCTGGGCAGGTCCAGTCTAGTACACTAGCCCTTTTTCAGGCACGGTGCTCAAACGTCTAGCACCATGCGTGGGTGCTAGACATTCAAGCACTGTACCTTGGATTTCATGTATGGTGCATGGATTTCAGTATACAGTGCATACATCAAAAACACAGTTTCTGTCATAACAACTGAGCACCAGCTCAGACAGGGCTGAAATTACTACCATGAATTAGAGAAATCAAAGACAATCCTTTATATATTTTTCACAGCAAAAACAAAAGGGCTCGGCTGATGACAGATGTGAAAAACCTCATTTCCTTTTCGACATAGTCAAGGATTTTGCATGCAAAGTGTCCTGTGCCTCAGCTTTTTCTACCTAGCAGCCAACCAGAATATTGGCTCTTGGGGAATAGATAGGGAAAATACATGGAGAATAGATAGGGTGCTGTTAGGTTTTTCATCTCCATCATCATTAGAGCCCTTTTGTTTTTGTTGTGAAAAATATATAAAGGATTGTCTTTGATTTCTCTAATTCATAGTAGTAATTTCAGCCCTGTCCGAGCTGGTGCTCAGTTGTAATGACAGAAACTGTGTTTTTTCTGTTTGCACTGTATACTGAAATCCATGCACCATACATGAAATTCAAGGTACAGTGCTTGAACGTCTAGCACCCAGGCATGGTGCTAGACGTTTGAGCACCATGCCTGAAATGGGGCTAGTGTACTAGACTGGGCAGGTCCTTGAGCCGTGTTGAATCCAGCATGTCCGAGACAAGTTCAAGGCAGAAGCAGGGCAGAAGTAATCACAAGTTAAGATGGGTCGAGTCCTGCATTAAAATTGTTTGGGATGAGACAGTAATACACAAATCGTCAATTTTTGGGCATGGTGCCCCAAAGTGTGGGCATGCCCTAACATATTTGACTGTGTAAAACGGATAAATATTCTTCTTTGAGCCCAAGCTGACTTTCAAACATTTATTCAAACAATGTCTACAACAGATACATCAGCTATGATTCTTCATCAGCGATATTTTGGCCCTTCTTGGCAAGGGTCCTCTTCAGGCTGTCAATCCTCTGGTTCAACTTCTATCATGCCCTAACGTATGGGCCTGTCCTAGACGATGCCCTGGAGCATGGGCATGGTACCCCTGTGAAATTTGGTTAAACTGACACTGGCTACATACCTAAATAGGGTCTTCTTCCTGTCCTAGATCAAAAGATACCTGATTTCACTTTCTATCCAACCTCATTTTCCAATTTTCAAAATGTTAGAGCACTAAGATACAGAGAGTTTTCTGGAGGCCACTTCTTTCCCAGTGGGTTTACTGTATCCTTTTCCATGTAGTTGCCACTAGGTTTCAATCCTTTTCCATGTTGTCAAAAAGTCAAAAGTCAGAGTAAAAAAAATCACTCAAAATAAATACAATAAAAGGCAAACAATCTAAAGGAAATATTTGCTCCAGTGAACAGATTCAAAAGCCATCCATGCTACCTTGCAGCAATTTTCTGAAAAAGGATAGGATAAACCCACTAGAAGAGAAGTGGCCTCCAAAAAACTCTATGTATCTTGGAAGTGCTCTAACATTTTGTAAATTGGAAAATGAGGTTGGATAGAAAGTAATATCAGGTATCTTTTGATCTAGGACAGGAAGAAGACCCTATTTAGGTATGTAACTAGTCTCAGTTAAACCAAATTTCACAGGGGTACCACGCCGATGCACCAGGGCATGATGCCCCAACGTATGGGCACCATGCCCAAAAATGGAGGATTTGTGTATGACTGGGATCAGACGAGACTGTGTCGGTGAAAAAAGCTTCTTAAGACCAAGTCATGCCCTTACTCCTGACAACTGCAGATTAACCAAAAAGATTCTTCCATGTGGGGGGGGGGGGGGGGCAGCTCAGTCATACACAAATCCTCAATTTTTGGGCATGGTACCCCTGTGAAATTTGGTTGAACTGAGACTGGCTACTTACCTAAATAGGGTCTTCTTCCTGCCCTAGATCAAAAGATACCTGATTTCACTGTCTATCCAAACTCATTTTCCCATTGGTTCCCACACATGGTACTCCTGTGAAATTTGGTTAAACTGAGACTGGTTACATATCTAAATAGGGTCTTCTTCCTGTCCTAGATTTCTATCCAACCTCATTTTCCAATTTACAAAATGTTAGAGCACTTCCAAGATACATAGAGTTTTGTGGAGCCCACTTCTTTCCTAGTGGGTTTACTCTATCCCTTTCCCTGCCCTTTCCAGGTAGTTGTCACTAGGTTACTCAATCCTTTTCTAGGTTGTCACAGCTAGGTTATTCTATCCTTCTCAGGTAGTCACCACTAGGCAGAGTGGATGAAGTAAGCTTCCAATTTTTCTTCCTTTAGGAATTAAATTTCCTTTCCTTCCAAATTCCTTTAGATTGTTTGCCTTTTATAGTACTTCTTTTGAGTTTAGTGAGTTTCGATAACAGTTTTTAACATAGTCCAACAAAAAATCACTCAAAATAAATACAATAAAAGGCAGACAATCTAAAGGAAATATTTGCTCCAGTAAACAGATTGAAAAGATTGCCTCATTCATGCTACCTAGGAGCTATTGTCTGAAAAAGGATAGGGTAAACCCACTAGAACAGAAGTGGCCTCCAAAAAACTCTATGTATCTTGGAAGTGCTCTAACATTTTGTAAATTGGAAAATGAGGTTGGATAGAAAGTCAAATCAGGTATCTTTTGATCTAGGACAGGAAGAAGACCCTATTTAGGTATGTAACCAGTCTCAGTTTAGCCAAATTTCACAGGGGTACCATGCCCCAGAATTGAGGATTTGTGCATGACTGGAGCAGCTGCCCCCCCCCCCCCCCTCAATGCTCACCCAGTTTCACCACTGGGTATGCCCTAACATTTGAGCACTGTGCCTGAGGGTTGGTAGTAGGCTATGCTGCCCAGTCATACACAAATCCTCAATTTTTGGGCATAGTGCCCCAACGTCTGGGCATGCCCAAATGTGTGCTCCAGGGCATGGTGCCCCAATGCATGGTCACCACGCCCATACGTTCGGGCATTCCCAGACGTTGGGGCACCATTCCCAAAAATTGAGGATTTGTTATTTGGATTTGTGAGGATTTGCCTCCGATTTGTTGGCGTTATCTGCAAAAACATGGGCGGTACTGCTGGCCATTTTGAGAGGCTGGGGTCATCAGTATTATCTTTTAATTTGTTAATAGACAAAGAGCAAAGATTGATTACCTTAAATTGCCTTGAATCCCATTGTCCAGCGACAAAGGTGCCAATGCTCCTGTAGAGTTGCTGGTGGTGTGATGATTTTTTGGTTGGATTTTCTGATTGGTTAAATTACCTTAAATCACAGCTTGGACTGAAATAAGGATTGGAAGAAGACCCTATTTAGGTATGTAACCAGTCTCAGTTGAATCACTCCTGGTGATGATTGTTGCATCTGTGGTTGGTTACCATCTCGTGGAAGATTCTGGTGCATCCCAGCCATCTCCATGGTTTGTCACTCCACTCAGCATCCAAACGGCGTTTTATTGCTCCTGTCGATTCAGCAGCAACAGTGTCCTCCTTGAGGTTTTTCCAGAGGTTCACGATCTGGTTCGAGAAGAAGTTGTATCTTGCTCCGGTCCTTGCTTGAAGTTTGCTGATTCGTTTTGGGTCTCCTCGTGTTATGTGGGAGGGGTCAGTCTCCAGGAGCTCATTTTCTTGATTGGTTGAGAGGAGTTTGTGTGTCTGGATCATGTCCCCTCGTTCCCGCCTGTCGACTAAGGAGGGGAGGTTGAGTTCCCCCAGCCGTTCACTGAAGGGCTTCTTGTCCATAGTGGCCCTTCGTTGGATTTGCTCAAGAACTTCCTTGTCCCTTTTGAATCGGGGGGTGGCCAGTATGGTCCCCACCTCCAATCTGGGTCTTACTAATCTTAAGTAGTAAGACCCAGATTGTGTGCATGTGAAATAAATTAACACCAAAGAAGGTGTAAAAGCTCCTATGGTCTTTTTCCTTCTGCTATCAAGCTAGGACTTGCCAATTTAACAAAAAGTTGGGATCGCCCTTGGAGCTATGGAGCACCATTATCCTAAAAACTATCCAAGATCCGGATGACGTTCATAAATGGCCAATGTATGGAATTTCAAATTCTGACTGGGAGTCATGGTTGATGGCGCTTAACAAATCAGTCAACTGAATTGAGTAATGATATCTCAGATGACTTATCCTTCCATCAAACAAATGAGTATTTATAAACATTAAGAATCAACTATCTCATCTTCGGCTACTTGCTAAATAGTTCCATGCCATCTTTAAGATTCTCTGAAGATAGCCTAGCCTGATATTTGTTGCATTTGTATAAACCATGGTATTTTCTAGAAAGCTATTGAGATTGTGACGAAAGCGACAGAGGAAGACAAACTGAAAAATTATGAAGATGCACTTCGGCTCTATGAGCTTGGGATTGAGTACTTTCTTCATGCTATAAAGTGTAAGTATTCATTCATATCCTTTTTGTTATAGTGTAGTGTATAGTTTTGACATTCCTTGAGATCTCTGGGCATATCTTGTTTTGCTCATAAAGAATGCTGTCTTCTTCCTGTTGAACTTGAATGACTTAAAACAGTTGTTGAGTTGTTTTCCGAGAAATTTGTGAATTGAGATATGATGGTATTTTAATTTTTTCACTCTCCTAGAGAGGATGTATCACCATTTTCTGCTTAAAAATCGGCCACATTTTCGAGAGTGAAATAGTTGTCCACGACGGTCAGCGATTACTAACTGACCTAATAGGTAACTTTCATTTGTTTGAAAATACCTTGTTAGTGAATGGGGTCGCCGAGCCACAATTCGTGGAAGACCTATTTCGGTAATTTTTGTTATCAGTGCACCGACTACCATCTTAGTTTAAATGTCCGAAAGTCACAGGTCCTACAGTTCAACCCGCTGAAAAGAGAATTTCTGTGTCCCGATGTACCCCTCCCAGTAGTAAAGTAAGCAAAAACTCTAGTGGCCACCCTATCGAGTGATTGTTCATTTACTGACCACATTCAGACCCTGATAAATTCGGGAAATGTATCACTCCAAACGCTCATACAGATGAGGCAGTTTGGTTGTGACTGCAATAGTCTAAAGGCTGCTAAACTGCGTTACGTAAGACCTGTAATCGAGTACGCATTCCCCGTATGGGGCCCTTTCGCTCCAAATACAGCGTACATGTCTGACCAACTAGAGCGTGTACAAAAGAGAGCCGTTTCAGCTATACTAGGTCACCAAGTAACTTCAAGTTCTTGTGAATCTCTACTGACAGAGTTATCCCTCCGCCAATGCATGAACGTTTTTAATACACTGATTTTCAAGTTTGGCTGTGAAATCCTTGCATCTGTCCAACACCGTACTATCCTCCCACCTGATGCGCCCATAAACAATCGTTCGCAGCTCAAGCTGAAGCCAATTAAAATCAAAACAAAGAGGCACATTAATACGTTTGTGTCGTTTTCCGTTAACATGTTCAGTAATATGTCTGTAACGTTAGTAATAATTCCGCCATTTTTCCCGTTATGTAACTTGTTCGTGTTAAAAAGAATGATGTTTTGTAAAGACAATCCAATTAGCTCGCTAGCAAGTTTTTGTCCAATAAATCTTCCGTACTTACTTTCGTACTTTTCACACTCCGCGTCAGAACGTAAACCAAGGTTGCGATGTGCGACTTTCTCCCCCTACCCCCCTCTCGCCCCCTCAAATAGACGAATGCCTGTAATGCCCCCGGTAATCATTTTAGTTTCCAGTTCCAGTTCCTTAGAACCCAGGCAGAGTTTCTACAATTCCTTTCTACTTCTGAAGCCGAAGGACGCAAACTAGACAGACTAGTTTATCTGCCTGTAATGCCCTCGGTAGTTATGTTAGTTTCCTGTTTCAGCTCCTGAGAACGCAGGCAGAGTTTCTACAATTCCGTTCTACTTCTGAAGCTGAAGGACGCAAACTAGACAGACTAGTTTATCTGCCTGTAATGCCCCCGGTAGTTATGTTAGTTTCCTGTTTCAGCTCCTGAGAACGCAGGCAGAGTTTCTACAATTCCTTTCTACTTCTGAAGCTGAAGGACGCAAACTAGACAGACTAGTTTATCTGCCTGTAATGCCCCCGGTAGTTATGTTAGTTTCCTGTTTCCGCAAACTAGAGACGCTCGTTTAACCTATTTCTTCTTTCAGATGAAGCTCAGGGAGAGAGAGCCAAAGAGAGTATACGGGCAAAGGTCAAAACTTACTTGGAACGAGCTGAGAAGTTGAAGGAGTTCGTCAGACAGAAGCAGAACAAGAAACCAGTGAAAGCTGGAGAAACTGGTAACAACAAGTATGTTTTCAGATTCAGCAATTTGGTTTTCCCTTTGAGAATGGTTACTGCTATTAGAACGAGCGAACTGCTGTTAAGTAAAATCTGGTGTGGCTCCGCACCGACGGATGCTGCCGACGAGAATTTTTGTGGGGGGGGGGGTCTTTGTTTCGCCACTGGACGTGGGTCATAGGATGATATATGTTACATACTTGTTCGAGAAAAGTTATATAAATAGTATAATAATAATTATTTCAACATCTACAAAATATGACACAGTCGCACTATGTACCGTCACACGGTAATGTGAGACTAATTTCTGTAGGTATTGACTTCACAAACCTTTCTTTAAGGTTGTTTTTCTTAACATTATTTTAATCGCATGGTTCATGTGCTACGTAGAAAATACAGTTCAGTTTAAAGCTGGTGTTGACCATTGACAGTTTACTGTTAACTATGTCTTGAGAAATGTGTAGAGACAAACTGGTCCCTCATTTGTTTTATTGTTGTAATTCTTTCCGACTCTCTCAGAATTTATTATGTGGTTATTAAAGTTTAACTGAAAAGGGCAGAGAAGGGACAGTCTTGTTACCCCTCACTTATTCACTTATAGAGGCTTGAAGACCCGATGAAAATGCGTTACTTTGTTGCTCCACTATTCACGAATAACCAATTTTCAAATAGTGGAATTTCCCTGTCAGATGTGTGTTATGAAGCCTCTGACAGTTTAATGGAGCGCCAAAATAGCTCTGGAAATACCGCAAAAACAGCCAGTACTACCTCTGTCGCATGCTTGACGAAAAAGATTTATGAACATTTTTTTGTTCAGGCACTAAGCAGTCTTCGCCAAACTTATCACCGCCCACTGAAAAGCAGCGTCTGTGTGCCGATTCAAATATTCCGCGTCATTTACGCTGTGGGGACAGCCGTAGATACTCTGAACCTCACTACGAGAGCAGATAGTGGAAAATCAAAAAATCTCTTAGCAGAATCCAAATAACTCAGTGTATTCAACTAAATGACACAAAAATAAGTCGGCTTTTCAGTTAAACTTTAATAGCGGTAATAAGCAGGGGTGAAATTTTGCCTAGGGGGAAGGTGCCCCGGCAAGGGTCCGAAGCTGTCAACGTAAACAAGTATAACGGGGACTTGCCTTTTTCATTTCTGAGTCTGCCTGTCTATTTTTTAAAGTCAAAGTACATACGTTAAATAAAAATAAAATAAAAGTAAATTTCTTTTTGCTAAATTACCAAGAAAGAATCCCCGACTAGGGGCCCTGGATCTCAATGTCCGGGCCTGGCGATAAGAACTACTGAGCCGTTTCCAACCACCTACATTAGGCTCCAACTAAATATTTTTTCTTTTCCTTTAGGCCACATTTCAGTTTTTTTTGTGTCCATTCCTTCCCTATTCAGTCACCCACTGTACGTACCTAGAGGGGATGAACTAAGCCACCACTAATATTTACGGAAAGATAAAATTTATGCAAGGGATCTCTACCGTTACAAGTAATGGTGGGTTTACACACTGCGTAAAATCCGAGCGTATTTTACGCACGTATTTGGGCTTGAAAAGCACTCTAGCAACGCAGTGTGTAAATCCACGATAAACCAGAAGTAATGTTTAATTAAACTTAGAAGTCGGAGCCTCGTAGACGTACCAGGGACTTCCTGGAGAAAACCAAAGATTCGATTTGGTGCTGCAAGCCGCCCTTAAGATGAAAACATTACAAGTAGTGAACTGAAAGACAAAAATGACAAAAAAGAAAATAACTAACGTGTTTACAACCCCCTCGGTAGCCCAGAGCGTGTTCCATCCTACTTACCGTAGTTACTACGCATGACGTCACGAATTCTGGCTTTTTGCCGTCAAGGCTGGAACGATTTTTCTATTTTCCAGCAGGATCTCACGCCACGGGCGAATCCGACCAATCACGTTACAGAGATGCGTAGTTACTACGCTCCCGAGCATGGTAAGCTAATAGTAACTATTAGTTACTATTCCGACAAGGTTGGAACGGTCAGCGTAATAACTTTTCGTGAGGATGGAACGGAAATAGTAACTATTGTTGGAAGGGTTGAACACGCTCCCAGTAGTAGAGCATCGGCATTTATATCAATCGTGGGTTCAAATTCCGCTCATATTTGTGCTCAAAATTGTTAATCTTTTCATAGGAAAACCAGCAAAGACGAGGATGACGAAGACAGTGACGCCGATGATCCTGAGAAAAAGAAAATGCTTTCGAAGCTCGAAGGCGCCATTGTCATGGAGAAGCCAAACGTCAACTGGGATGATGTTGCCGGTCTTGAACTCGCCAAAGAAGCTCTGAAAGAAGCCGTAATTCTGCCTATTAAGTTCCCGCATTTGTTTACTGGAAAGAGAACGCCATGGAAAGGCATTCTGCTGTTTGGGGTAAGCTTTGCATCTTAACTGAGCTTGTATAAAGTTCAAGACGATGTGAAAGGACCCCTCGCACTATTTACTCTTCAACTTACAGTATTTTAAAATATTTGAATACTTTAAAAGTAGGCTGTGCTTTCAACAATAAACCCACGGTTTTGTCTGATTTAGGCCTTTTCCGAGACCCGTGACTTAAAGCGAAAACAGGGAAACAATTTACAAAACCGGTTTCCGGAGACAACCGTCTACAGCTTGGTACACATCGAAGGTAGCAGAGCACAGCAAGTGAGAAAATCAGCGAGGTTTTGTTAGAAGGATTAGAATGTACCGTACGAAATAGGGGTCTCCAGGTTTAGAAATATATGGAGTGAGTATGGAAGTAGGTTGCGTTAGTATTATAGGTAATACAAGTCCTTTAAGGTTCAACGGTTTGACTTGACCCAGGTCTCTTGCCGATTCGATCACTATTGCAGAAGAAATATTAATCCCTGTGTGGGTTTTACTGTGAGGAGAGGTACTTTATTGTGGATTTTGTACGTTCTAGGTTTAGTTGAATCTTTATTCGGTACTCATAAACAAAATTTGACTGACCTTGGTACTTAATCTGCTATTTAGTTTTCCCTAGCATGATGGGTAATCCTGCAATCTCCGCTAATCTTCAGCAATCTCCGCTCGTTGAAATTGCTTCGTTTTATAACTACCGAGTTTTTGGCGCTTTCTCGCAAATTTCGTCACTTCAAGTTTTTGGTGTAAAAGCTAGAAGTCAAAGCTAAAATTGGCCGTATATACCAGATGACGCCCTTGTCATTGAAACTGCAAATTGTAATGCAGAGATTCCAATGACAAATCAACAAAACGTATCTATTTTCGTTTTCCATCTGTATTTATCGCACCTTCTTTTTAGCCACCTGGAACTGGTAAATCCTACCTTGCGAAGGCCGTAGCCACAGAGGCCAACAACTCGACTTTCTTCTCTGTCAGTTCGTCCGATTTGGTTTCGAAGTGGCTCGGCGAATCCGAAAAGCTAGTGAGGAACCTTTTCGAATTGGCCAGAACCAATAGGCCTGCAATCATTTTCATTGACGAGGTCGATTCTCTTTGTTCATCCAGGTCCGACAATGAGTCCGAGTCTGCTAGAAGAATTAAGACCGAGTTCCTGATTCAGATGCAAGGTAAACATTGATGGCTAAAGTTTCGCCCCGACAATCTCCGTAGTACCGGACCGGAAGGTTTGTAGTCGTATCCTCAAACTGGGATATTTGGCTGAAGGACTATCTATGAACTGGGATATTATCCGAATATATGCACCTGAATTCCGCACTCGATTTGGCTTAGTAAGGTCGGATCATGTATGGCTCTCTGATATGAATCGTAGCAAAAGTGTGTACCGTGTGTGAAGGGGTTTAGTTATAGTAGTAGCGTGTGGCGGGCGAGCATGATAATATTGGCGACTGGTTTGGGTGCAAATACACCACTATACACCGAGTCTTTTCGAAGGCGATACTCAGTTCGTAGGTCAATAACTAAAGCACATATATTTCGTATTTACTTACATTGGAGTTAGGTCAATAGCACTTGTCACTAGGTCAGCTGTGTCGGGACTGTACTGAGCCCCAAGTAGAACTGATTTCCCAACTGCAAACTCGGTCCTTTTAAGCCGCCTTGGAAATGTCAACAGAGTGCCTTAACGAATAGGGTTGCTTTTCGGATGTCCTAGCAAATCTCTATCCAGTATGAAAGGGTTGGTGACCAACGGAGTAAATTTGTCTAGGTTCTTGATGGGGAAAATCATTCCTTGATTGGAGAAAAGGAAATCAGCTCTTTCAGTCGGAGAAAAGCGTGCGCGTTAGAGCTAGTCGGAAATAGAGAGAGTTGAGGATAGAGCTTGTTGAATAAGTTTTGATCAAGATATTGTTTATACTAAATGTATCCTTACATCTCGAAAAGGGATGCAATGCATATGTTCCTATGTTCAGCAGGCAGGTTCAGCATCTTTATCGGTGTGAAAGGGGAGGACTTTTTATATTAAGGGGAATGGTCGAGATGTCAGGTATAATTGCCAACTTTGCAAAGCAGGGGTAGAGGAAAACATGGACCACTTTCTCAGTCAATGCCAGGAGCTTTCGGAGTTAAGGGGAGTGTTTTGCATCTTCCGGATATCCTGAATAGCACTTCGGAAAGTGTTATAACAATGGTGTGCGAATTTATCGACAGAGCGCTGAAGCCAAGAGCGACCAAGGCTAGTAGTGAGGCTTCATAGCCGTAGGAAAATATTGTTGTTGTTTTCTCTTGTAATGTGTATTAATGTTGTGTTATGTATATGGCCCCTGGGCTTTTAAATACACTTATTATTATGGGTTTAGATGACTGAAAACTTTTGTCGAGGCTGATATCATATCATCCTCCAGAGAGGCTGAAAGATCTGTTCTTAAGACCGTTGGTCAGTTTTGGGTGTGGGTATGGCGGTAAGGTAAGGTAGGAAGGTTTTGGGTGCCGGAAAGACGGTGATGAATAGAGCCAGGGAGTGGAAGGAAGGGGTTCTCACGCGCTTCCTTCTCCCCAGATACTCAATCACCTCGGCCGAGTTGGTCTCGGGTCGGAATATATTACTATTCTGACCCGAGAGCAACCCGGGCGAGGTCCAGTCGAGAAGTGGAAGTAGGAAGATTGACCGAAGAAGCTCGCCAGGTTTAAAAGAAAGAAAGAAAGATTTGTAAAATGGCACAAAAAGCTTCGTAGCTATCAGGGAGAGCAGACGAAAAAAATTGCTCCGGCGTATCCTCCATATTTGACGGCACTAAACGGATGGCAATGGAGATTTATTCCTTCGATACGTCGTTCTTTTATGGCAAGTGTCCTTTTCAGGTCTGAAGAGTGCCCTTGCCATGAAGTATTTTAGCACTGTCAAATGTGGTTCGCAGTCCGCTTGGGTTGGAGAAATACTTATTTTTTTTTCATTATATACCGCAATAGAAAAAATCTCCACGGCTCATAACATAACTTAACCTCTAAAGTTGAGCAGATCATACAGAGGTTTAATGATGACGTACATCACGAATGGAACGATCTTTTGGATTATGTTAGTTAATAGTGATGTAGGTAGGGCATGATGTCGTGGTGTACTAGTTTTTTTTTCTATTAAAATTAGTGCTTTTTTTCTCCTTTTCTATGCTTTGTGCTTTTTGGTTGGTCAACAAATAAAATTGCTATTATAATTATTGTAAACGTAGACTGTGGCTACCACAGAGCTACAGTAGAGGTATCTCTCTGGACACTTCTCTATATTCTACACCAGTGGTTCCCAAACTTTTCCATGTCGCGTACCCCTAATTAAGGTTCAAAAAGGTTTCGTACCCTTTTTTGAAGAATCAATTATTGTCGTAAGTGGTAAGGGATTAATGTGTAAAAATATATACAAACAAAGGGGACACTTGAGGCTGCAAGGTCGTCAATTTCGTTCTCGTCCGTAAACTGGCCAACGATCAGAAAGACATTTGCGCTGTTTCTTTGAAACTTCGAAAGTCAAAACTCTAATTTCTTGACAAAAGCAGATATTTTCAAATTCAGAGATTTTGGGACCTTCGCGTACCCCTTACGAGGCTATCGCGTACCCCTTTGGGTACGCGTACCCCCAGTTGGGAACCACTGTTTCATACTGCCTTGGCTATGTTTTTCACCTCCGTCAGAGTGCTAGATCAAAAAATTAATTTCCACTAATCGCCAAATGTTTCAGCTATCTTTTTTTGTAAAGAATTAAATCATATTCTGTTATTTCATCTGCTGTTCTTTTTTGAATGTTCATTTTCTTCGGTTGGGATACTTCGGACGGTCCTGTAAGCAAAGCGCAACTATTTTAATACTTGGGACGCCGTGATTCTGCCGTTAAATTGTGCAAAAGCAAATGAGCAAAAATGGAAATGGTCAGTAAACTACGGTGTATGGCTTAGATAAAACTTATTTTTACCTAAGCTCCGTTTGCGCTCATTCCTGTGTATAATTATTTGCTAGGCTTGAATTTCGTTGTGCTCTTCGGCGAGTTCCGAACAATCGCAGTTGTGCGACAGCCGGAGTAACATGACTCCTGTACTGTGAGGAGAACAACTGGAAATGGTGAAGCGGAAATACATTTCTTCCCATTTTTTACAGGTGTGGGCAGTGACTCGGAAGGTATCCTTGTTCTTGGAGCGACGAACATTCCGTGGGTTTTGGACTCTGCTATCAGAAGAAGATTCGAGAAAAGAATCTACATTCCACTGCCTGATGAGAATGCTCGGACACGCATATTCACGATTCACTTGGGAAATACTCCAAGTAGCTTAACGCCGGAGGATCTTAAGGAGCTAGGCAGGAGGACTGAGGGGTAGGTTGGAATGGGGGCATGTACTTCCTACCTTCTGGTGTTAAAGGCCTCAACCCCCCTCGCAAAATACAATACATTAAACGCGTATAAGAGAGAATGCATACATACAACCAGCTAAATCACAGATGCCAACAAATCACTAGGTTGGTAGGTTGGATTGGAGCTTCACCCATCTGACGTTCTGAGCGCTTTTCACGTCTGTCGTTTGAATCGAAACAGTTGAGAAAGCTCGATTGCGGTTATCTTGCTAGACTTTGCTTCGTCGCCGCGGGGCTTATAAAAGGAGGCAGGTGCCTACTCTATCAATTTGGTAATCTAGCACTGATTCGGGACATAGCACCGCGAATCAGTCATTTGTAGGACTTCTCTAACCAGTATTACGCAAGCTAACAATTAAAGTGCCGTTCCACTGTCACCAGATTTCCTAGGAGACATATTTAAGTATTGCGAAAAGCAATAGTAAATAGGACGGATCCGTGTTTTGCGACACGGGTTAAGAAGTTGGATGCCAAGTTGAGTTTTCTGTTATCTGGGCATGTTTCTGTTTGCCGATTCCATCCTAAAATCCTGTGGTGTTTAGACCTCTCACCCCCAGATCCACCTAGGGAAATGCTGACACGTCATGTTCGAAAGGGGGCCAGTGCAATAGACTCGTCTCCCTCCTTTGGTTTGGAAATCCAAGGATCTATCCTCATCAGAATCATTTGTCTTGTTTGTTGACCCAAAGACTTGTTAGCAAATCTCGCTCGGTTACTACCCGGATTCGGGATGGATGGATATTGTCATTGAAGAGGTTGCTGTTGACCAGGTTATGATAACGAAAACGCGCACTACAGAGTCAGGTCGGGGAAAAAATACTAGTCGTAAATCATGAGAAACCATCATTAGGGAATGTTTGCGATCTAGGTTTTACACGGTACCTGGGGAAAATAGATCAGTTGAGAAACGACGTGCTTTAAAGTCGCGATTGGCCACATGCTGACAGATGAAGATATCTTTGCGAGGAGGCCGATTCTCGCATTTCAGAAAACACAGCTACTTGATGCGTAATTCTTATAGAGTTCGGCTAGAACTGCCTTCTCCATTATGGTCTAGTCGTGGCGTTCCGCTAGTTTCAGAAAGGAAAGTGGTAATGCGATTCCGGAATCGCATTACCACTACTTCCTGATTCCTACTTCAAGATTGAAAATTAAGTGTCTTTTTCTGTGTGTTTATGTGTTTTATTTATTTTCTTTCATTTACTCCGCTTTTACAAATGGCGGGTTATAAATAAATTACTTATTACTTATTAGTGACACTTCTGTTCTTATAGGTACTCCGGAGCTGACATAAGTGTACTTGTTCGAGATGCCCTATATCAGCCAGTAAGGAAAGTTCAGACAGCTACTCACTTCAAAAGGGTCAGTGGTCCGTCGCGGAAGGATCCCAGCAAAATTGAGACGGACTTGTTGACACCGTGTTCCCCGGGAGAGCCTGGCGCGATGGAGATGTCCTGGCTTGATGTACCAGGAGATAAGTTATTTGAGCCCCCCGTTACAATGGTGAGTTTCTCCTGTGACTGCGACAGGATTCATTTTATTTGAAGCTGAAAACGTTGTTCTCCTCGGTACTTCAGGGGAGTGCCGTTGGAAGCGTGGAAGGATGCCCGTTTAGGGGTAACCGATTTATAAATGGTTTTTTTCTTCTTAGTTTTAATGTAGTTAACGAATATACTACGGATTTTCTAGAGAGATTTCGGCCATTCTTGGCAAGAGTCCTCTTCAGGCTCAAGGTATAAAGCTGAACTTGTGATCTATCTTGAGCCGCAAGAGGACTCTTGAAGAAAAGTGGAAATATCGCTAAGAAAAACTCAGCTGACGAACCCGCTTACCGCAGTCAAATATATAGTCACGCAGCGACTATTCTTCAAGATATAGGCGACGAGGCCCTAACTGCTAATATGGTTGTAAATACAGATAAGTCATCAATTGTAAGTTTTTCCTTTTTAAAAAGTAGCCCAGAATTTTTCCCTGTCCCTGAAAATGGTTTAATTGTTGAACAAATTACCCTTCTTTGAGTTACGCTCTCTTCGGATTTAACTTGGAAGAAGAATACACAAAATTTAATAAAAAAAGCAAATTCATCCATGTCAATAGTTAAAACCCTGACTAAATTTGGGGTTCCAGAAAAAGGTACTGATTAATCTATTTTGTATGTTTGTCCGAAGTCTACTTGAATATGCGTGTCCAGTTTGGCACTATGCTCTGACAAAAGAGGACACTGATTCCATTGAAAGTGTACAGAAACGTGCGCTCAGAATTATATACAGAGGATCTAAAATGCCTTATTGTTTTCTTTTAAATCATTTTAAACTTGAGACCCTCCATCATAGACGGGAGAGGCTGTGCAGAGATTTTGGTATGAAGTCCCTACAGAACCCCTCCTTCCGCTCCCTTCTGCCGCCTCTCTTCCAACCTCAACGTTTGCGTCCGCAAAGAGCGTGTGCGGAGCGAATAACCAAGCTAGAACCCCGCTACTACCGTACGGAGCGGTACCGTAATAGTTTTATCCCTAAATTTGTACAGATTTTCAACAAAGAGGTTTAATCATTTTTGTGTGTGTCTCACTTCTATGTTTTTGTGTTAGGCCATATTCGGTTTGAATTATTTATTTTAAATTTATGACAGACATTATTGATTTGCCTTCATGTATATTGACGTATTCAACACGCCATTTGGCCCCAAGCCACGATATGTGTTGATATTTGAAATAAACTGAAACTTAAACTGAAATATGATTCGCAGTCAGCGTGGGCTGAAAGAGTATAGGTAGCCAAGAAAAATATAGAGCTCTTTGTCAAACTAGAATAGGGATAGGACTCTGACCTTAACCCCGTCTAAGCCGAACTCTTAGTACGCTCAGAACCCGGTCCTGTTGAAATCATCCCTCTTGGAGACCCAAGCCGCGTGTAATCGCAACGAAGCATTCCATTCCCTACTAAGTGACCCTTGTCAGGCTGCAAAAAACTCCCCCGGGCGTAGAAGTATCGACCAGATTTTGTAGTTCAAAGTTTACCCCTAGGGATAAGCAGGATCGATCTGAACTAGGACGTTCTCATTGATTTGTTTCCCCTTCTTAGAGAGACATGCTGAAGTCCTTAGCGACTTCAAAGCCTACTGTCAACAGTGAAGATTTGTTGAAGCTTACAAAATTCACGGAAGACTTCGGACAAGAAGGCTAACTGCTGTTACCCGACAGAACGAGAGAGTATGCGATTATTGTTTTTTGAGGTTTTTGGAAGCTGTGGACAGCGGCTCCTCCGTTGACTGTTTAGTATTTTTTCGACGAGTGGCGTTTCGGTCCAGAATCGTTCGTGTGTTGCCGTTTGTTGCTGCTCTCCCAGACTTCGAGACATATGTCGAGTATTCGAGATTTTACGTTTTCTCGTTTTTACCCGGCCGTGACTATGATCTGAGAGTCACGCCCGGATAAATGTAGTCCTGATGTATTTTCTATGATATATCCGAACTATCCCGTTACAATAAATGTCATGTCGGAGGGTGCTCGACATTTACTCCCTTTAGAAGTTATCTTCTGCTATCTGGAATGTAAAAAATTTAGCGATTTGGTTTGAATTCTTAACACCCTTTACCCTAAAGCCCAGGGCGAAGCTCAAATTCTTGGTCAGCCGGACATGCATCGCGGAGAATAACACAGAAATTTTGTAAACAAAAAAGTAGTCCCAGAACCGCCAGTCAAATGTTTCTGCAAATAGAAAGTGAAAATGGACTACATCGGGAAGAGAATTAGGATCGGCTTGTTTTGAGTATCTGGTGCGGACATAGTCTAACCATTTTCTAGGCGGCGGCAACATAACTAAAGTATCAAGAGGCTCTTTATTATTTTGTCGGAGCTAAAGGTGTGCATTATATTGTATTCGTCTCACAAGCGCGGATCATTACGTTTTGTTGAAATAAATTGATCTTTTTACCCCTACCTCTACTTAGCATTTTTCCCCTCCCGGGAAAACTTTTCCTAATGCTATCTGGATAGACGATCAGGACCGGGTGGTCGCTGACTGGGATTTCTGACAGAATTCGAGGCACCACCACCAGTCTCATACGGAGAAGTTATGCCCGAGCCACACTATATTCACACCTAGTAATAACGCCGGTAATAAGGCCGTCTTACCCTCGATTGGGAAGAAAAGACGCTGAAAACGTAAGATGGTCGAGATGGAAAAGATTGTCGAGATGGAAAAATCGATCTCCGCCATTTGAAACGTATCTTTCGAGTGTTTGGACCAATCACAGACCAGAGTCGCTGATTTTAGCCAGCTTTGTTTACGCTTGAGTGATGATCATGGTAATATATCTTGAATTTCTTCGTTCAAGGTGTGACCAGGATGAAACGTAAGAGTGGGTAATTAACCAAATAACGCATATGACTTTTCGGTCGAACGAGTCAAACCCCAAACAACAATTAACCAAATTAACGAACCAAATTACGTACAGGTGTGACTGAATGTGGCCCGGGCATTAGCATTCTTCATTTTATGATGAAAGTGCAGAAAATCCGGTCGGGAATTCTTGATCGTGTGTTTGAACCAGACCTGTTTCAGACTTCAGTTGAATGCTGGTTGGAAGACTTTTACAATCGGGACCTAGCTATTTGAAAGAGATTGTCCAGAACAAGATCTGCATTTGGTTTTACCTAGGTAAGTGAAATCTACGTCGAGCACAGCAACATCGTTTCTTATGGCACTTCTAGGGTTTGGTTCAAGTTACGAATGGGTGAACCTGTTCTAGTGAAACTTAATGGTGGTGGGAGTAGTAAGCAAGTAAGTAATTTATTTATAACCGGCCATTTTTAAAAAGCGGAGTAAATGAAGAAAATAAATAAAACACTTAAACACACAGAAAAAGACACTTAATTTTCAATCTTCGGCCAGGAAGAAGTAGATAACGTCGTAGATGTCCTAGATGTTCCGAGCCGCATCCGAATATGGTGTGGGGGAGGGGAGGGGGTATTTTACATGCTTCCCTAGTCCCCAACATGCATAGAGACCCAAATGGTTGACGGATTAGAATGAAAGTTGAAGGGTACAGATTCCATTGGTCCTAGATGTCATTTGAGGCCCGGCCTCGATGGGGAGAAATGGTGTTGGGGTACAGGAAGTTCTCCGATTCGAGTGAAACTTTAGTGGGCGGCAAGTGCAAATGCCATAGATGTGACATCTGTGTGGACATGGTAGGGAAGTTCTGTTGGAGGAGGGTCTAGAAATTTTATGAGATGCGTAGGGGCCAAACTGACAGAGGGTCAGTGATGAAACTTGGGAGGTTAAAAAGGTTGTGGGACATACATGTGCCATTTCAGGTCTGGACCGGATAAGACCTCGTTGAGGGGGGATTCCCCGGAAGTCTCTTATCCGACTGAAACTTGGGGGGTAGGAGCAAATGCTCTACTTTTGACGTTTATGTGTCCGAACGACATCGATGGAGGGAATTTAAGGGGTACTAGGTATTTTCCGTGAATCTTGTGGCACGCACTGCCCTCGAATGAGTTTTCCCGTCTGCATGAAACTCGACAGTTAGCAAGAAAACATGCCCCAAATGTCTCATTGAAAAGTCTTGACGGGATCCAGTGACTATTGGGGGAGTTGTGAGAGTGGATGGATTGCGACTGGATTTTGCGGGCGGGACAGTCACATATGGACGTTTACAGGTCCTGGCACTGGGTTGAGCGAACTGCGTTATCTCTTATGACAAGCATAAAGCTACCTGCACCGTCCAACGTCCGGATTTGGAAATCGTTAGCGTTTCGCCATAGAGACGCGAATCCCGCATGTACACTAATGTAGACTCCACTTGAGGAGTCCCCGCGTTTTTGTTTGTCCCAGGGACTCACTCCCCGTATTCTCGCGAGTCCCCACGGGTGGGAAATGCTCCGATTATCATCACCATAATCAAAAAGGACTCCCTTTCAGATTCAGAGGGGAATCAATTTTTGCTGGTGTTGGTGCAATATAAAATTAATTGAAACAATCAGAGTAAACAAACCGAAATAAAGTGGATCCAGACTAATTTCGCCAACTGCATATTTTTTCTATAACAAAATCCGTTTTGAAAGCATTACCTTAATTCGTACTTCGGAGCGAATTAAGATCAGTCTTGATCTGTTGAATCGCTCCGTCATTGATGATGTAATGATTTGTTAGGCATCAGATGCATCCCGTTGTACTTCGAGGGCACATCATTCCACTTTGCATCTAGCGACTTTTTGAAGGCTTCCTCGTTGCGTGATGATACCGTGTCGTTGGTCAAGCTGTTCCATGTGTTGACAATTGGACGTGAGAAGAACTGTTGTTGTTGTCGGGTTCTGACAGATGGCTTAAACAGCTTCTTAGTGTCCCCTTCTATCTGCACCAATGCTCTGGACAACGGGCATACAAATTGGGGGTTGTTCTTGTGAGGTGAGGTCAGCTTATGTGTCTTAAGCATTTCAGCTCGCCGTCGTCGAAAAACAAGTAGTTCTCCGTGTTCTCGATGTTTTTTGTACGCGGCGTCCGCGTGGAGCGACTCCCTCTATTCTCGCCGTTCTTTTCCATTCTCCGAGGAGTCCTCGAGGAACGGCAAGACACAGACAACGCCTTTAAGTTCGTTATAAGCGTCTAGGTGGTGTTTTTTGCAGGAACTGTTGGGTATTGAAATTCTACGGGAGCCTTGCTTAATGCTTGCACGCGGGATTCAGCTATTTCCAGCATTCTGTAATTCAATCCTAAGATAGAAAAACTCTGAACAGCGGAAAAAGAGAAAAATCTCCGAGACAAAGAGCGTGTTCCACCTTTCTAACAATAGTTACTAGTTGCGTTTTTGACCGAAGTTTGAAGTTACCTTCAACCTCAAAGGTCTCTTCTTAAATACCGTTTTTGGTCGCCGGTCACAGTTCCTTCGTCCTTCAAACTCTGACCGTCGAACTTCGTGCGCTAGCAAGTTCGAAGTTTGCTTGAATCGTCGACCTGGCAAGGATCGCCGGAGTCGTAAAAACACTAATTAAGCAAACGGTGAACTTCGACGGCGTTCAAAAACGGAAATTAAGCAACCGGCTAAGCGAACGGCGAACAAAACTTCGGTCAAAAACGCAACTACTACTAGTTACTATTTCCGTTCCATCCTCACGAAAAGATACTACGCTGACTGTTCCAACCTTGTCGGAATAGTAACTAATAGTTACTATTTGCTTACCATGCTCGGGAGCGTAGTAAGCGTAGTAACTACGCATCTCTGTAACGTGATTGGTCGGATTCGCGCCTGGCGTGAGATCCTGCTGGAAAATAGAAAAAGCGTTCCCGCCTTGACGGGAAAAAGCCAGATTCGTGACGTCATGCGTAGTAACCACGGTAAGTAGGATGGAACACGCTCAAAAGGAACAACTTAAAGCTAAATTGCGGAATTTTGGCACCAAATTTGAATTTCTCGCAGAACATGGGCGTAAAATCTGGCTAGGTATGACTATCACAGTTGCTTTGAGGGGCGTCACACACGGGGTGGGGGGGGGGGGGGTCCAGTATTATATTGTTATTTCGGAAGTGTCTTATACAGGTTCCTCTCCTGGGAATAAGTGGCAAATAAGATGTTGGGGAAAATAAGGTGCCCATGACCATAATCAATAATGCAAAAAAGCAGCACAGAGGAGCAGACAGATGTTGCAGTTGCTATATGGAACTTGAGCTAAATGCTATAAGTACTATAAAAATAAATAGGAAGTTACACCAGAGTGGTTTATTTTCTGTATGTATGTAAAAAAAAGCTCTTGTGGCGCTCTTAGCTGACATTAAGTTCTCTACAGAAACCCTAGATCCTAGAATACTGTTGTGTTCTGACGTTGATTGTATGTTGCAAACAACACAAAAATAGGCTCTTTAAAGTCTAACTGAAAAGGCACCTTATTTTTAAATTTGATATCCGAATAGGGGAGAGGGGCAGGAAAGGGGGGCCATACCGAAAGATTTTTGCTGCTGGAAGCTTTCTTTTAACCAATATACTCGGTTTTACTACGGTCAAGGGAGAGCAGAAACTGGGCATCCTATGGTGAATTTATGAAAATTTTAGGAGTCAAGGTAAACCCTTTGCGGCCCTAAAACCAATAGACTCTCAATCGTTTGGGATAGCCCCCATCACAGGGTGAAAGTGCACGGGGTATGGCCCAATCCGGACGGGTTAAAAATTTCAGCTTTTTATTTGAAAAGCAACATAGAAAACACAAAATGACCAGATTTTCAACTATATAAGCATAAATGTGCACCCTCATCACCTTACATTATAGGCAGAAAGGTCGTATTTTAATACTAGGCCTCTCACTGACCTTTTAGTTCCTCCTGTGAACTGAGGGATGTTTGTATCTAATTTTTACGATTTCTCCTGCATAAAAAACGGCAGAACTTAGCTTAAGCTTAAGTAGTGACACATAAACCTCAGAATCTGCAAAGTTGAAGGTCGTAGTTATCTTTGGTCAACAAGGGGCGAAACCAAACACTCAAAAACACATTCGGAATAGCCCCTTTATTTTCGTTCATAATCGCCCCAGACAGACACAACAAAATTAAATGGGGGCTGTGGTCAAACCTGTGGGCCGATCACAATGAAAATACACAGGATAAAGAACAAATACTAGTCTAAACTCCTGCAAAAACACAGAATTTTAGCTGTCAAAATTATTGAGTTATCTTTCATCGACCTGCTATGTCCAGATTTCCACAGAGAGAAAAAAAACTTCAAGGGCTCCCAAAACTTGTACGCTTAGTCCAACTGATTTGAAACTTCCGCCAAATGGGCGCTAGGTAGAGGCAATCTAGCGTTATTTTGTAGAGTGAAAAAGCTGCATGCTAGGTGGTGAAAAAATAGAAGGTTTGGTTTCGCCCCTGTGCGGTATGGCCCCCCCTCTCCCCTACACTGAAATATTTTGACACATCTGAGGGATTTTATATTTTTCCACCCAGGACTCTGGTAATAACGTTCAGTGTGTGCTGCTTGCAACACAAACCAAAATTCATACAGATGCGGAGAATTTGAACTTGAACAAATCCTGCATTTTCAGGGATAAAGATGCAACATTGGAGAATTTACGCCTGTTTGGAAAAAGATTTTCGGATATGCCTTGTCATGAATCTGATATTTGTATTTTATTTTTCGGCAATGGCTTACATTTATAGTTGGTAAATATTTATAGCGTAGAGGGACAAGTACATAAAGGCACTACAAAACCGACAGAATAATTATGGAATGGATTATCTCCGGTTAATGCAGAAACAAAGTAAGGCATTTTTGACGGGTTTTCTGGTTAAGTGAATAAGTGATATGTTACTGGACTGTTGGATCTCAGCCCTATCCGATTAAACTTTAAGATTGTCAGTTAAAACTAAAAACTCTTCAACCTTCAACCCACCCTACACATTTATTTGTTGCATTTTCAGTTTGTCACAACACATCCAATTTCACATTTGTCAACTAGATCAGTGCGATTAATAACAGATGCTCGCTGGTCAGCCGCCGTTGAATGCAAAGTGGTATTAACCAATGTCATGCAAAGTGGTATTAACCAATGTCATCTTGCTAAAAAGACTTTCCCCTTTTGCTGATGTATCAAGGATTGTCTTAGCGATCTTGAACGCTTTCCATACTATTGGTAAGACGTCTTTTAGTTTACGAAAGACTTCAAATGTATCTTCAGACTTTGTGTTTGTTTTGGCTCTCCTGGCAACTTTTGAGATAATGACGGAACAAGGCTAACTCCAGTAAAAACTGGAGTAGACGGTACCGTGATATTGTTCCTGGAACATTATTTGTAGTTGGAAATTATGGAAATTTCAGTAGGTTGCCTAATTCCTGAAAGTTTCAGAAACTTAAGAGGCTACCCGAATCACCCAATGAATGTTCCTGTACACTGTTTCGTCTGTCTGCTAGAATCACTCTTGTAAAGTTTTTTTCTGGGGTCATCTTGGTAAGTTGTGAGTCTATACTTATCTGGTAAGCAGTAAAATTCCGGTAGATTCCCTGAGATAAATTCTGGTAAACAAATTCCGGTAGATTCCTTGAGCAAGATTTCGGTAGATTCCCTGAGAAAATTTTGGCAGGTTCCAAAATTCTAGTAGATTCCGTGGAGTGAAGTCCGATAGATCCTCTAATACAGCCTCCAGTAAATTCCCAGAGACGAATTCCAGTAGATTCCTCGAGCAAGGTTTCGGTAGGTCCCCTGAGCAATTTCCGGTAGGTTCCCTTAACAATAATCTGGTCTGTTCTAAAAATCATCAAGTTCCGGTGAATTTGACAAATTTAACTGGCACGGCTTCGCCGCACTAGTTAAAATATACCGGATTTTTTTTTTCAAAGACCTTCTTGCCCCCCCCCCCACCTCCCCTAGGGACGCCGCTTGTTCCATCGAACAGTTTTAGAGTCATAAAACAAAATCAATGTGGTCTGAAATTTAGAGAAGTGTTCAATGAATCATACCTCTACTGTATTCTGCATATGTTCTTGTTAACTTTGATTTGGATGAAATTCTTTGGTGCTGTTCAAAGATAGATGTCATCTAAAGTAACATACCTCTACTGAACTGGGTCCAGACAAAGCTTATGGACAATGAAGACCATGCCTCCTCAAATAGCCTCATATTCAAAATGTGTTCAGTAGAAATGATAGCAAACAGAGAGCCGGCCATCGCAGTCTACCGCAGATGACTGATTATTATATAACCTATGGCATACATAGTGCACGTGGGTTCCTGACCTGCTAAAATAAAATTCTAGGTGGTTCCAGAGGCAAGTTCATAGAGATCTTTAATTTGTTTCTAAAGTCAGGGTGCTCAAATGCTGCCATAGTGTATCCAGGACGAAGCCAAAAGCCTAGTAAGGTAAGTTAATGTAAGATCGTATTTTAGATCTGACAACATGAGTGGCTGCAATGCAATTGGATCTAGAGGTGAAACCAATCCTTTTTGTTAATCGGGAAACATCTTGCAGGTAAAACTGGTGAAGAAATTCAAGCAAATGAGTACCATTGTCTGGAAAAGTGCATCAATCAAACAATTTTTGGCCAACCAGTGCAGAGCAAAACAACATGCTCTATCAAGGAGGCTGAGAACATCATGTATACGCCTTGACAAGATAGACACAGAAAGCACACCAGCCTTCAAGGATGGATCTGATCTCTTGACCCCTGCACAGGTATGTGACCTTGTAAAAGTGTATCTTAATGCTGATAACCTACTGAGGCAGTAGAGGGGAGGAACAAAAGCCTATTAAAACTTGGCTCAAAGATAATTTTTTCGTCAAAATAAGTAGATTTGTAAAGTTTCTCATCTGTGTCCCCCTGTGGACAAAGTAATGGTAACTTTGTGGCTTGACATAGTAGGCCGCCGGAATCTGTAGTCACTGCAGATAAGATTTATTTCTGAATTATTAGGAAAGCCAGTACGGGTACCAGTGCCGTATCTCTAGATATGGGAAATCCTGCAACTAAGTGTGGAATGACAGATTTTCATTAGTTGCTTTTTTGCAGATACCATGTTATCTGTTACCACGGTAACTGGATCTGCAATTAGTCGTTTTTGCAGTTACCGGGGTATCTGATACTACGGTTGTCTGCAAAAACGTCAATTGCCGAAATTGAGCTTTTCGAAGGCATCCCAAACGAAAAACTAACTTTCCCACCAATTTGACAAAACCCTAGGCTCTATTGTTGGTGAAGATAGTGAATCGTCGTTTCAGATACCATGGTAACTACAAACAAGAGCTGGAAGCTCATATGGCACTTGCAAGGCCGGGTTAGATGGAAGTGAAGGTCAAAAATATTTTTTTCACTTTTCGGTTAAGATGCGCCAAACTTGCAAGGCTGGGTCAGAAGATGGAAGTGATAGTCAAAAGTTTTTTTTTCACTTTTCGGTTAAGATGTGCACTTTAAGGGTAGGCAACGTGAAAATAATTTCTAAGCAAAACCCTTGAGGCAAAAACGATGATGTGCTCATGGCGATCGGGAAAAAGTAAATTTTGCTTAAGAGTATTTTTTGTATTTTGCGGTTAAGATTAGTTCTTTAAGGGATGGTGGGATCGGAGAAGTGACGATGTCTAACCCAATCATGTCAAGTTTCTAATGCTCCAGCAAAGTTTTATCGTCCTAGCACATCTGGAAGTACCTCAACTCACGATCACCGGAATTCCGGACACCCCCCCCCCCATCAACAGCTTCCCCCCGCACCTCGGTACCCGAATCCGGTCCCATTCTGCCACTAATGCACCTAGGACTTGTGCCTGTAGCTTACTTCCCACCAAGTTTCATCCTGATCGCTCCACTCTATGCCTGTCATAAGATTTCCGGTTCTCCCTTCCGACCCCCCCCCCCCCAGTTCATCAGATCCGGCCCGGACTCGAAATGTGACATCTGAGACATGAGGTCTTTCAAGATATTCATGAAGATCCGATAACCCGTTCGAAAGTTATGCATGCCACTAATTTCCGGATTTCGCCGCCTCCCCCTCCCCCACGATGGTCGGATCAGGCGATTGACTCTTTCCAAGCTAATCTGGTCGCGTCCCTGATATGCCTGCCAAATTATCGTTCTAGCCCACCTGGAAGTATATTAACTACGGATCGCCGTAATTCCGACCCCCCCCCAGCTCCCTCCACAGTGTCCGAATCCGATCCAGTTCGTCAGTTATGTATCTAGAGCTTGTGCTTGTTTTTCCCACCAAGTTTCATCCCGATCGCTCCACTCTGAGAGTTTCACACGATTTCCGGTTTCCCCCCTCCTACTCCCCCCTCCAGATTCAGGGGATCCGGTACGGACTTGAATTGAGACATCTGAGACACGAGGTCTTTCCAGATAGCAAGTTTCATTTAGATCCGATCAGACATTCGAAAATTATGCATGTCCCTATTTTCTTGATTCTGCCAACTCCCCCTCCCCTAATATGCCTGCCAAGTTTCATCGTTCTAGCCCTTCTGAAAGTACCACAACTCGATAACAGTGGACCGACCGACCGACCGACCGAAAAGTGATCGGTATATGGCACTTGAGCGGAGCTGCAAGTGCCATAAAAACATTGTCAGGAAATCAAATAACTAACCTTGGGTGGGGTTATTTTTCTTACTATTAGACTCATCATACAGGTTTTCCTTCTATTCATGGCACTTGCAGCCTCTGGCTCAAGTGCCACATACCTATCGCAATTCGTCTGTCGGTCGGTGCGTTTTTTTTGTCCCACTTTTTCGAGCTAGGGTACTTCCAGATGTGCTAGGACGATGAAACTTCGCTGGCATATCGGTGACCCGACCAAACTAACCTGGAAATAATTAGTTTCCCGATCCGACCATCTGCGGCGAGTAGAGGGCGGGGGAATCTGGAAAATTTAGGGCATTTTGTCACACTTTTTCGATTTAGGGTACTTTCAGATGTGCCAGGGCAGGCATATCAGGGATCCGAACAAACTAAATTGGAAAAAATCAGTTTTCTGATCCGACCATCTGGGGGGGGGGGGGGGGGGGGGGGGGTTGGAGGGCGGGGGAACCTGATTTGAAGTTAGAACCCCAAACGAAGGAAATGGTAAAGCGTGGACATACCGGCCTTCATATGCTAAAATTACTCGCTAAAAATAGTTTCCCTGAACAAGATCTGCTCCGTTTTTCTGTTTCTTTTATACGTTCGGGGCTAGAATACAGGGTGGAAGCGTGGCACTTTGGCATTACTGAGGACCAGGCTTATCAGATCGAAAAACTACAGAAGCGTGCCCTACTGATTATTTCAAAATCACCGAAAATTGCTTATAACGAGCTCCTCCAGAAATTTAAACTCTCCCTTGAGTCTCGTAGGTTGAAACTGTACATGGCTTCTGGTAAGAAAATGCTTGAGCACCCTATCCATAGGTGTATACTTCCGCCACCATTTGAGACTGCTCGCGAACGACCTGCAAGAGCCGCCTCAGTGGCAATCCCAAAAGTCCAACAGGTAAAATGTTACCATGTACGGTATGAAAAGACGTTCGTACCGTCTTTCGTGAATTTTTTTTCACATTTTTCTTTGCCGCCATGCCCTTTCGACCGAATGCCCAAAGTGTAGGGGGGCGCTGCGCCCCCCCCCCTCGGGACGCACCTGCTTGGAACACGAGGACCAGAAGTAGAAGCTAGCTCAAAATCTTAATTCCAGCGGTAAAAGCTACTCTAAAATGTTACTTGAGGTCGAACTGAATACTCCGTACTTGTCGAGGATAGCGCACTGGAAGACCTGGGTTTAAGAAATCCAACATACTTGTTTTCAGAAGGTCAGTTGACTTCAGCAGGTTATTCTCCAATGACTGTCCTAAGCTTTTCTCGTTATCAGAGCATGTGATCTTAGAGAATCCCTAACAAATAACATATTTTAGGCCACAGAGATTCTACGCGCAAATGAAGTTTCGAGACAAGTGGATAAGAATGGAGTAGTTCGAGCAGTAGAGTGGAACCAACTAGGATCAAACTCTCCAATAGAAGATACATTAGCAGTAGCTCATTGCAAACCTACAGGCGGTGAGTGTGCATAATATTTTATGCGTAGTGCATTTGTCATATTTTTCCAAATATTACATCGAATAGTCTTCTTTTGATGCTGTGCGCTTTATCCACGAGTTACCACACTTTTGTATACCCTTCATTCTTTTGGAGCATTCAACTCTGATTGCGAGTTTTCGACGATCAGGATATCATAACTCATGCACGAATACACTGTAAACAAAATCTTGCAGTATTTGCTACTGGGATTAATCTTGTCCCTACAAAAATCTTTGTCTCTAATTCGGATTAATCCTATCTCAGTAGAGATAATATTAATCCCAGTAGGAAATACTGCAGTTAACTTTAATTATCACTCGGAGAAACTTTTTACAGTGTAAGTGGTCCGTTATGAATCTGCCGAAGGAAAGGAATGAGGTGACATTTTGTGAAACTGGCATATTTATGGTTGCTGCAGTCCAGCTGGTTATTTCCGCCGTGCATTAGCACAGCGATCATGTTGAGATGATTGCCGAGGGCAGGGGCGTCGCAAGTGCATTTTCGTTGGGAGGGGGTGGTGGTGGTGGTGGTGGTGTAGAGCCAAAAATTTTACCGAATCTAATTTTTTTTTTTTTTTTTTTTTTTTTTACCGAATCCTAGAAACTGAGAACTCAAGCTTTAAATTACGGAACAGAAAGGATTACATAGAAAGAGTAACATTAAAGGGTAGCATGAGAGACGATAGGCCAACTATTAGGTGGTGTTTTGGCGAATCCCACTTGGAGAATATCTTTGGGGGCACGATTGCAGTAATAGGTTTTGTTTGTTATACCCAAGAGAAAATTAAGTCGAGCACCGCAGGCTAAAATTTTCGAATCCATTTTTTTTCCTGTAGGCTAAAATTTAACTGCTTCTCGTACAAATTCTATCATTTACCGTGGGTTAAATACCTAGACTCTTAAGAAGTTCCAGAAACCGGATGGAGCGAAGTTCCGGCAGCAGCGGCTACTGTAATCTAGTCAATACTGCCCATGATCACATAAAGTGAGCACCGCAGGCGAGATTTTTTTAAAGTTAGCTTTTTCCTGCCAAAATTAACCATTTCCATCCAGATTCCTAGCTTTTAATGCTTGCGACCTTCCACAAAATAGAGAATATTACGAAAAACGCCGCAGGCTGAATTTTTGAAACATCGATTAGATCTTCTTTTTGGGATCCAAAATAAAAGTAAGGATTATCGATGAAATCATAGATCAGTCCTTTTGTCTGCGACCAGTGCTTCACTGGACGTCTTCCGAGGTTCGTGGTAAATGCCGAATCCTGGCAATTATACCGAAGAAATTACCGAATCCCAGTTATTATACCGAATAAGTTTAGACCGATAGCGTGTTCGTGATTTTGTATAACTACCGTAGCCCGGCTATTATACCGAGTTGTTTTGGTATCGAAAGAATACCAAATAGTATTCGTATTCGGTATAAATTCGTGTAAACTGGAACAAAAGTCCGAATTTGTGGTAACTACCGAATACTGAAAATTATACCGAATAATTTTGAGCCGATGGCTCATTCAGTATTCTGTGTAACTACCAAATCACCATAAATATATCGAATAATTCTGGCATACATTCTCTCACCGAATTCGTGATAACTACCGAATGCTGGCAATTATACCGAATCCCAATCATTATACCGAATAGATTTGTACCAATAACCATATGGGATTCTGTACAACTACCGAATCCCCGTAAATATACCGAATAATTCTGCGATCTAAAAAATACTGAATAATTTTAGTAAACTTTGGGCCTCCGGTGCTACCCCCCCCCCCCCCTTGCGACGCCCCTGGTCATGGGGGAAGATTGGGAAGCTAGCCATATTTTTTTTGTTCTGGGAAACTTAGGAAATTTTGCATTTCCGCAGTTCTGTCTTTCCCTCGAGTTCTCCCTGTCTCCCGTGTTTCAGCAATGTGGAGGGAAAAGACTTTTATGACGTTACAGATATTATAATTTTCTCGGCTGGACTTTTTGCAGTTTTGTCACAGGTCAGTGATGTTGGAACAAAAGCCTACTAAAACTTGGCTAAAAAGTGCTCTGTTTTGTTGGCGACTGAGGAGAGAGTAAATTTGTGAAGTTTCTCATATGTGTCTCTGTGACTTTTGGCATACCGAATCCCCGCGTTATCAGAAATCCAAATTGTCAGGAAAGCCAGTAAGCTCACACTGCCTTTGGCTAGGGAAAGCCGTATAATAATTTTACTTGCAATGCGGTAACACTTAATGGAATGGTTACATTTGGATTTTGCAATTACGTCAGATGTGGGTGCTGATCTCAGCTTTTCGTAACAGATTGATGTTGGTACCCGAAATCCTGGCAGGAATTCCAGTCCAAGATGGCCCGACCCTGCGTTACAGGGTATTCATTGTTCATAACATTACAACCGTACAGATTGGCCTACTTACATTACTACCATACAAACCGGTCTTTCGAATCCGAACATCCTTATGCAGTTTCGTTGTCGCGTTGTTAAAAGTCCTTTTTGATTGGACATCATGAAATAGCATAATATCTATTAACTTTTTCTGGGAGACAAACTGGGGGTTTTCTGTGCCTTTAAGATGTGAAGAAATGCGGTGGATTGGTCTCTGGCACTAAAGGCATGGTTTTAAAGGAACCCTTAGTTAATCATACAAGAAGGATTTGCGTGTTCTACGCCGATCAGTCATTTGATCTTTTTTGTTCTGAAACGTTCAGGACTTTTTTTTTTTAACGAACGGGCAAACGGCTGAGATCGTACTGGTAACATGCGACACCTAACGTGTTTTTACTTCGTCTAAAAAGAATTCATGGGTGTTTGTTTAAACACCCAATTAATTGTTTATCAAGCAGTAAATTCATGAAACGAATTCATGGGTGTTTGTTTAAACACCCAATTAATTGTTTATCAAGCAGTAAATTCATGAAACGTTCCTAGCGTTCACGAGCGTACGACCGACCACCCAGTGTAGTCGAGTCTATTCAAGAAACCGAACAATTGTATTTTTTTCTCCAAATAAACAAATCCTGTGTAGGCCTCTAATTCTTTGTAAACTTGAAGTGATTAGTTTAATTGTTTATTTCTTTCAGGAATGCTGTTTGGGGTCTTTGATGGTCATGGCGGTGCTGCCTGCGCGCAAGTTCTGGCCAAGAGGATATTTCCTTATATAGCTGCCTCTTTGACAAGTAACAAAAAGCTCAGAATGTTCTTCAGTCAGGAACACTCCAGAGACATACGCCATGAGTTCTTAAACGACGTGGCGGATACTGTGGATCTCGTTCCCGAGCTTTCAGAGCTATACAACCTGAGCCTTCTCAAGTATGTTGCAGACAAACGGAAGTGTGATTCGACCCTCGTTGAGGCCCTCGAGCTCGACAGTAGCAGCGCAGCGAGTGAGTTGCATGGAGACGATGAAACGATTGACGTTGCAGAGTCTCTAAAAGAAGCTTGCCTTCGCTTGGACGATGATCTGAGCCGTGAGGCTATTACGCATAGGAAGGATGGTAAGATGACACTTGCAACGATGACAGTGGCAATGTCCGGAGCGGTCGGATGTGTAGCACACATTCGGGATAATATACTTCACATTGCTAATGTCGGAGACTGTCAGGCCGTCTTAGGAACCCTTGGGGAGGATGGCCGCTGGGTCACTAGGAAATTGACGAACGAGCATACGACAGACAATCCAGCGGAGCTGAGTAGAGTGTATTCACAGCACCCGGGGACTGAGAAAGATTCTGTTATTGTCATGGACCGACTGTTAGGACAGCTGATGCCACTTCGTGCTTTTGGTGATTTTCGTTACAAATGGGCAATTAACCAGCTGCGGCAGCACGCCGTCCCACATTTTGGCACACGTGTTATACCACCGAATTACCACACTCCACCCTACCTCACTGCTGAGCCAGAAATAACAGAAGTTCGGTTGACTAGCGATGACAAATTTATAATCTTGGCAACAGATGGCCTTTGGGATGAGCTCACTCCCCAGCAGGCAGTGAAACTCGTCGGAGAACACATGCTTGGCCATGAAGCTCTTGGACCCCTAGTGCTCCCCCCGACCCCCCTTACATTAGGAGATGTGTACGGTCTCCTTCAAAGACGCAGGGACAATTTAGCCAAGAGGCCTGAAGATGTAAATGTGGCATCTCACTTACTGCGCCACGCCTTGGGAGGGACCGCGACGGGTTTGGATCACGACAGGCTTGCTCAGCTCCTGACAATGCCTGAAGACATTGTAAGGCACTTCCGAGATGATATATCGATAATCGTGGTATACCTAGATACGGAACATCTTCTAAAGTACCCAGTATAGTCACGTGCGAATTGTGAATTTGTACGGGGAAAGTGAGTAACCACTCACAAATGAAACTAGATCTGACCTCTTGTGTTATTTCGTACCTGTCTGCCCGTGTCATTAGTTACATTTTTAGTTTTATTTTACGTTTTGAAGGATTGTTGCTTTTTTCTTGGCGTCGTTAGCATGGGTCCACATCAAATGATTGTGAGCAGTGGCTGCAGCAGTTTGATAGACGAAACAGGAAGGCGGAAGAAGCAGGTTGCTTCTTCCCACGTATTTTGGAGCCTTTTAGACTCTTCATGTTTGGGAAAGTCTGTTATATTAGCTATGAATTAGTTAGCTTTCTTGAATTAGTTGCGCAGTGAAGAGTCGATTTTGTGAAGGTCGTATTGTATGTGAAGGATTTTCGATTTCTTTTCAGTTTAAAGAGGTGCATCGCTTCGATTATTTACTGCTTATGATAGACAAACATCGATACTGGTGCAGTGTAGAGGCTAGCGATGTTGTTGAATAGAATAGTTGAGCAATATATTTCGTTAATCCGATCATGTATTAGGTAACAGTAGGATTTATTCAAACAATGTTTACAACGGATACGTCAGCTATGATTCTGCATCAGCGATATTTCGGCCCTTCTTGGCAAGGGTCCTCGTCAGGCTGTCAAAGTTCGGGGAAGGAAACAAATCTGTAATTACAGGGACGAATGACGAGGACCCTTGCCAAGAAGGGCCGAAATATCGCTGATGAAGAATCATAGCTGACGTTTCCGTTGTAAACATTGTTTGAATAAATGTTTCAAAGTCAGCTTGGGCTCAAAGAATATTTATATAACAGTAGGATGTTTATCCAACCTGTTTTGGGCGAGAATCCTCGGCGCCGAAAAAGGTCGGTTAAATAAGCCTTTCGAGATCCGAGCAAGGGCTACTTATTGTCTATCCCTCCCTACGGCGGTGAGGACGATCATTCACTCCTAGTGTGCGTCTTTACAAGCCTCACTAATAGCGTGTTCCACTCTACTTACCGTAGTTACTACGCACGACGTTACGAATTCTGGCATTTGCCGTCAAGACTGGAACGATTTTTCTATTTTTCAGCAGAATATCATGCCGCGCGCGCATCCGACCAATCCCGTTACGGAGATGCGTAGTTACCACGCTTACTACGCTCCCGAGCATGGTAAGCAAATAGTTAGTATTTCGAGAAGGGGGGGGACACGCTCTAAATCTCTTAAAAGGGCATGAGTTTCGGATTATCCCTTACGACACCCGCGGCTTGCGTAGTAGTCCAGTGTTCGAACAACTCTCTTCCCAGGTTTCTCGAGTTTAGTTGATCTATTGTAAATAAAAGAGCGACAGTGGGAACCGCAAACGGTGATCGAAAAATCAGCCCTTGCTCCTACAATCTGGAGCAGAGTTAACGGATTCCAATTTACTAAACGCCAGTCATAGCATACAACAAAGTAGAAATATCGGAACGTAGCATCAGCTACTCCACTACCAACGAGATCATGAAATAAATAACATCGAATAAAAGAAATCGCACGCGAAACGAAAGACGCCCAAACTAAATTGTTCATCCCATCCTGTGTTCCAAACTTTTACCCTCCGGGTTTTCTAAGAGGGGGTTCCTGCATGCTGTCGATACCCTTTGAAGAAGATCGCCAAATCAGAGATTTCTATCACATTCACAAGGATTAAATTAGAACAATGATCAGCAAGGAAAAAGCCCAGTCATACAGTTTTCTAGCACGTCCCGTTTCTTACCACTATAGCACGAATGTTCGGGCACATGTGTAATGGCAGCTGACAGCTTACTTCAGGTCATCTTCATCTTCTTCCTCTTCAAAAGGTTGACTGGGTGGGGCAGCCACAGCAACCTCATAAAAACGAGAAATGAGCTCTATAAGTCGGGATATCGTGAGGAGGCTAAGAAAATGCGCAATGTGATTTGCCTTAAAGTAAAGAAATCAAAAAAGGAATTTGGTGCTCAAGTAGTGAACAAGCTATGAAAATCTAATCCTTCTAGATTCCACCAAAAAGTTCAGGAGATTATGGGACAAAATAGAAAACAGACAACTATTTATGGAGTTGATGGTGAACCCGTAAGTGCTAACCAGATCAACTCGCACTTCGCAAATATCTGTCGCACGCACCCACCTCTAGCCGAGCTACCTGAAAATGGACCCGTCGAAGAAATCCCGATCATTCACCCAGAAGCAGTATGCGAGAAGCTCAAACGACTAGACACCAGGAAGAGTAACTACCCCCTAGAAATTCCTATCGAGCTGATAGCTACGTGCTCCGAGGAACTTGGTCCCATTCTGGCAGCCTGTTTCAACCAATGTCTCATCGATGGTGCATTTCCTGACTGCTTCAAGTCAGCCTATATCACTCCTATTCCCAAAGTAAAAAAACCGCTTTCGCCGAACGACCTGCGCCCTATCTCAAAAACACCGTGTCTTTCTAAGGTGTTTGAAGGTTTCATTTATGAATATCTATTCGAAGACATCGAAGCAAATTTAGATCCCCGGCAATTTGGGTTCCGGCCCGAACACAACACCACCCACTATCTCGTAAGCCTCATTGATGATCTGATGAGACATCTCGAGAAAGATGAGGCATACGCAGAAGTGCTAATCAGTGACATCGTAAAGGCTTTCGACAGCCTTAATCACCGAGTAGCCATCAACCGAGCGAAAAAAATGGGCGCTCGGCAGTTTCTTTTGCGTATGGTAGCCAGTTTCTTGCACAAACGGAGGCAGTGTGTCGCGCTCGGAGACAAAGAAGTATCTGAATTTGCTGAAATTTGGTGTGGAGCCCCTCAAGGGACAAAATTAGGACCGCTACTTTTCCTGATCGTGTTCAACTCCGTCCTAGCAGAATCACAGAGTCGCTACAAGTTCGCCGACGACCTGTCGAGCATTTCATTCCGAACCTCAACTAGGGTCGCAGAGCAAATCACCATCTCATCTATATTTTCCAAGCTAAAACACGACCTTCAAGATGTCATGCTTACTGTTAGCGAAACAAAGAGCCATGTGTTACAAGTTAGCTTCTTAAAATCTGCGATCCCCCCGCAAGACGATATTGGACTAGACATCAAGGATCAAATAAAAATTTTGGGGGTGATTTTCAAAAGCAACCTTAAATGGGATCCACATGTTGAATCCATTCTCCAAAAGGCTGCCCTATGTCTGAAATCGTTTGCATGCCTTACCCGATTCAACATCAACGTCTCAATTATGCGTGGGCTATACTGCATGTACGTCCGGTCCCAGACCGAATACGCCTGTCCAGCTTGGCATCCAGGACTAACTGCTGTGCAAACCGAAAAACTTGAAAATGTCCAGAAACGGGCATGTAAAATTATGCTTGGGGCTAATTACATGTCCTATGATGACAGCCTGCAAAAACTGAGGCTGCAAAGGCTGGCTGAAAGGCGTCACGACCTCACCATGCGCTTCGGGAAACAATGCCTGCAGTCCGAGGCTCACCGTAAAATCCTGCCTGATTTTCAAGAGGCACGCAGCAGTGGGCCGAGGACTCGTCGAGGAATCCTCACTTCAAGATGCCAACTCCTCTGTCCCCCGCCTCGAAAATCTTCAAAGAGATACCTATCGTCCTTCGTCCCTTACTTCGTGGGCCACTTCAATGACGAATCGATGGGAAAAACGTTAGACGTCTGAAATGTTAATTAATTGTATATAGTATAAATCGTTTTATTTTTGTAACGTATGACGTCCGCCGCTAGCCACGTGCTATTATGGAAATAAAGAGTTTATTATTATGTCTGTACTGCTCGTTTCGAGCTATAACCAAAAAACAGAAAATGTCAGCAGGGGCTTAAAATGAAAATGGGGGAAGGGCACTTCCCGATGAGAACGCCACCATGTCTTCATGTGCATTTGACCACACAATCTTATCTGTATATACAGTCCAAACTATTGTTTTAACCAGAAGAAGAGTCTGGAACTAGCAGTAACCATATGGCCTACTCACCAAATCGCTAGAATGCTGTTTTCTTTGCCAGGAGTGAGTAGTCAAGCTGGTATCCGATGAATAGCAGGCAATTTAATAAGGAACCAATTTTCTAGCGAAAACAGTTAGAATCTACCGAGTTATGATGCGTAAAACTGAACCACGTCAAACAAAATGCCACCACTTTCTAGCTCGGATGGGCAGTTGGCCGAAATTGGTCGAAAAACAGGAAATTTACGTGAACGAACAAGTATAGCTGGGCCACCGCACTGACAGGATAAAGAAGGCAAAATAAATATTATGTATTGGAGGGGGGTGGGGGTTCCCACCCAACCTCTCAGTCCTGATTCTGTTACATGCAGTATCAGATATTTAGAGGCATCAACATGAAGTCGATATTGTAAATAAATTTTTCTTCGATTCCGGTCAAAACCTTACCTTTTTCTGTGCGACTGTATTTGCCTCCATCTTCTCTGCCAACCTTCCAAGTTCATCATCCTCATCCTCTTCCAAGCTCAGGACCGGACCGCTACTGGACACGACAGTCGGTTCTGCAGCTGGTTCTGGTCTCTTCGCAGCAGCCGCTTTGATAACTCCCTCCATTCCTTTGGGAACAGGAAGGTCTCGAGCAAGTTTCGAGTATGCAACGTCCATGGAACGGATAAAAGGGCTTGCTAGGCCCTGTCTGACTAGATCAGGATCTTCTTCGTCATAGCCTTGTATTAACTGGCTAAGTGTCATGACCTAAACGGAACAACGTTTCAGTGCGAAAAGACGCAAATTAACTCGCGGCATGCCTACACTGTCAGAAGTTTCATAACATATAACACAAGGATGCGCGGTTTCAACAGATAATGCGTAAGAGATAAAACTTAGGATTTATCTGGTGTGTTTCAAAATGTTATCGATAATAAGCGTTACCATCAGGAAGAACCAAAAACCTTCAAATAGTATCTGCTGAGTTTTCCGACATCATGACGATAAAGAATAAAGTAAGTAGATGCTTTTTTGTCTCTTCCTAACAAAGCTTGATATGCATAATATTTCATGTATAATGTTTTCAAACAAAACAGATAACATCCCAAGTGTTATCTGTTACGCATTGTCTGCTGAAACCGCGCATCCTAGTGTTATCTGTTATGAAACTTCTGACAGGGTAGTGGCAATCTGCTTCACCTGTCTGAGACGAACCCGTAACGGTACGTTGCTATGCGAGTGGTTTCCGGAAGGACGAACACCGTGTCCAGCAAGTTTGGGGCCTGCTGGACAATGGAATTGCGTAGAGCGATTTTCAACGGGACAGACCTCCGTTGCCACCATTGTGGCACACAGCTAAGTTAACAAAAACGAGGTTAAAGGCCTAATATGGTAGCCTAGATCGGACGAGCGGATCTTCGGTGGCGGGATAACACTTCAATCCCTGATGTGAGATATAGTACGGGATAAGGCGAAAAAGAGTGAAATGTGGCATCTGATCTCGTCTTATCATACCCATGAAAACAGATATATCTGCACGTCATCGGAACAAAGAAAAACACAAAATTTAACATTGCAATTTTCGGTTTTGAGACATATTTGAATATCGACGTTTGGTAACTAGGCTACTCTGAACCTGTAGGTTATCTGAAACATTTTCCGACCCTTTCTCGATTATATGAAGTGTAGCTGAGAAGCCTACTTATTTTTGTATCCAGTAGGCTACTTAAAACACTGTTGAGGGATTTTTATTTTTCAAAATAGGTCCTCGTAGTAACGCTAAGAGTATGGAAGGCGTCCCGGTCAGACAAAATTCACCGTTAGGCCGTGCAATTTGAATTTAATCGAGGACGTGGTTTTTCATCCTGTAAATCGCGAACGACAGAAAATCAAATACGCTGCGGTATGCCTGCCCGTTAGGTATGAGAAATACTGGAATAATTATCGCATCCTATTTTTCGATTTTTTTAACTTTCGAGTCAAAGCCTGGCTTCGTAATTGGTGATTATTGCCACGTTGACTCAGATCCGTTTTCGTTTGCTAGAGTAAAATCTCTACTTTCAATCTACTTTTTCGGGTGTGACCTCGCGTGTTCTATTCCGGAAAAAAAAACGTGAAATCGGAAGAAACCGCTCGCACCCAAACTACCAAAAAACAAAAAAAAAGGTAATACACGAGTTGAGTGCTTCGATAAAGCGCTAAAAGTCTACGAAACAAGGTTGGCTACCCCTCACCAATGTATTCATAGTATTTTGTTCGCTGATGTGATGAAGTTATTTCAAGATCAAACAGAACAACGTCCGAAAGTATCCAATCTAGGGGGGCACTTTCGCTTGAACGGCGTCATTCAACGGACAAGCAATAAATTCATTCATTCATCATGATATGCGTTTTGTCGTGGATGGCCTCCTCCTCAGAATCATTTTGACGTGGTCAGCTGAATGGATGACGTCAGAGTTGAGCTCAAGACATGACGATGCTTGGATATCACTGTCAAACAAAACTGCGTCTGCCCTGGAGGTCTTGTCGAGCTGTACCTCAAACCTTCTATTGGGCTGAAAAGCCATTCACGCGAAATCGTCCGTTAGGAACGAAAAAGTCTATGGTTTTACCTCTTCGTGGTCGCATGAAGACGCCCAGTTTTCGAATACTTTTCTTGCTTCCACCATATCTTCACGGGCAAGATGAACCAGGACTAGAGCTACAGTGCACCTGCCGACCGCAAGGTTGTTTCCGCCAGCTTGGTGGTGCCCCATTTCTTTCAGCAATGCCTTCGCTGCGTCATCATACCTATGATAATAAAACTGATCACGATCGAGAACAAACAACAGAACAACCATCTTCTTTTCTCCATCTCCAATAACAACAGTAGTAGCGTTTTGGGGTATCTGATACCATGGTCTAAAGTCGTTTTCGCAATTACCGTGGTATCTGATACCGAGGTCAAAAGGCGTTTTTGCAGTTATCGTGGTATCTGGCCAGTTATCGTGGTATCTGGCCAGTTATCGTGGTATCTGGCCAGTTATCGTGGTATCTGATATTCAGATACCACTGTCCAACCGTGGTAACTGATCGTGGTATGTGAAAAAGTCATCTCACTTTCATCATTACCAATAATAGAGACTAGTATTTTGGAAAATTGATGAGAAAGAAGTTTGAAACTTAGTGATGTAACTACAGGCCTATAGCTTTGGCAACGATTATTTCGAAGTTGTTCGAAAAGTGTGTTTTGTCTGAAATTGGGCCCAACCTTCGGACAAGTGATTTCCAGTTTGGATTTAAGGCGCTCCATGGAGTTGATTTTGCAATTTTTTTGTTTAAATTTGTAGTTGAGTATTTTTGGTTGTATTCGTCACCGGTTTTTGTTTGCTTCGTTGACTCATCTAAGGCGTTTGATAGAGTTAACCATAGTAAAATGCTGAAGATGCTGGTGAGTAGAGGAGTTCCGCCTCAGTTTATCCGTTTGTTCGCTTTTTGGTTCCGTAATCAGGAGTTCCGTGTGAGGTGGGGGTCTGCATCTAGCAGTTCTTTTCATCTGGTGAATGGCCTAAGGCAAGGAGGAGTCCTTTCTCCTCTTCTCTATGCAGTGTATGTTGATATGTTGTCTCAAAGATTGAAGGAGTCTAATTTAGGCTGTTTCATTGGTGGGACTTGCTTCAACCACTTCCTATTTGCTGACGATCTCGTTGTTCTTTCACCTTCGGTGTTTGGGCTTAATAAACTATTAAGTATTTGTGACACTGTGGCTTCTGAGTTGGATATTATTTTCAACACGAAGAAAACGTTTGCTATGGCACTATTTCCGACCGGATGCTCGCTCCCGCGACATCAGGTTCTGTTATCCGGACGGGTCCTTGAATATGTTAGTGAATTTCGTTACCTGGGTTTTTGTGTTAATGATAAGTTGAGGGATGACTCCCATCTCCGTGAGCTGACTCACAGCTTATGCAAGCGTGGTAATATGCTTATTTGGAAGTTTGGTGACGTTAATCCTGTCATCAAAGTCCGATTGTTTAAGACATTTTGCTACCAGTGTTTTGCGATTTCTTTGTCTTACAGTAGTACAGCGAAATCAATGAAGGTGCTTGAAGCGTGCTACAAACGGATCTTCCGTCGTCTGATCCGCCTCCCACCCCGAGAGAGCATTAGTCAGGCGTTTGTGCTCAATCATTGTCAAACTTTCGACGAGATAGTGAGGAATTCTCGAGCATCGCTTGTTTTGAGGCTACGGCAGTCGAAGAATTGCCTTGTGGCGATGGCTTCACACCCGCTATTCTACTGTCTACCTATTTGGCGACATCTGTCAAGTGTTGATTAATTAGTGTTTTTTGTGTTTCTAGTATATGGCGAAAGCTGAAATAAAGTTGAATAAATAAATAAATAAATATCAGTTTTTCTTTAGGGATGACTTCGGAAAGCGCAATTTCGGCAATTGTCGTTTTTGCAGAGTAACCACGGTAACTACAAAAGCGACTAATTGCAGATCCAGTTACCACGGCATCTGCACAAACACAACTAGTATATGCTTGGCACTGAACTAACGTCAAAACAGACTAGCATTTGGAAGACAAATATTAGTAATCATCTTATTAATAATATTCTATATTATTAGAATATTATTGCAATTTGTTCTTGATTACGGCGCTCATGAATTCAGGTAAAGTTGGACACACGCGTAGGCTGGGCGGCTTCAGGCTAACAATTTATCAAACACTCTAAGGAACACAGACCTATAGCCTAACATGAAGGAGCCTGATATCGTCGTATTTCTATGCCTCACGCCAGCAGTTCCGTGATTGGGTAGAACGCTCGTCCTGGATGATAGAGCCGTCTGCTATCTGACAGCACAACATTCCGCCATATCTATCCGCTTTCTCTGTTAGGTTCCTGTTGCAACTGAGGAGTTTAGTCGACAGTCACCACAAACAGCAGTGAAAGATGAGAAGAAAAAAAGGTCGCATGTACACCATCATCATCCATCTGTCGAGATCTTCCTTACTATACGCTAGCTTACATTCTCACCCGTTTATGTCTCACCTTTTCAGATCAACCATCGCTTTAGCAGCCTTCCCAATAAATTCAGCGGCGTCCCTTGGTCGATCTTCGTTCTGAAAGAAGGAAAAGTGAGACCTTTGCATCGAGACCTGGCAAAGGATTACAAATCGCGGAATAGAAACGTCAATTTCAGACCGAAATAAAAATTCGGTTTTTCTCAACTTTGTGCCAACTTTTGATACTAGGAGCGTGTTCCACCCTACTTACCGTAGTGACGTCACGAATTCTGGCTTTCTGCCGTCAAGGCTGGAACATTTTTCTATTTTCCAGCAGGATATCATGCCACGGGGTATCCGACCAATCACGTTGAAGAGATGCGTAGTTACTACGCTCCCGAGCACGGTAAGCAAATAGTTACCATTAGTTCGAGAAGGCTGGAACGGTCAGCGTAGTGGCTTTTCTTGAGGTTGGAACGGAAATAGTAACTAATCGTTACTGTTGCTAGAAGGGTGGTACATGCTCTAGAGATGAGGTGCATGTGGATCCAAAGAGCGATCCGAAAGCCGGTAAACTTTTCATACTAGGAGGGAGAAAAATATTCTTTGAGCCCAAGCTGACTTTGAAACATTTATTCAAACAATGTTTACACGGATACGTCAGCTCTGATTTTTCATCAGCGATATTTCGGCCCTTCTTGACAAGGGTCCTCGTCAGGCTGTCAATCTTCTTGTTCAACTTCGGGGAAGGAAACAAACCTGGTTACAGGTTTGTTTCCTTCCCCGAAGTTGAACAAGAAGATTGACAGCCTGACGAGGACCCTTGTCAAGAAGGGCCGAAATATCGCTGATGAAAAATCAGAGCTGACGTATCCGTGTAAACATTGTTTGACTAGGAGGGAGGTCTGAAGAAGTTAGGAGACAAATAGACACAAAACTTCTGTTACATTCTGCTAACAGAATCTCTTCTACCCTTTCCAACAGAAGAAAAATTAGCAATAGGCTACCACAGGCAGATCTAGTTATACTTTAGCTTGATAAGAGATGCCAACTTTCTGTAACTCAGACGAAAAAGAAAACTCACATCAACGACTTCTGCTGCTCTGACATAAAGTCCAAGGGCTTCGTCTGGTAGTTCTTTGGCAATGATTTTGGCGGCTTTGTCGAGCGACGCGGCAGCGGTTTCAGGCGAACCATGTTCAAGGTATAGATTACAGGCCTTATGAGCTAAGTTTGCAATCTGACTGAACTCTTTCAGGTCTTTATTTACAGCAATCGCTTGATCAACACACCTACAACGAAGAATTCAAGTTACAGGTCGAAAAGACCTTAAAACAGCCCCCTCTAGAACAAATACAACTTGATAACCACGAACGAACAACCATAATTTAGCTGATTCTGGAGCAAGATGAATGTGATTAGAAATGTTTACCACAATCATTTCAGCTCAAGTTATCCCCTCGGCTACCTTCAAACAAACAAAAGAACATATCTACTGTACTGGGATAACTCGGACAAATGGACAAACTATCTACGACAAGCCGTAAAGAATTTTAAACTAGAAATCAACGAAAAGGCACGGGAACCGTTGGGTGGCTTTCCTCGGTCCCCCAAATAGCATATACTCCGATTAACTTTAGTTTAGAAATCAACAACTTGAGCCAATTGCTTAATTTTATATGTTTTTAATTTATTTATCTATTTTTTCCAGAAAAATGATAAGCTAGAAGCTTGTCGCAGTTTTTGTTTATTTATTATTTCCAGAAAAACAGAAAGCTAGAAGCTTCGATAAGGTATCACCTAAAAGAATAAAATGATCGCATTATTGTTAAGGCTCCTGACGGCTTCTAATCTTTGCTCTCAAATCTGAGAGACAAAGATGTGGATAGACAAATAAAAAAAATACTCACTTGGCTGCGGAGAAGTACCTAAGAGCAGCAAGTTAAGGAAGAAACAGAAAATGGCATGTATCGCGAAACGACAAGTCTCTTAATACTTTCAGAGTGATTCATGAGTATTGTTCTACAGAATTTCCAGGACAAAATCAATTTCAACTTATACCCGACTTCTTACGGAAAGCGACCAAGAGCTTTCAGTAGTCTAAAGCTAGAATTTGTTCACTGGTTGAGAGAAGTAACCTATATAACTTTGCTCAACTAAAGGACCTGTCTTACCTACAATACTAACGCAACTACTTCCATAATCACTACATATATTTCTAAACCCGGAGACCCCAATTTCATGCGATATATCCTAACCGCTCTAACAAAACCACCCTGATTTTGCCGTGTGTTGCTACCTTCGATCTGTATCACGCTGTCGAAGGTTGTCTGCGAGAAGTTTCTACATCCGAAAAACCGGTTATGTACATTCTTTCCCTGTTTTCACTACAAGTCAACGTGTCTCGGAAAAGACTTAAAACAGCCAAAACCGTGGGTTATTTGTTGAAAGCACAGCCTAGTTTTAAAGTATTCAAATATTTTAAAATACTGTAAGTTTAACAGTAAATAGTGCGAGAGGTCCTTTAACAAAATAACTGACACACAACACTCGATAAACAAACCAATCGCAAGCTCTGCTTCTGAATTTGAGGCTACGGCGATCAACTAATCCGCCACCCAGCTTTTTACTACTTACACTATGGACAGTGATAAATCTGCAGGGAAACTTCATAAAGTTTACACGACCTCGTCTTTCTTAAAGAAGTACCTTTCGTATGTAACTATGTTCAGCCTAGCATCAACGGTACAATTTAGGCTGTTAGCCTACACCAATCCAGACATGAAAAGGATACGATCTGGTTTCTTTGTGACACTCCGCTGCTTTCAAGAGGGCATCTTGACACTGAAGATGTGCTTTGGCGTTTTTGAAGCACGTGGCTAGAAGGTATGAAGGAGTTTAATGAAATAAATCAGGAGTATCACTTAGGCTCTCACCTTTTTAAAGTTTTCACTCAAAGCAAGAACCAAGTTCTAACTAAAAAGTCACCTTATTTTGACATCTGATATTTGAACACACTAGTTGCGTTTTTGATCGAAGTTTTGTTCGCCGTTAGCTTAACCGGTTGCTTAATTTCCGTTTTTGAACGCCGTCGAAGTTCACCGTTTGCTTAATTAGTGCTTTTACGACTCCGGCGATCCTTACCATCGACGTTACTTCGACGATTCAAGCAAACTTCGAACTTGCTAGCGCACGAAGTTCGTTTGTCAGAGTTTGAAGGACGAAGGAACTGTGACCGGCGACCAAAAACGGTATTTAAGCAGAGACCTTTGAGGTTGAAGGTAACTTCAAGCTTCGATCAAAAACGCAACTAGTGAAATAATCTGACTCATCTAAGGGATTTTTTTTTTTTTTTTTCACGCCGGCTCTAGTAATAACATTAGAAGTCTACGCTGCTCCCACGACAACCCAAAATTCACCCAGACGCGGAGGATTCAAATTTCAACAAAGTCCTGCAATTCAGGGGCTAAACATGCCTTTAAGATTAAAGATTTTAAGATTATGTCTTGCGAGTAATCTGACATTTTAATTTTATTTTTCGGCAATCGCTTACATCTGTAGTTGGTAAATATTGCAAGCATAGAGGGACATGCACATCCGAAGTATCCGAGATTATCTGTGGATAACGGACAAACGAAGTAACACATTTATCGGTTTTCAGGCCAATATAACTATAACTAGACTGTCTGTCAAACTTTACAGTTGAACTTTAAGCTCAGAGTCTAACCTATGTTGGGACAGTGAAATAGCAGACCACTGCTAAACCTTGCTTTTTGGGATCCCAAAACGTAAGTGGAGGGATACCTATGACATCGCAAAAGTTGTCCGTCTGTCCGTCCGTCTGTAAGCACGATAACTCTCGAAGGGAATGAGATATTTTGATGAAACTTGGTGTGAGGATTCGTTGGGTCGTCGGACCAGTCGATTTCGTAGATGGGCTTTGTAGCCCTACATTTAGGGGTGGGGGAGGGGGTTTAAATTAAGCGGCAAACAAAATATTTTGAAACAGCTAATGTGATAGTCGATTATGGGGTAAGAAGACATACTGAGCACGATGGGGAAAACCATTTTGTCATCGGACGAGCAGTTCGTCCGGAATCCGGCCGAAACCGGAAAGTTTGTTAAAAGTAAAAGTTTTCTTTGAAGTTGATTAGATGTTCGATTTAGGGGTAGGAAGACATGCTGAAGGAGATGGTGAAAACCATTTTGTCATCGGACGAGTAGTTCGTCCGGAATCCGGCCGAAACCGGAAAGTTGTTAAAAGTAAAAGTTTTATTTGAAGTTGATTAGATGTTCGATTTCGGGGTAGGAAGACATGCTGAAGACGATGGTGAAAACCATTTTGTCATCGGACGAGTAGTTCGTCCGGAATCCGGCCAAAACCGGAAAGTTTGTTAAAAGTAAAAGTTTTATTTGAAGTTGATTAGATGTTCGGTTTAGGGCAAGAAGACATGCTGAACACTTATGTGAAAACAATTTTCTACCCGGACATGTAGTTCGCCCGGAATCCGGCGAAAACCGGAAAGTTGGTTAAAAGTAAAAGTTTAATTTGAAGTTGATTAAGTGTTTGATTTATGGGTAAAAAGACATGCCGAACACGATGGTTAAAATAATTTTCTCGCTGGAGAACTAGTTCGCCCGGAATCCGGCCAAAACCGGAAAATTTGTTAAAAGCATAAGTTCGATTAGATGACAGATTAAGAGGTAAGAAGAGATGAGTCGGTATATGACAATGTTTTTTTACCCGGACATACAATTATTCCGGAATCCGGTTGTAACCGGATTTTTTTTTTCCGTCAAACTTTTATTCAAAGTTGATTAGATGTTCTTTATAGGGATAAGGAGATACGCTGGTTTTGTTTCTGTATTTTTTTGTTTTGCTGGACTAGTAGTTCGCTCGGAAATCGGCAGGAAATCTCGGTCAGTATCGTCAAAATAGATACGGCTTATAGAGGTATATCTGAACTTGGTTTTCTCTGATGATTAGCCTGTCCAAGACTGGATCTGGCGAAGACAAGACTCGATTGTCTGAATCAAATATTAGATTTTTGGGATCCCATCGACACCTTTGGTCTTGTTACTTTGTGTTATGATGGCCAACATGTCAATGACATTAAAGCATTCTAACCTGTATCTTTCCTAAAAAGAAAAAGAAAGGATATGGAATAAAAAGGCACCTGCATCTGCATAGGCTTGAGCAGCTAATTCTTGGTCTGGTTTCCATTTGAAAAGTGATGTTTTCAAACTGAAAAAAGAAGAGAAAATTAAGATTATTTGTACTCCTACCGAACATACTATACTACACAGGATAGGCTACTGTGTAATTATTTTTCTGTTCGTTTCTCTTTATCATAAAATCAACCAATTAATGGATGTTTTCTTCCATTCAAGTAGTATCATTTACCCAGCTTACAGAAGACCTAACCAATGGCGTAATGATAAATAGATTACTGAACAATTTTGCTGGATGTTGGCTTTTTACAGCACCTTTGCAGTGTAACTGCTTTTCTGACCATGCATTTGTGTTTTTTATATCCAAAAGCAAAGCTGCAGAGTTGATACTCTTCCTGCAAGCAGTCAACTTTCCAGAATAAACCCCTATTCTTGCAAAAGATGGCAAGCGTGGAAAGGTCAGGTGAGAAACTTCATACAGCTGCTACTGAGGGGATGGCCCTGATCTATCATGAATGCCTGATTTTGGATATGTTATGTCATAGTTCAGATATGTCTTGAACTCTGCATAGCACAGTCTACAAATCATTTTGTCCTTTTACAATACTATATTTATAAAATTTGAGTAGTACTCAAACCCCAAGGGCCAATGCCTGTGTTTCTCTTGTTGATCAACAACTGTTGTGATGAAAAATGAACATAAACACATTCTCTGATGAATGAATGAATGATTTATTTGCACATTAAAGCCATCCGGCCATCATGCAACAAAACAAAACAAAAATTTAACAATCTTACATGCGCATATACACACTAACACACTCTTAATATTTTTAATTTACACTGAATACTTTATTAGCACTAAAAACACAATCTCCCCATCAGAAGAAATCTTTCCAGTGTTTAAAAGCTAACCTGAGGAACTTCCCAATAATTCTTATTTCTTTAAAATCTTTTTAATAATCCATTTCTTATCAGTTCCCCCCACCCCGAAAATCTCCTCCCTTAGCCCCCTCCACAATCACACAAAAGGTGGCATATACCCTCGTTCATTTCTCCACACATAGGATAGAAGTAGTAAGGACCCGATCTTTCCTCTTTTTTCCCCATATACTTTCTTCTTGCAGCGAGCGGCAAACCATCAGCCCTCATATCAGCCCCTCGTAAAAGCACCAACAACAGTATTATAATCTTAAAGATGGGGTTACAGTCAAGTCTGGTTGGCCCTCTAGAGCTTGTAGGCATACGCCTATTTGTGTGCGGTTTCTGTTCAGCAAAAGTGCATATTTTTGTGGATCTCTTATACTTGCTTGCTGTTCACCATTCACCCTAAAGAATAACATACAAATAAAATCCTACTGGTCCACACATTTTAAGGGAGACCACCCACTAATTATTTGATATAGACTAGCTTTTGACAATCAAACATATTACTTGGAATCTTACTAATGCATATAGGTGAATATTCAATCTAAAAGAAGTGAGTCATGTGTTTCATGCCATTTTAGGCCCAAAACAAATTTTAAGGATGACTTAAGAACCCACCTTAGATGTTCCTTCACCCTCACAGAGTAACCAAAAATACCTGATTTTTGGATAGTCTAGTAGTCTTGATAACCATGCTCAAATGCTAGAGCATGCTGGCCGGAGTAAGCATGGTACTCATGCCTATATATACCCCTTATTCCCCAGCAGAGGCATCACATATAGGGACAAAAAGGTACCCCCCCCCCCAATGTTGTCATCCAGCTGTTAAAAACAAATGAGTCCGCACCAAGCTCAAACATTTTCTGAAAAACAGACACATTTTTCTAACTACCACTTATTTATTATTATAAGTTTAATGAAGTTTTTTGAAGTTACATTTGCTTGGTATGGCTTGGGTTTGAGCATTTTATTTGGTGAGTGTTCAAAGTTAGGCGATGTTCAAATTAACATAGCCACCATAATAAAGCACTACTCAGCAAGTACTAAGCTTTTACTACCAGTCTACTGCACACTTGATACAGCTCATGAAAGAAAACTGAGATTATGGGCAGAGCAGTCTACCACAAACAAACCCCTGATTTTGAGAGCCTATGCCAAATGCTGGGTATATCTAGTATTTGGCATACCCATTGGCCTATCTCTGAATACTCTATGCCAAATGCTGAATACTCTAACCCAATCAAACACTGATGATTTGAGTGAAGCTCAGAAATCAACCAATCAGAATTCTTCCATAGTAGGATAGGTCAAGGTTAGGGTAACATCAGGTGTCCAGCATTTGGCATAGCCTAGGGTATCTACTATTTGGCGTAGGGTTAGCATAGGGTATCCAAAAACCAGGGATTTGTGGTTGACCGAGGTAGATGTAAGACATAGCATTTTACATTTTCCTTGATTTTTTATACTCCGTGCATTTAGCATAGCCTATGCCTAACACTAGACACCATATGCCAAACACTGGATACCTGTTGGTAACCTAACCCTGTCTGACCTAATTGAATATAAAGGAGTTCTGATTAGTTGACTTTTTAGCTTCATGCAAATCATCAATATTCCTCTGGGTCAGAGTATCCAACACCTGGCATACACTGTAAAAAAAAATCTTGCAGTATTTGCTACTGGGATTAATCTCATCTCTAAAACGATAATCTTATCTGTAATTTGGATTAATCAATTAGTCTTATCTCAGTAGAGATAAGATTAATCCCAGTAGCAAATACTGCAGCACAGCTTAAGGGTCTAGGCAGTTCTGCAAGCTCCTATCTTCCCCATGTTAAGTTTTTTGTACAGAGCTCTGAACCCGGCCTCGCCTCCCTCCCTGTGCTCTGACGCGTAGATCCAACTCCAGACGCAGTGGCGGGCATGTATTTTTGTTTGGCTACGTCACTCCGTCGTGAAAATGCAGGGGAGGGCTTGGTCTGCTGTGTTCTGATTTACTCAGAATAGCCGAATATGAAGAATAAGCTGTGGTGATAGGGAGAAATCAGTAAATTGAAAGAATAAAAGACTGTACGAAGATGGGCAGTGAGTCCGTACAGTTAATCTGTGTGTTGCAATATATAAGTCAGTCAGTAATCAATATTATGGTTCTAATGGTATCTGTAGCAAGAATAAATATTATCCTTATTTAGTCCTTTTTTGTTGTTTTTGCCTTGGTTAAAAAAAGACTAGGAGTCACAAAACGATGGCTTCCGGACTTAGAACAATTTATATTCTAATAATGTAAACAATGAGCTATGCTTCTTCATCAGCAATACTTCGGCCCTTCTTGTCAAGGGTCCTGTTAGGCTGTCAATCTTCAGGGTCAAAGTTGTATATATTATTTGAACATATGTTTCAAAGTCAGCTTGAGCTCAGAATATTTAGAACAATTTGTAACACTGCACATGCTCTAGGGATTGCTAACTCCTCAATGCTTGACCATTTGGGGTTTGCGATTGAGCTGCTGATTAACGAGTCGCAACATATAGTGAAAGCATTGCAAGACGCCACTCTCTTCTAACCAAGACAAATCATCTGTTTCCAAGAAAAAAAGGATCAACGTTGGCAAATTATGCCCTGCTGCAAGGCCATGTTACCCTCATAAAAATCTGTTTGAAAAGCAAGTTTCCATTGCAGATGCTCAGTTCACATATTTGCTGTAGACCATGGCCCATGTGTTGGTGCATCACATTCAAGTTTCATGACTTGTGTGAGCAATCCCTTTGGTCAGAAATTTAAATACGTAATTAGACACAACGGTTGTCACTAGCCTCCGTCACAACACTTATTTCTGGATATTACACTGCTATCATTAAGCTGAACACCACAATACAACTTCCAACCGGCATTTTCACACATAGCATGTCACGCCACTTCACAGCTCTGCTTGCTCCAGCTTCAAGTTTACTACTGCAAAGTTCAAACTCCAGCCCCAGGTGTCGCATGATTCTGGCTCCTACACCCTGCCAATGTCCCGCCCACTGTGTCCCAAAAGTAAATGGGCTTGCAGAACTGCCTCAGTCTGGGCTCAAGCCTCATGTACTTCTTTGTCTTTCTTTGTCTCTGAAATCACATGATAGTTTCAACAGCTGAGGTTGCTCTCTCTGCATGCAATCTGTACTAGCTCGACGCCAGCATCCAACGTTGACATGGTGACACCTGGAGCACGGTACCAAGGAGGCTCACTGCGGCCACAATTGCCGTTTACAACAGTGGCGTCGTTACCTTTATAGGACCTTGCCACTGGTGGACATGGTGACTCTGTTGGGATGGAAGACAAAGAAGGACATGAGGCTTGAGCCCAGACTGAGCTGCCTAGCTAGATCCTTACAGCTGTGTACTGCAGTTAACTTTAATCCTTAATTTGAGGAATTTTTTACAGTGTGAGTGTGGTCAACTCCAAGAGTCTCTAGCATTAGGTTAGTGATTAGGCAAGATTAGGCAGCCGCTAAGCCGCTAATGTGGCTAAGGCTAAAGCTAAGCTATTTAAAATTCAGATATCTGGGATTCTTGCTAGACTGCAGCAGTCTAGTACACTAGCCCCTTTTCAGGCACGGTGCTCAAACGTCTAGCACCATGCCTGGGTGCTAGACGTTCAAGCACTGTACCTTGGATTTCATGTATGGTGCATGGATTTCAGTATACAGTGCATACATCAAAAACACAGTTTCTGTCATAACAAAATGGGCTTGCAGAACTGCCTCAGTCTGGGCTCAAGCCTCATGTACTTCTTTGTCTTTCTTTGTCTCTGAAATCACATGATAGTTTCAACAGCTGAGGTTGCTCTCTCTGCATGCAATCTGTACTAGCTCGTCGCCAGCATCCAACGTTGACATGGTGACACCTGGAGCACGGTACCAAGGAGGCTCACTGAGGCCACAATTGCCGTTTACAACAGTGGCGTCGTTACCTTTATAGGACCTTGCCACTGGCGGACATGGTGACTCTGTTGGGATGGAAGACAAAGAAGGACATGAGGCTTGAGCCCAGACTGAGCTGCCTAGCTAGATCCTTACAGCTGTGTACTGCAGTTAACTTTAATCCTTAATTTGAGGAATTTTTTACAGTGTGAGTGTGGTCAACTCCAAGAGTCTCTAGCATTAGGTTAGTGATTAGGCAGGATTAGGCAGCCGCTAATGTGGCTAAGGCTAAAGCTAAGCTATTTAAAATTCAGATATCTGGGATTCTTGCTAGACTGCAGCAGTCTAGTACACTAGCCCCTTTTCAGGAACGGTGCTCAAACGTCTAGCACCATGCCTGGGTGCTAGACGTTCAAGCACTGTACCTTGGATTTCATGTATGGTGCATGGATTTCAGTATACAGTGCATACATCAAAAACACAGTTTCTGTCATAACAACTGAGCACTAGCTCGGACAGGGCTGAAATTACTACCATGAATTAGAGAAATCAAAGACAATCCTTTATATATTTTTCACAATAAAAACAAAAGGGCTCGGCTGATGACAGATGTGAAAAACCTCATTTCCTTTTCTAAATAGTCAGCCTAGTCAGTCTAGCAGCCAACCAGAATATTGGCTCTTGGGGAATAGATAGGGAAAATACATGGAAAATAGATAGGGTGCTGTTAGGTTTTTCATATCCATCATCATTAGAGCCCTTTTGTTTTTGTTGTGAAAAATATATAAAGGATTGTCTTTGGTTTCTCTAATTCATAGTAGTAATTTCAGCCCTGTCAAAGCTGGTGCTCAGTTGTGATGACAGAAACTGTGTTTTTTCTGGATGCACTGTATACTGAAATCCATGCACCATACATGAAATCCAAGGTACAGTGCTTGAACGTCTAGCACCCAGGCATGGTGCTAGACGTTTGAGCACTGTGCCTGAAATGGGGCTAGTGTACTAGACTGGGGTGCTGTTAGGTTTTTCATCTCCATCATCATTAGAGCCCTTTTGTTTTTGTTGTGAAAAATATATAAAGGATTGTCTTTGGTTTCTCTAATTCATAAGCTGCGTTCTTTGTCCCGGGAGTTCTCACCGGTGGTCTCCGGTTTTTCTTATAAGCCGTTTATGCATCCACCGGTGACTTCTCACCAGTCTTATAATCCGTTTTTGCACTAACCAGTGTCCGGTTTTATCTCACCGGTGCGGACTAACCAGAACCTGCTCGTGAGCCCTGCTGCAGCGAGGAGTTAGCCGGTTTTAATCAACTCACAGTGAACCAAAAGAACGCGTTTTAAGGGAAGAACCGGACACTGGTGACTAAACACCAGAGACAGCCCGCAGTGCAACGAACGCAGCTATAGTAGTAATTTCAGCCCTGTCCTAGCCGGTGCTCAGTTGTGATGACACTGCATTTTTTTCTGTATGCACTGTATATTGAAATCCATGCACCATACATGAAATCCAAGGTACAGTGCTTGAACGTCTAGCACCTAGGCACTGCCTAGGCACACCTAGGCATGGTGCTAGACGTTTGAGCACCATGCCTGAAATGGGACTAGTGTACTAGACTGGACTGCAGCCTTGCACTTGCTAACAACTCATCAGCTCCTTATGAAGCGGACAAAACCAAACCATTCATTTAACAACAGTTTAAAAACCATTCAATAGTTCAAGGATCTACAGGCTATGGATACTTACTGTTTCTCAGCTTGACGAACCAGTTCTAGTCCTTCATTTAACTTCCTGTTTTCCATCAAAATTATTTGGAATAATTTGCTGTTACTCCTTCCTGCAAACAACCAAATCAAAGCCAAATCAAAAATTTGTGTTGACAAAACAACTGACGAACAAAGAAGGGGAAGAAGGACACAGACTGTTGCAGACGGCTCAGGGACTCCTCCGGACCGGCCTTAACTCGGACCCAGCCTAAACCAGACCTAAGCCAGACAAAAAACAAATAAAAAGAATACAGGTAGAATCTGGGTAGAATGCGCGTTAAAAACGGCTGAATGAGATGGAAGAAAAATAATCTTTTTCCACTTTTATTTTTAAACATTAAAAATCGACAATAGGACCGAACCCAGACCGGCCTGGTCGTACCATTTTTCAACTTTCCCTGCTTTGTTCATTATGATCAGGTTTTCGAAAGTACTAATACGCGATTTTAAGGGTGCGCTAGCAATAAAATCAGTCAAGCAAAAGCTTATCGCTGATTAGCCTCACCGTGAACCGACTCATCTTTTGGATTATTGCTTGTCTGTTTACATTTGAATTTTGGCTTTTGTTTTGAGTTGTGTGGCCCTTCTGGGTGCTTCTGGGGAAATTAAAAGGCTGTAAGTGAAAGTCTGAGCGTCCAGTGTTTATCATTCTTTATAGTCCAAAACTTGCTGCATAAGCTTATCATGTACATTAGGCTATAGTACTATACTTCGTAACCCTGTCATAACCCAGTCTGGGCCGCGACAGTCTAGTACACTAGCCCCATTTCAGGCACAGTGCTCAAACGTCTAGCACCATGCCTGGGTGCTAGACGTTCAAGCACTGTACCTTGGATTTCATGTATGGTGCATGGATTTCAGTATACAGTGCATACAGAAAAAACACAGTTTCTGTCATCACAACTGAGCACCAGCTCGGACAGGGCTGAAATTACTACTATGAATTAGAGAAATCAAAGACAATCCTTTGTATATTTTTCAGAACAAAAACAAAAGGGCTCTAATGATGATGGAGATGAAAAACCTAACAGCACCCTATCTATTTTCCATGTATTTTCCCTATCTATTCCCCAAGAGACAATATTCTGGATGGCTGCTAGGTAGAAAAAGCTGAGGCACAGGACACTTTGCATGCAAAACCCTTGACTATGTAGAAAAGGAAATGAGGTTTTTCACATTTGTCATCAGCCGAGCCCTTTTGTTTTTGTTGTGAAAAGTATATAAAGGATTGTCTTTGATTTCTATAATTCATGGTAGTAATTTCAGCCCTGTCCGAGCTGGTGCTCAGTTGTTATGCCAGAAACTGTGTTTTTGATGCATGCACTGTATACTGAATTCCATGCACCATACATGAAATCCAAGGTACAGTGCTTGAACGTCTGGCACCCAGGCATGGTGCTAGACATTTGAGCACCGTGCCTGAAAAGGGGCTAGTGTACTAGACTGGGCAGCGACCACCGCCCGTTTTCGAACCCTACCTTCTATCGCGCGCCGTTCTATGGACTGATCCCTTTATCGACCCGTACCATCTCGAAGTGCGAGACAGAGAAAGGGATATACACAGTTTATACTTTTTTGTTTATTAAAAACAAATATATTCAACAATTACAACAGTTTATTCTAATTCTGGCTCTTTCAATCTTCTTCTTCCGCCTTCCCACCATGATCTTCCCAGCGTAATTCTGGCTCTTCCAATCTTCTTCTTCCGGCTCCCCAGCATGATCACTTCTGCTCGTATCCAAGAATCTGGAAAATACACCTCATTAGCATTCGCAAATTTATATCTCGTTCCGTCATTGCGTCTCTCCGATCCCGTGGTTGTCAAGTCAATAGCCCTGAGCCTCGACGCTAGTAGCTGACGAACGCTGATGACGTAACAGCTCCCTTTCTCTGTCTCGCACTTCGAGATGGTACGGGTCGATAAAGGGATCAGTCCATAGAACGGCGCGCGATAGAAGGTAGGGTTCGAAAACGGGCGGTGGTCGCGGCCCAGACTGTCATAACCTACTCCTAGGCCAGGCTACTTACTGCTGTAGGCCTAGACTATGTAGTAACAGTAGCCTACTTGGAGGATAAATATTCCTTCAGCCCAAGCCAGTCAACCACAAACCCCTGATTTTTGGATACCCTATGCCAAATACTGGATAGCTGTTTGTACCCGAACCCTGACCTACCTCACTACATATGAATTATGATTGGTTGATTTCTGATCTTCACTCAAATCATCAATATTTTATTGGGTCCCAGTATCCAGCAACATTAGGCATACGGTATACCAATTGTTAGATATACCCAGAGTTTGGCATAGGCTTTTCCAAAATCAGGAGTCTGTGTTAGACTGGCCCAGGCTGACTGCGAATCATATTTGATGGTGGAAAATGGATGAGTCAGCTGAATTTTATTGGAGCTATATTTTTCGGCCCTTGCCAAGAAGCAAGAACGACCAAAATAAAACTCCAATAAAATTCAGCTGATGTATCCATTTTCCACCATCAAATATGAGTAGCTACTGTTGTAGGTCCTACATTAGTCTGATTCTTACGTCAATGGTTACTTAAATGTGAACAGTGCAGTTTCGGGCCAAGTCTTAGAATGAATATCCAAAATATCTATTCAGCCAAAATGCTTTCAGAGTCCCTTAATTACAGGGGGTGTATCCACCAGACAAGATATTTCATATTTCCAGAGAAGTCTTTCCTTCAGAATAATCTATCTGGCTTAAAAAGGAACCAACAAATATGACAAAAATACTAGATTGAATCTAATTGAATGGTTACATATTGAATAAATAAATATTGCTTCAGTATTTCTAGTTAAACATATTTTTTTTTCAAACAAGATTCTAACCTTAGCTCGAATTCCTCGTGGTGACTTACAAAATGATAAAAAAGGTAAAGTTAGCAAAGTCAATAGCCAGAAAATTCCTTTTCAAAGCAGGTTCAAAACAAAGAAAAGTCACAAAATTTGAATATTTTGGACACATGACTGTTGAAAAAAGTCATATTTTGCCTCTTGACTGTCAGGACAGCATAAACATTTCATGTTAAAATAAATTCGAGGTAGTGTAAAAAGAGGTCAGGTACCCTTCCTGTCCGTACTTTGGCTAACTCATAGTTGACTCAGTCACAGCAAGTGCATGAAAATGGCAAAGTCCAGAGTCAACAAACGTTCAAACAAGCATACAGGATTTACAGGATCATAAAATGCCTCTTGACTGTCACAACAGCATCTACATTTGATTTTAACATTTTCGCAGCGACATTTGAGGTAGTGTAAAACGAGTTCAGGTACCCCTCCTATAGCCTACCTATACTGTAAGTTACTTATTAAGTGCAATATTATTGCCGACAAAAGTTTCAACCTTTGACAACCACTCTATTTAAATGGAAGGTTTGGATGAATTTTGTTCATTGTTGAGAAGTTGCTTTTGTTGCAGTTGAGCACCAGTATTTTAGGAGAGTTCTGAAGTAAAAGAACAAGAAAAGATGCTCCTAATCATGTATTAACTTGTCTCTCCTGTACTCCAGCTCTGAATGTCTTTTACCTTTATCACAGAAACTGAAAGTTCCACTAAAGAAAAGTAGAGTAGAGTGATCAAATCAGTCTACCACAAACCCCTTATTTTTGAATACCCTATGCACTGGCAATATCTAGCTTTTGGCATAAGTTAGGCCTAAAGCTGGATACACTATACTATGTCAAATGGTGGATACTCTCTGGAAATTCTAATCCTATAAAATATTGTCAGAAATCAACCAATCAGAATTCATCTGGAGTTGGGTAGATCAGGACTAGGGTACCAACAGGTATCCAGCATTTGGCATAGGATATCAAGTATTAGTCATAGAGCATGTCAAAAGTTAGATATACCCAGAGTTTGGCATAGGGTATTGTACTTGACTGGTTCAGAGAGAACTTTGTTACAGTAATCCTGAAGTAGCCTGAGCTTGCAGATTAAATATATTTGCTAAGTTGTCACAATATCCTATGACACCTATGGCCCTGTAACTAAAAATAGCATCTGCATTCAAAAGTCTAAAAATTCTAAGATGCCTGCTTCATACTGGGATGCAGGACAAAAGTAAAAAGTTCTCCTGATTCCTCACAACAAAAGTTAAATTTATTGTGCTTCTTAGTCTTCTTTCGAAAACCCTAACCCTATGCCAAACCTTAAATTACCTTATATTGCACTTCGGAGAAATCTAAGATATAATCCTGATGCAATGCTCCTACGGGTGGTGGTTCTGGTAATTGGTTTATCTAGTTCTTAGTACTGGATTCCGGCGCGTCCCAGTACAGCTTCCAGGGTTTTGTTTCCATTCCGTGTCCACAGACCGGTTGAAGGCTTCTACGATCTTGGACGTAACAGACTCTTCTGACAGATTGTTCCAAAGTGAGATGACTCGGTTCCGGAAGAAATGACTCCGGGTTCTTGTTTTCGAGAACGGCTTCTCCCGACGTCTTGAGTGCCCACAGGTTCTCCTTGATTCGTCATGTGTGAAGAATTGAGGAAGAGTCTCGTTGCTCAATAGCTTAAATGCCCAGATTACGTCTCCTCGTTTTCTTCAGTAGACTAGTGTTGGGAGTTTCAGCCGCTTTAGCCGTTCCTCGTATGGAAGGTGCCTAACTGTGCTGATGATCTTTGTTGCTCTTCTTTGCACTTTTTCTAGGATTTCCTTATCCTTCGTGAAGAAGGGACATGCGAAGTACTAACACATACAAAAAGCAAAATCTATTTATGAAACACAATCACACGGGCTCTGTGGCCCGTTGGTTGGGAAAAAACGTATGCATGGGTTAATTAAAGGACCCTATGAATAAGTGGGTTTAACAACTCAGGATAGGCGGCCTAGTTGATTTAACTAAATTATTGGTTTGTGCCACAACGCCACAACCTGTTTTCACATCAAGGCGAATATTTGCGAACAGAAAGTATAAGAGGAAGAAAAGTTTAATGCTGTCTGAGAGCTCCTGAATCGTCCACATTTGCTTCAGATCCTTCTTTACCCGGAGAGGCACCCAGGGCATTCGTTAATCATGAATATGTGCCAGCCTTCTCCCCATTCGGGATCCCGCAAAAAAAAAAACTGGCGAAGAAAACCGGTACCCCCCCCCCCCCGGCGATAACCCCACACAGTCAGAAGTATATAAGCTAGAGGCGAGGGGCCAGCGAGCCGCTGTCACGCTTTTATATTTAACTCGCGGGTCTAGGAAAAGTCCTTAAGTGCCTGCAGTGCTCGCCTAGAACCGTCCCGTTCATGCTTCAGACCCACTTAGATGTCTGCATGGTCTCTCTGTCAGAGGCGTTACTAGCCAAAATGTTTGGGGGGGGGGGGGGGTGGAGGTATTTACCGACTGGCTTGTCATTTACCGACTGTTTTTGCAGAAACAATTACTGTTTTAATGAAATCGACCGATTTAAAAAAAAACTGTTTTTAATGATAATCGACTATTTTTACGAAAACCGACTGTTTTGCGAATGTCCAATAAAAGAATCGACCGTTTTTAGGAAAAATCGCGGCTATTCTTTACCGACTGGCCCCGAAAACAGTGGGGGGGGGCGTCCCCTCCTCCCCCCTGCTCTCTGTTAGGCGCGACGCATTATTGTTTTCGGCCAGTCTCTGCCAACTATAATAGAAGGCGAACAGTGAAAACGCGAAATTGGAATGTTGAAAATATATTCTGCTATTTCATAGTGGAATCCGCAAATGGCGCTGCTCTACATTACGGTGCCGTCGATCGGTTTTAATTCGGGCGATGGAACTGTAACAACCTAGAGAAACGAGATATTCATTTCTACTTCTATGTTTCTTTTAACTGTTTTGTTTGAAGTTTAACCGAATAAGGCTGAGATCCGAAAGTCTAGTTGTAGCCTACGTCACTTATTAACTTAAATAGGCACGAAAACACGATAAAAATGCGTTTCTTCTTTTTGCCTTATCGATGGATAATCGATTTCATCGACTGAACTTATTATTTTGGATTTGTGGTAGCCTACCTCTATGAACTTGCCCTTCTACGATTGAAATATTTACCAATTAATGTAAGCCATTGCCGAAAAGTAAAATTAAAAATTTCATGTTCCGTGCAAGACATGTCTTAACATCATTTTCCTACTTTCTATAGTTTCCGAGCTTAGCGATTTTGACCCTGGAATTGTAGACCTTTGTTGAAATCCAAATTTTACGTGTCTGGGTGAATTTTGGGGTGTCGTGCAAGCCTAGCACACTCTGAGCGTGTTCCATCCTACTTATCGTAGTTACTACGCATGATGTCACGAATTCTGGCTTTTTGCCGTCAAGGCTGGAACGATTTTTCTATTTTCCCACAGAATATAATGCCACGGCCGAATCCGACCAATCACGTTACAGAGCTGCGTAGTTACCACGCTTTCTACGCTTCCGAGCATGGTAAATAAATAGTAACTATTTCGAGAAGGTTGGAACGGTCAGCGTAGTAACTTTTTCCGAGGTTGGAACGAAAGTAGTAACTAATAGTTACCATTGTTAGAAGGGTGGAACACGCTCTCTGAGCGTTATTACAAGAGCCCCGGGTGAAAAAAGCACAAATCCCTTAGATGAGTCAAAATATGTCAGTGTGTTCAGATCTCAGACGTAAAAATAAGCTGCCTTTTCAATTAAATTTAATGGACTCCTTTCCCGTGCATTTTCACCTGATTCTTTCACAGAAGTTCGTCTCTGTCCCAAAGTCGGTGGCGTGTGATCTAAATAGGCTCACTAACCATCTGCTTATTGCTATAGCCTAGAGCGGTTATCTCTAAGGTTTTCGAACTAGTGTCTTTATGATATTGTTGATTCGTCTCTTTACCAGTTTGGGTTTAAGCCAATGTCTTCTACGGATTTGTGTCCCTTTTATTTTTAAATCGGTGATTGAATACTTCTTTCTCGTCTCGTCTACTGTGTTTGTGTCATTGTGTGCCTTATAGACGCTTAAGCTGTGTTCGATACAGTCAACCAGGCAAAGCGTCTGGGCAAGTTGTTGCTAAAAGGGGTTGATCCAAGAAGAGTCTTAACTCCAGTGTGCTGGTTTAAAAAAACTAAAAAATGTGTCAAATAGGATGGTGTTTCAAGCTTGTCATCGGATGAGGCAAGGTGGAGTTCTGTTCTGTCTTATCCTGCTTGACCTTTATGCGGATGAACTGAACAGTGCTCTCAGTATCGGAAGTGTTGCTTTGTCCAGGGTGTATGTTTCAGAATATTAGCTATGCTAGTGACGTTGCCCTTCTGGCTCCAACAGTCCAGAAGAAACCTATCGTTTAGCCATTTGTGATGGTTTCGCTTTACAGCATGACGTCATCTTCAACATATGAAGAACACGCTTCGAGTGTTGCATGACATTTATCCCTCGTGGTGTGCGTCTGCTGCACCTTCCAAAAGTGTCTCTGTCATGACAACTTTATCAGTTTGTGGATGAATTCAAGTGCCTACGGTTCACCCCTTTTCTGAGTGACGAGCTGCCCTATCGCAGTCTCGCGCTCGTGCTTATCTGCTGTTTAGAAAGTTCGGTTCAGGCGACTCGCGAGTCATTTTTTTCTTTTCTTTCCTGCACACAGCTTCACTGAGTGGCTCTTGATACTAACGTCCGGGTTAAGCTAAAAAAAATCTTCCGTGTCCTATACAATATCCCTTTTCGTTGGCTCTATGGGTCTAAGTGGAACTGTAATGCGTCGTCATGTTCGTTGGTGAAGGCCTTCCTTCTTCCTTCGAACCCGTTGCTGGTTGTCCTGGCTCGGCCGCATATGAGGCTGACACTCGCAATTAGGAGTTAGTGCTCTGTAATTTTCCGGGGGTTGAGTCAGCGTATGTTGTTTAGTATTTGGGTTTGGTGTTGTTGTCTTTTTCTATTGTTGAAAGTTTATTGGCCGTTGAATTAAATAAATCGAATTGCGGGGGCAGAGTTGACAGCCTTTCTGTTTCTGTGACAATATTTAATAATAATGAATAACTTTATTGTAAATATCGCGAGGATAAATAAAACAATATATGTTACAAAAATAAAATATCTGTCACTTATTAAAATTTTCCACAAAATATTGTCTGAATGACTGCCTGTATCTCGTCGACACACCAGGGTTGCATGGTTCCAACTTGTTTTGGTGTCGGGTGTAGCGCTGGGCTGATTTTGGCGGCGGAAGGATGTCACGGTGCTTCGAGGACGATAGCAAGCCATGTCCAAAAGACATGACCAACTCAAGCCTTCTCTCCTTCAAAGTGGTCAGCTTGAGCTGTGAGAGACACATATCGTATGGTATATGGCTGTCCCCCAAGATTATTCGAAAGGCTCGCTTCTCCACAGACTCCAGCTTATTGCTTTGTTCAGTGGTTTGTAGATGTTCTTCCTTTAGGTGTAGGCTGGTGAGGGAAGAAGCCCAACCTCGTGGACGTCTAACTAACTAACAAGCAGTTGGCTGACTGGGATTCAACGGTCTCGCAGAGCACGACTGTACGGGTTGCGCAATTGAAAGTTTGGTACCGTTAAAATGTACATTCTTTTTATCCTTTATCTAATGCTGCTCGATGGCCGACGAGGGGTATACAGCTAAGCAACTGGGAATCAGTCCTAGAGAAATTTGCAATAACTAATCCTCCCCTACGGCACCCACGCTGACACCATGGAAAGCCAATGATTGTCTTAGACAGTTTCCCGAGTGAACTATGTAATTTCCCGCCCTTATTTGACATGGACCTGGGGATGAACAGGATTACGATTGAATGTATCACCTGGTTTTGTTTCCAAAGCATGTGCTCTTGGTTTTCACACGTTGTTAATTGACCATCGTTTTGTCATACACGGTTTCTTTCCATGGGCGCGCCGGCTCCTTGAATCGATTCCCGTACTGCCTGCATGTCTCCACCCTTTGCCGGAGAAGATTTTTCTACCAGTCCAGTCGACAGCTGGAACTCGTTACTGTTGCTTGTGTTTGTTTGTTTTCCGGATATTAGCTGTTCTTGCGTCCATCATTCGCTATCTGGTATGTTGCGTGGGTCACCCTGCTCCACCGTGTTTTATCATGGTGTCTTTGCGAGTTGGCTTTTGTATACATACAGAGACCTACATAATTCTTCAGAATTTCGTGTTCGACTGTTGAAAAAAAACACAAGTTGGATCGGATCATTTGTTCACACCTTACAGGTGTCAGAAGGTCCTAGACCCCCCCCCCCCCACACACACACACGAATGATCAGATACGGGAAATGAAGGCTTCCCAAAGCATTGGGTCTGGTCCTATCAGTCCTACCGCCAAGAGTCTTGAGCGATGTTAATAACCCTGTTTTTGGGCGCTTATTAGTTAGCTCGTATTTGTAGTGCATCATCTGCTCTCGTTTCGAGGAGATGCCTCACGTTTCACCTTTTCGACGTAGGGCCAAATCGGCACTTCTGTGTCGTCTTTTTTATTTTGAAACTGAGCTTATGAGATTTGTCACTAAGCCAATTTCTGCTGGCCTGTGTGTCAGTCTCTTCCTGCTCCAAGTTAGCAGCACGAATAATTTTCATTTTTGTTATCGCTTTTATTGTTTATTTCTTTGTTCTTATGGCAGTTTACCGATGTTCAATTCATTCAGTTTATTTCTAAAACGTGAAGCAGACAAGCCGGATATTCGTTTGGTCGTCAATAAAAATATATATACAATTTACAGTCAACACTTATGAATTAATTTAAAATAAAAGTAATTGTCCAATTCATTTAATAAAAAGAGTTAAACTCAGGTACACAATTAGGCTACTTACTAGCACTGCCGTTAAAACAAGACCAAAGGTTTCGATGGGATCCCAAAAATTCAATATTTGATCTAGACAATTGGGTCTTGTCTTCGCCAGATCCAGTCTTCGCCAGACTTCATGAACATTTTTACTATTAAAATTCAAAAACAGGTTAATCATCTGAGAAAAACAAGTTCAGGTATTGAATCACCATGTGGGTTTACCCCTATAAGCCATCTCTGTTTTGACGAAAACTTCCTGCCACTCCTGCCAATTTCCCGGTTTCGGCCGAATTCCGAAACTACTTTTCCGGCGAAAAAAGAAAGCTCAAAAACGAACTCAGCGTATCTTCTTTCCCCAATATTGAACATCTAATCAAAAATTCAACTTATAACAAATTTTCCGGCTCCAGCCGGATTCCCGTCGAACTACATGTTCGGGTAAAAAATGATTGTCAGACACGGATCACCATCTCTTTACCCCTAAATCGAATATCTCATCAACTACAAATTTTCGGTTTTGGCCGGATTCCGGGCGAACTACTTGTCTGGGTAGAAAATTGTTTTCACACAAGTATTCAGCATGTCTTCTTACCCCTAAATCGAACATCTAATCAACTCCAAATAAAACTTTTACTTTTAACAAACTTTCCGGTTTTGGCCGGATTCCGGGCGAACTACTTGTTCGGCGAGAAAATGGTTTTCACCATTGTGTTCAGCATGGCTTCCTACCCCTAAATCGAACATCTAATCAACTTCAAATAAGACTTTTACTTTTTAACAGACTTTCCGGTTTTGGCCGGATTCTGGGCTAACTACTTGTCCGGCGATAAAAATGGTTTTCACCCTCGTATTTAGCATGTCTTCTTACCCTTAAATTGAACATTTAATCAACTTGAAATAAAACTTTTACTTTTAACAAACTTTCCGGTCTTGGCCGGATTCCGGGCGAACTACTTTTCCGATGACAAAATGATTTTCACCATCGTGTTCAACATGTCTTCTTACCCGATAATCGACTATCACATTATCTGTTTAAAAATATTTAATTTGCCCCTTAATCTAAAACCCCTCCCCCACCCCTAAATGTAGGGCTAAATAGCCCATCTACGAACTTGACCTTACTCTTGACCCAAAGAATCCTCACACCAAGTTTCATCAAAATATTTCATTCCCTTCGAGAGTTACAGTGCGCACAGACGGACGGACGGACAGACGGACAACTTTTGCGATGTCATAGGTATCCCTCCACTTACGTTTTGGGATCCCAAAAAGGGAACAAAGCTTTTCAGATATTGGTTTCGAGGCACCTGAATAGGCTGTATGAGAGGTACAGCTTCTGCCACTACTCTTGCGACTCTTTCTCGATTTGGCTTGAAATCAGGGGGCAGTATGGATCGATGGGATGTACTGTTCAGCAACCCTGTACCAAAAGCAAGCGACAGCTAGCAAGGGAATCTAGGCCAAACTGTTCAAGGAGGGCACAGTATGTGATTGTTGGCGCTTTTGAAATTATCAACAATGTTAAGTACTCATTCAGTATTCATTCATCACCCACCTATAAAACTACATTATATCGCGAGATGACGATCTTGTTTTGAATTCCCTTTCTTTGTTTTCTTCCAGCTGCCGGTCTCTGGGAGGTAGAACAAGTCCTTCAAGATGATGTCATAGTCCCGAATTCCGCTCACGATGGATCACGCCGTCAAAGCGATGCCACCACACAGAAAGGTGGCCTTTTCCAGACTAATGCGTCGTCACCGCTTTGAAAATAAAGAGCTGGAGCATCTCTTCCAGCGCTACATCTGCCGACTTCAACAGGTAAGAAATTTGTTTAACATGCATCCTATTCAGTTCAATTCATTTTAATTTCAACATTCTTTAAAGTTTAACTGAAACGCTAGAGTGTGTGTGTGTCATTTAACTGAATACATTGAATTATTTGGATTCTGCAAAGGTTTTTTTTAATTTTTCATTATGGGCTCTAGCCATGACGTTCAGAATATCTGCGGCCGTCCCAACAGCGTAAATTCTACTATGACGCGGGAAATTTTAATCTCAACACAAACGTGGCTTTTCAGTTAGCAGTGGTGAGATTGGTGAAGATTGCTTAGTTCCTGAATAAAAAAAAAAGCATAAATCTTTCACTGAAGGCATACAACAAAAATACAAGCGCGGAGTACCACAAATCACACGAAAATTCCACTATTTGAAAATCGATCATTCGTGAATAGTGGAACAATGGAGTAATGCATTTTCAGCGGGTCTTATACCCCTATACCATTCCCTGAAGTGACACTAAGCCTTGCGTACATCGGTCAAAATTATTTTCTTTCATGAAGGATACCTGTAGTTCTACAACAAATTGGTACCCGCTTGTTGGGAGCCTGCGAAGGATCTGAGTAATTTGTATAGGCATGATCATCGAATACGCAAAAATAGTATTTCTGGAACAACCGTACGCTAGGCTGCTCAACAAAGTTTAATTATCTCACGGGAACAGGAGTAAGTGACGGAAACGCCGTTGTATATCTTTTGTGCCATGTTTCCGGATTCCAGAAGTAAATGGAATATGAGGCTTACGGTCTGATCATTCTGTGCAAGTATCTCAGTTTTCTGCAACATAGCTCGTTTTATTATTTAGTTGAGTTTGAATTCCCGGCAAATCTCGAGCCTCAAAATCGAAATCATCTCGAGAGTTGTTTGACAAATTAAGCTACACACCTTGTTGTTCACGGAAATAGACTTTTGTCCTACACAGACGATCGCGGAAATGCTCTTTTTCGGCCGGAATCTCATTGCGGGATGGGGGGAAACGCTCTAGTTCTAATTCTGAAAGTCAAGTTGCTTGTCGGTCCTTCTGTCGTCCGCTTGAGAACGCTTGATGATTTGCCAGGTCCTTCCGCAGGGAAAGATTATGTTGTTGACTGGCAAGCAATCGTGTTTGTTGCCACTCTTTATTAGCTTACACTTTTTGTGCCTTTCGCCTCCGTGGTTTAATGACAGGTGCCAAGATATTCAATTTTTCATCTTTTGGTGTAGGCACGGACTGGACATTCCGGGGAACATTGGGAGAATTGGAGTGTTTTCCACCAACCAATAGTTACTGAAAACTACCATTATCGATCCAACCTTTATAAAAGGATACGCACACTGGGACGGTGGTAATAGCGGGTTGTAAGTCTTGGTAAGGGGTTGGAGTCCACCCTTCAAATCGTCCTGTTGGAACATGTAGGCTAGAGATACTTGTAATAAAGACATCGCTTAATTATAGGCTACCATTGTAACAAGTCTGTACCACTCAGTAACATCCCAACTGCTTTCTGCCTAATCATTATTTTTCTGTTGTAAAACGATGAATATTTTGTTACGTTTATTCTGTGGGGCTTTTTCGTTGTAGTGTGATTTCCAGTCAACTTTGGCTGATGGAATAGTGTGAACTAAACATGAAAGTTAGTGCACAGCAAAACTATCAAGTTAAATGAGGCCCAGAGCATACTCCTGCTTCAGGGTTTAGGGTGCACTGTACTCTGCAGTGTAAGCCGAAAGTTAATATCTACTTTAAATGACCCCTCTTGCTTACTCTGCCTTTTGTATCCCTAGTTTCCTTGTGCGACTGTAAGCTTATAAAATCTCTGCCTGTCGTCCTTGTTTCCTTTATTCATACGAAAAAATCATTTCGGCCGAGCCGAGTTTTGCCAGTCATGTAACGCAAACTTTACCGACAGCTTAAAGGTCCGGCGACAACTCTTCACACATAAGGACATGAGAAGCTTCAAAGAGTTGTTTTTCATTTTGGGATACATGGTAGGCGATCAGGTCCATCTTGTGTTTTCGACTTCTTTTATTTTGCTCGGTTTTCCCACTTATTAACCACGTTTTTTCAGTCTTCAGGTATTTTGCGTCTAGCCGCCGCTTCGGAGAGCGGGAAGGCTCGATAGAGTCGGCATGCGTTAACAAGAAAATCGCTAATTTCCTTTGGAAAGTAATGGTATTTTCGAAGAACGATAATTCTGAGCCAGTCCTTTGTGAAAAGATTATTTTTAGTAGGAGTTGCGCTTTAAATATTTGTCTGATTGTCATAGTTTTTTTAGACGTCGGTGATCTGCGCTGCGTCTCTGCTACTTATACTCTGCCTGACCACCGCATCTCTTCAGTGGACCTTCGGAGGCGGCATACCGACAATCTCAGCAGTTGCTACTTCGTCTGTGAGCTTAATATTGTTGTTCCTCGTGTTGTTTGTTTCATTTCGTCGACTTGACGATGACCATTTACCAAAAGTGTGTGTTGGCCTCCTACTTCTTGGTGCAGTTATTTGTGCAGTGAACTTACCATTGAGCCTGAATAACTGGCCCAGACGGGTTGATGGGCTGGTCGTGCAGAGTGACAGGGGGAGTGAATCAGTGCCGACGACAGTATTGCCCCTCACTGCAACGACATCAGTTGGGCGTAGTGCCACGAGGAGACAAGGGCAGATTAGGGCTGAGAAGAGGAAGGAAAAACAAGTGACCACGAAGCATTCTAAGAGTGAAGAACCGTCAGTACGTGACCAGAGGTCACTACTGGACACATATGACACGCTCAGAAATCATAATCCGTTTACAAGGAGGGTTTCGAGAGATCTGGATGTGGATTTGGCGGAGGAGGAATTGGACAGGTATGACAACTTTTATTTCCTACCCCAGTGGAAGGAGGGTAGAACATACAATTGGCCCCTGGTTCACACAGCGTCGCTGTGAAGACAGAAAAGGTGTCAACAAATTCTCAGGGCTGGAACGGGCCAATTGAACATGCTTATCCAGTCACCTGTCACCATCCAGTCATCACAAATGAGTTTTAAGTGGGTTAATAACACCGACTACTTAGTAGTCGTGCTGCGTGTGAGGGTTTAATTCTGCTTTAAGGAGATCTGAAATAAGTATTAGGGTCTATCTATATTTCTGTTTGGAAATACTGGTAGGGCGAGATAGAGGAGAGACACAGATCTCTTGCCATTCGAAAATAACTGGTTGGATTTGGTCGGAAACCATCAGATAGTTAGTTTTACTAAGATGTTATTTGACGCACTATGCGTTTTCGTAGCCAGGCTGCGTTGCTAGACGTTGTCTGTGCTTTCTCTGCTACCTCTGTATACGGAGAACTTTTGCATTAGACCAGAGAACTGTTATTAGAACTTAGAGGCCACGACAGTCGTTTCCTGTAAATCGCGACACGACCTCACTGGTCCCTGACGTTGTCTAATAAGCAACCTTTCACGACCTCTTCCGCAAGGTAGAACAAAGTTTGCAGACGTAGAAAACATTGCATGATCAAGTACTTTCTTAGTTCCCGTGTTGAAATTCCTGTGGACGAATGAATTTGCGCTTGGTCTGGATGTCGCAGGAACAAGCGAGTAGCAACTCTTCCTCTTCATCTTGTCAGGACCAGGGTCTAGCTGTCTGCAAGATAATTTATGTAGCTTTTTTCACACGCAACTGATGACCTAGCTCCTGTTCTTGAAGGGAAATGTTATCCATGTTTACCTTTGTTGCCGATTTCTCTTTCGATATCAGAGAGTCTCCCCACTTAAGCTTTTAACATCCAATCAGTATTTGTTAGCTGGAAACGATCGTTTCTCACTTCCGGAAACGTTCCAACTTCAATAGTCCCTCGGTTCAACTGTCAGGGAACCTTTAAAGGCCCCAGTACTAATATTAAGTTTAAACCTACTTCAGATTTTCTCGCCATATTTTGGAGACTTTTGTCGCGCCCTCTTTGTGGGAATGCTGATCTTGAAGTTGCTAAAAAGCTGAAACTGAGCTGCTGTTGCTGTAACGGAAAAGGCGTAGCCTAACGACAATTTCAGACCGTTCGGTCAACTGAAGTGTGCGTGAACTGTCGGAAAATGAGGACGTAGGACGGATTTTGGTAGACGAACTGAGAGGCGGAAGAATTGACGAGTCTGCTCCTGGAGAGATTCAGAAGTTACAACTGGGATAGATTTCGAGTGTGCACACCTGATTCCCTTTGATAGTTAACAGATCGATTACCGTATCATCTTTTTTCTGATGGTGAATGATTGGCAGCCGAGTGAATTCCTTGTGATTGACACTAAACAGATTAGAGTTTTGAGTAAGGTGTTAAGTGGCTTGGTCACTTCCAAATGATCAATCTCTTTCGTGTCAGAGATTAATTGCTATTCTTGACATGGATTGGATTTCCTTTTTTTGTTCGGATTTTTCTTTTCGATCTGTGACAGTTCCGAGTTTCCAAATGTCAAGAGGCTCAGTTTATTTGGCTGTCATAAGATAACTGTTCTTCGATAATCAAAGTGATTTATGATTGCTCCGGAATTCTGGAACTTGGTCGTTATTGGGAATACTGGAAATGGGGCTCTTAGAATTCCAGCGATATTTCGTGTAGCCTGGGGAAGTCAGACAAAGCAAGGATGGAGAAGAAGAGACGCCTCGTCGAATCAGAGGATCTTGGTCTAGAATATTATAATACTTCTGCTAGTAGGAGATCCGCTTGGTTCTGACCATGCAATTCCCAACCTGATTACTGTAAGCGACTTTGCTGCATTCTCACGTACGATACTGATGATACATTTATTTCCTATTTGTACGACAAAAATTCATCTTCAAAATGAAGAAAAAAAACAAACAAACAATAGATCTACCTACATTAGCTGAATACACAAAGCATAACAACTAAATTACAACATACAGGATACAAACTGTGGCTGTCACGTCGGTCTCTAATCTGCCGAGTTTGGATCTGTAAGACCGTAGTTTGTCGCAACATGAGTGTTTCTAATCCAGAGTGGCAATTTCATTTAGAAACTTGGCATACTTGAAATAAATTAATCGGCTTCATTTCTCATCAGTCGCTGTAAATATGGGCCAAAAAGGGGATAGTACAAGGAGATGAGGGCTTAGCTTACAAAAATCGGATAGCCCTTTGGTGACGTTGTAACGCGCGATACAGGCGATCTACAAGCTATCCGGTGTAAATACCCTGACTGTGCTTGCGGAAGTCGCGGAAGACGATCATGGACTTGTGACCGGTGCAGCTGCTAATCATCAGAAGCGTACCTACATCTATTCTTGCCGTGACTGAGCACTTTCTGAAATATGGTGTTGTTTCATTTCTGGTACCGTGTTTTAGTTTCAGTTCATCAACCGGCCAAACATGCCCCCTCCCCCCCTCTCACACACACACACCTGGCGGTCCTGAATTCTTGGCTATTTCTGACTACTATTCTACGGCTTCTGCTTCCACCGCAGCCGCTTTTTTGCAATATCAGAACACTGTTGAAACCTTGACGAGATTTTGCGTTGGTTAAGCTTCTCCAAGTTTAATTTTTTTAATTTATGATGTATTACTTCCCTGTTTTTGGGATCCCAAACGTAAGTGGAGGAATACCTATGACTTCGTAAAAGTTGTCCGTCCGTCTGTGAGCACGATGACCTTCGAAGGGAATGAGATATTTTGTTCAAACTTGGTATGAAGGTTCTTTAGATCAAAGGACAAGTCAACTTTCGTAGATGGGCTCCGTAGCTCCATATTTGGGGGTGGGGCAGGAAATCAGAATCTTTCATGTCATGCTGGAGAATGCGAAATAAGTCGTTTTCGTGTCACTTTTCGTGTCAATTGTTTGAATAAATTGGGGGTGGGGGTTCAAATTAAGGGGCAAATAGATTTTTCTTTTAAAAGCTAATGAGATAGTCGATTTAGAGGTTAGCAGACATGCTGAATCCGAGTATGATAATGATTTTCTCGCCGAACAAATAGTTTGCCAGGAATCCTAAGATTTGTTGATTAGACGTCTGATACAGGGATAGGGAGACATGCTGAATATGTATATGGAAATTATTTTCTCCCTGGACATATGTTCGACCGGAATCCGGCCCAAACCGGAAATTCGTTAAAAGTAAAGGTTCTACTTGAAGTTGATTAGAGGTCCGATACAGGGGTAAGGAGACATGCTTTTCCTTATACACAAAGTATTTTCACTCTGGACATACAGTTTGCCCGGAATCCGGCCAAACCGGAACATTTGTTCAAAGTTAAAGTTCTATGTAAAGTTGATTAGAGGGCCGATGTAGGGGTAAAACGACGTCCGGAATCCATCTGTGAAAATTATTTCTCTTAGGAAAAATAGTTCGCCCGGGATCCGGCCAAAACCAGAAAATTAGCTAAAAGTGACAGTTTTGTCTGAAGTTGAGCCGTTTGGCAGTAATTTTTCAAGAACTACGGTCTCGTTTATGTTTATTTTGAAACGTCTGATTAGTGATAGATACAAACACGGTCAACGAGTCTGACGAAGACAAGATCTTTAAAGCCCCGATTGTCTGGATAAAATAATCGAAACCTTTGGTCTTGTTTTGGTAGTGCTGACGTTTGTTTGATTTACGAGCAAAATGTTCGTCAGCTTTTCTCTGTCAGAACCAGCCATTAAGAATGTTTTGATGTAATCTGCTTGAGCTTTCTCAGAGCCTACTATTGCTCTTTCTTCTAGATTTTTCTCCACCATATTTTAAGCGCCTTCACGATCAGGAAAGTGTTCTTATGTTCGTGTTAGGTTGGTCTTATCGGATGAATTAGGTATTAGAGATAAAGGATGGAGAGGGAGTCGCGGGTACCCCCAAAATTAAAGCGGAACGAGACCGGACAGCTCGGCATAATCTGCTAGGTTGGACTCGTAGGAGCATTCAGCCCTCTAGACGCCGTTCTAATGGAGTTACAGGGAATGAAATACGACAGAACTGGAAAAATTGTGATAGTAAGGGAATAAGTTATAACACTACAGGTGACGCGGTGGAGTTTAGATAAAACTGTAGAATGCGAGTCCAGTGCACGTCGTGCTATTCTCGTCCAGGTGCTAGTAGCCAAACGGAGCTGTTGTGTTCCCAGACCCTGCAATCACTTAATTATTGCAACACTATGGGTCCCCCAGTATAACCCTCACCCTCTTTTTAAAGCTGAGTAACTCGGTGGTATTGGTGTGCGAGACTTCCACGGCCAACCCCATGGGTTCGGTAAAGTTTGCTTCCGCTTTTTCAACTTAAAACTAAGCGACTAGCAGCAGTCGGTAGTTTTTATTCCAATCTCCCGAGATACTTTAGTAACTTACTATCCATGCCCCATGGTTTCGATCATAAACACGGTAAAATTCACATAAATACTTCAGCCCGATCTGATTGCGAATTAGATTCGATCCTAGCTGTGTCCGATTCAGTGAAACTGTTACAACTTTTCTGATAAGAAAGTAATATTTAACAAAAAAATATGTAATGTTTTTAATATTTTTTTCTGTTTTTTTTTCATTCTGAAAGGAATTGTCTTTATTTGTTTTTGGGATCCAAAAACGTAAGTGCAGGGATACCTATGACATCACAAAAGTTGTCCGTCTGTCCGCACGATAACTCTCAAAGGGAACGAGATATTTCGATGAAACTTGGTGTGAGGATTGTTTGGGTCAAGACTAAGGTCAGTTTCGTAGATGGGCTCTTCAACTAGAATCTGTGAGCTGGAAGAAACAAAAGATCAAATTACTGGTAGCAGGTTCTTTCCTTCTAGTTACAGCCTGACAATGACCCTTGCTAAGAAGGGTCAAAACATTGCTGAAGTAAATCCTCGCTGGCTTATCCGTTTTCGTCGTCAAATATAATTTGTATACTTATGTCTTTCTGATCAGTGAGCTTCCTGGTGACAAGAATAGGGGTCCTAACCCTTTTATGTGTTATTTTGGAAAAAGATAACGCTCAAACGAATCAGAATATGAAGATTCTCGGCATCCGTCGTAACATTTAAAACGGGAATATGTTCCATGTGTTAAATGTTCGTTATCAAACTTCCGTGTAGTGTAGTGCCGTTACGAATGATATAATATTCCCATGTGAAATCTCGCGAACAAGGAAAGGATGACTAAAATGAAGAATAACTATATAGGTCCTTCAACTGACTCCAAAATCACTTTTCTTTTCCCTCTAGACTGGAAGATGGCTTCCCTTTCAACGAAGAAAACTTGGGACTAACTGACGTAAATAGAACTGAGCCTGTTATGGAGAAATTCAGATCTGAAGCACCCTTTCGTCATCTACCAGCCTCTTCAGAGGGTTTGTGGCAGATCGTGTTCGTAACGTTCATCGCCTACGCATTGCTGCCAATTCCTACGTGGATGGCTGGTCTGTATGGATTCCTTATAGCCTGTGTCCATCTGGCTGTTACATGTTTCGTACCGACTGCCTTTCCAGCTTTATCTTGGCACCAAGTAAGTCTCTGGCAGCCAAGTTCTACTCCAACAATCTATCTTCTTTTTTCGGGGGGGGGGGGGGGCAGAAAAATCCGAAGGAATGGACGGGTTTTGAAGAAAATAGCACTACCTGTATGCCTCTATCTTGGAAGAATAATACCCTTTTTAGGTCTATTTTCTACATTGAGATCGTGTTCGCTTCGGTACGTGTTTTTACGGCAATATACGCTGGGAGAACTAACTTGCCTCGGTTTTCGTAAATATTCCTTCAGCCCAAGCTGACTGCGAATCATGTTTGATAGTGCAAAACGGATGCGTCAGCTGCATTTTACTAGAGCTACATTTCGGTCAACCTTGGCAAGGGTCCTCTTCAGGCTCAAAACCGCTGAATTTGGAAAAACAACTTTATGGGAAAACCACAAGTTCTTGTGGTGAACTTCACTGTAAAAAGTTTTTCCGTATAAAGATTAAAGTTAAGTCAGATTATTCTTATCTTTACGCAGATAAGATTAATACCAAATGGAGATAAGACGAATCCGAGTAGCAAATATTGCAGTTAACTTTAATCTTTATACGGAGAAATTTTTTACAGTGTTGTGGTGTTTTTCCCACAAGTTCATTTTTCCAACTTGAGCGGTTTGATCCTGGAGAGGACCATTGCCAAGAAGGGCCGAAATATAGCTCTAATAAAATTCAGCTGACGTATCCGTTTTGCACTATCAAACATGATTCGCAGTCAGCTTGGGCTGAAGGAATATTTACGAAAACCGAGGCAAGTTAGTTCTCCCAGCGTATATTGCCGTAAACACACAAGTACCGCAGGAGACCGAAGGTGTGGAAAATTGTCAGTCGTGGTGTCATTACATCGTACGATACATACAGTATTCAAAGCTTTGGGAAACAAATAGACCAAGCAGTTGGGGAACAAGAGTTGACCGGTCCTGCATGCACCACCTGTCCACTAAGATAAAAGTGCTTCTCAGTCTGCATTTGAATCTGCCGCTCTTGGCTCCCAGCCGACGTTCTTGCCTGGCCTATAAGCGTGCATTACAGTTAAATAAACATTTCCTAAGAAAATGTTATTCTCCGAAATGGAAAAAAAAACCTCTTCATGCCCAGATGGCATAACAAATATGAGCGCTTGCTTTACTAACCGACTCAGACCGAGTTCGGGCGAATTGCATACCCCCGACATGACAGGACTCCCCCCCCCCCCCCCCAACACACACCAACAAGACAACGGGAATTATAATTGCGTAACAGGGTTGGTAGGTAAGGCCACTACTTTCTTCAGGCTCTTGACCTATGGCCATGTAGACAGCACGTGAGGTTGTTATTGAAAGTCGTGAACGGCAAGATTCTCATTTAATTAACTGTCAGAAGCAGCAACGCCAAAAGCTAATGATGCCAAATCCAACAGCAGCTTTCCTTGTCTAATAATGACTGCAAGGGACTAACCCGTTTGTTCATGCAGTTTCGGTTATAACGAACGTTTTTGAAGCTCTAGCATAAACTTTGCATGACAGCGAGAATATCGGCCAGAGCTTCAGTTGCTGGCGGGGGGGGGGGGGGGGTAAGCGAACGCTTTTATAAAGGTTTAGTGGAGAGTCAAAGAGCCTCTCAGACTTCAGACCCAAAGCTCCTTCTTAAGGTTCATACTTTTTGGCCATCTTCGCACCACGCCCATTATCTCAGCTTCTAAAAATTTAAAATTACATTTTTTTCATTCCCGCTTGGCATTAAAAGCCTATAGAAGTTCGGGGGTTTCTTACCCCTTATTGGTTTCGTTCTTTGTATGAGATAGGTATGCCTGAAAGAGGAATAGATAAAAAAGAAAAGGTTTAAGTGGGGAGTATCGGCCGGTCCGCCGGCGTGAGGAAGGACATTGGTAGTGTAGTCTTGCCATAAATTATCAAATCGCCTGCGCTCACTGTGCTTATGCTCGGTTCAGAACGAGGCGACATGAAATGAAAGTGAGTTGCGAGCGAGCCACCTAATGGACCATTATCTTGTCTTTTGTTGAGAAGAATGCGTTTTGTCCTAATTTATGTGCCTTCTAACAGTACGCGTTGACCAATTTTGAATATTGCGGTGGAGAACGCGACCTGCACAATTCGTGATTTTTCAGCTGAGCGTTTTAGCTAATCAAGTAACGATTGGAAGCTTTACTCCGAGTTGGCCTGAAACTCTTCGCCGAAGCTAGGGTTTCTGATTCTGGTGTTACGGTTATTGTTGTCTATTATCGATTGTTACTGCTAGCTTTCCATTGTTAATTTTGTTTAGCTCTTTTGTCAATCACCTAGTCTGAACACTGAAAAATGATCTGAATTTCGAGGTTTTTAAGCTGAAATATGTAATATAGCTTGTTTTTCGCTAAAGACGGTTGCTGGAAGTGCAACTGAAATATTGTAGTTGTTCCTCGCTTCACATCTTAGAGGGATGATTATCTGACAAACAAAACCCTCGAAAATCTTCTGTCGCGTTCTTTCAAAATACTCTGATAGTCGTGGTATTGAAAATCATGTCGTATCTAGATCTGGTTATGAACAGCCATCAACCAAACCGATCCCTTCAACACCTAGCCTCTTTCGTTAGCAAGTAATCAACAAGTATCGTTTGTTTTTGTACACCGCATTCTATGTTGACACATTCATGCGGGAATAAAGTTTTTCTGTCTCGTTAGCTCATTGGGAACTGCATCGTCCTCCTCGCCTCGAATATCGTTGGGGCATTCCTTCACGTCATTCTGGAGCTTGCACAGAGACGAGCCTTCTTGGATACGCGTAATTGCATTGGAACTCGGCTGGATATGGAGGATGAAAATGAGAAACTCGTAAGTTTTCGTGTCTTTGCAGTTGTCCACATAAACACCTGGAATTTCAATAGATGCTGCAATATGCTTGGACTGAAAGGTTCTACATTGGTTCTGCCTAACCTTGTAAAAAATGCGAGAATTCTAATAGACGTTGTTAATTGGATGAACTGAACTTTCCGTGTGAAAATGCGGAAAATTTTGTTAGATGCTGCAAATCTGAATGGTCCAAAACCGGTGGTACGCGTACCCATAGGGTACGAGTGACTCGCCCAATGGGTACTCGAAGTCCCAAAATAAGTTTTTGAGTCTTCTGGCTTAATTTCAATGTGGTCCTCAGGATCTGACACCCCGTCGTTTGTAATTTGAGATACGTGTTTATGCCTTTATCATTGATGATAATAAATATGGTCTTTTTGCGTTCTGATCGTGGTTAAAAAAATACGTGGTTAAATGTTAACTTGTCAAAAAATGGGTACCCAACGGTTTTGAACTTTGATCTTAGGGCGCGATAAAGAAAAGGTTGGGAATCACTGGTCTAAAAGGGACTGGGTTTAAAAATATAGGCTTCCGTCGTGTAAATCTGCTTGAGTTTCTGGAAGCGTTGTACTGAATGGCTCTAAAACATCCGCTTAAAAGTGCAGAAGTTTAATAGGCGTCGTTTCTCCTGATGCTGCAAATGTGCGTGATTGAAGAGTCTAGAGACATTGGTCCTGCTCTCCCTTGTAAAAATGCGGGAATTCTATTAGACGTTTTTGGTGTCCCAAAACGTAAGTGACGGGATACCTTTGACTTCGTAACTTGTCCGTCCGTCTGTCTGTTTGCACGATAACTCTTGAAGGGACTCAGATATTTTGTTCAAACTTGGTGTGAGGATCCTTTGGGTCAAAGTACAGGCCAAGTTTTGAAAAGGTAATGAGTTAGTCGATGTAGGAGTAAGAAGGCTTGCTGAGTAGTTCACCCGGAATCCGTCCAAAACCGGAAAATTTGTGAAAAATAAAAGTTTAATAAGAAGTTGCTGAAGTTGCTTGAAGTTGCTTTAATACGAAAACTTTCTGAATCCGAATATGAAAATTATTTTCTCGCCGGGCTGGTATTTGCCCTTCTCGGCCCAGGCTGTCGAACTTCGGGGCCTGACGAGGACCCTTGCCAAGAAGGGCCGAAAAATTACTGCCAAAGCATCGTAGTTGACCTACCCGTTTTATGCACTGTTTGCATATAGTCTTTCCGGGCAGGAACCCAGACATAGACAAGTGATCATTCCCACCTTATATCGCACTTCTTCTTGTATTGGCAAAGTCAACATATTGTGTTATCCAATTGTTTGATTTATTACGGCAAGAGGATACCACACAAACAAATAACTCGAAATTAGGAACGAGAACAATTGACGGTCTCTGGGCTCATAAACTCAGCCAAATAGACGAAAATAATTTATCTCGCATTCTTTCGTGACAGTAAATGACATTTTTCGGACATAATAAAATCTCACAAGTTGAGTGTCTAGTTCTAAAGGGTGCATCAGGGGACTTAGTGCCTTCTCGTAAATTACTTGTCCTACCTTTATTGCTGATTAAGTCTATCCCCTAATCGTTCCATCCGTTCTCATTCCTGCGATATTGAACATTCGATGTTATTTTTATCTGCCCCAGGGGCTGTACACCGATGCTTGCATCCGCCAGTGATTCTCAGGAAGAACGAGAAAACGCTTCACTAACGACTCAAACTCAAATCATGTGTCAGCCAATCACGGCGCTCGTTCGGGACAGGTGTGGTGCCGCTTCCGGCTGTTCCGCTAGGTACACGGCGATTTAGTCATCAAAAGTATTTTCGAAAAAGGTCAGGTGTCTGATGAGCTCACAGATCAGAAAGGCCGGTTCAGTAATTTTGTCCATGTTCCTGATCAAAGCCAAGGAGGTCCGCGCGGCTGAAACAGCCGGTAGGATCTGCAAATTTTTGAAAAACAGCACAGTTTTGAAGTAGTCAGGAATATCGTAACATAAGCTGTATCTAATGAAACTTCTGCTTAAAATCCACGGGCAGTATCCATTCCTGAATGGAAATTCGACTTGGAGATTCTCCCACCCTCCTGTGTCGTGGATTTTGGCCAAAGCCTGGACATTTTTCTGTATTGACTTCTCTTGCAGGAAAGACTTCTGCTTTCCGTCTTGCCGCAACATGTGGCTGTTGAAATGAAAGCGGATCTCATGTCACCAGTGGAGGGCCAGTTTCATAAGATTTATATCCAAAAACACGAGAATGTCAGGTGAGCGAAGAGATTTATTGTTCTTATTTGTTAGAAGGTAATAGCTTGTGAATACGAACATGTAGCGACAATTCTTTGTGTCTTGGAAGTGAACGACGTTTGAACACTGCTGAACAAGTCAGTGAATTAGTTTTTTCAAACATTACGAAAATATCGTGTAAAGGATCAAATTTGCTTTGTCAAATTTGCTAAATTTCTTCGTCAACTTCCCAGTTGGTCCCGCAACCGGTACTGGATTCGGAAGTACTCTGTCGCAGACCCTATACTAAGTGTCGATAACCTGGTCGCGAACCGTAGTAATAAGGATGTTGTACACCCCTGGATCGGTATTCTTTTTTTATAAGATTTGCTTGATTTTGTATCTAGGTTAATGTTGTTGTTGTTTTTTTGTAGACGTTGTTTTTTCTTTTTTTTCACATACTCAATTTTTTCCTCCGTTGTGCTGTTGACGGGCAATAAAATATTTCATTCATTCATTCAGATTCTAAAATTTGCTTTGCGTAGTTGACCTTTGTCTATTCTCTGAGGACTTTCTGGTAGGAATAAGGATTTTTGCATTTTTATTTGTGACTAGGCTATAATACTGGTGAACAAACAGTTTATTAAATTTTTCGACGGTGTCTTTTAGGAAATCAGCCCTCTTGGCAAGTAAGTGCTTTGGTTTTCAGTTTACAACCGGTTTTATGGAGCTCATAACCCGAGCACCGTCGGTGATGTAACAATGAAACTTGAAATGGCGCCTAGCATTATTGACTATTCAACTTAAAGTATTTTAGGGTATTTGAATACTTTAAAACTAGGCTCTGCTTTCAAAAAATAACCCACGGTTTTGGCTGTTTTAAGCCCGTTGACTTACAGCGAAAACAGGGAAAACATTTACATAAGTGTTTTTTCTGATGGAAAAACTTCTCGCAAACTGCACACGGCAAGTGAGAAAATCAGCATGGTTTTGTTAGAGGGGTAGAATGTACTGTACGAAATTAAGGTCTCCGGGTCTAGAAATGTATGGAGTGGTTATGGAAGTAGGTTGCGTTATTATTATAGGCCATAAATTTCCTATAATGACTCGCCATTCAGAGATGCTTGTCATTTCCTATGCTTCTGTGTTGCTATGTTGCCCGAGCCTCACCTAGTTTCCAAAAATTCCGCTTGGGTCGAATCGGCGTTCTTGCTCAGATATACAAAATTGCCAGCATGCCACCAGGTACCTAAGCTAGGACAAAAGATCCAGGATACTCTTCCATTACAGAGAAATATTCCCAGTTCAGCATAACAGCTGCGAAACAAAATTTCTATCTGGATAGTCGGTTATTTTATTCACGTGGGTATTTCTCGAACTATCTGACGCTCGGTCAAGAGCGCGTCAGAAACCTCTTATTGACAAGCCCCCTGAATGGCGAGTCATTACAGGAAATTTATGGGTCCCTGGTAGAGGTAAGAAAGTTCCTGAAATGATTGGTTGAATGACGCTCTATTTTAGAAACGAACTCGAGCCTTTCCTTAATTTTGTATTTCTCGTCAGGTACGTAATGAAGACGCTAAACATACCAGTAAACCAACTCGTGTAGGAACCCTTTTAGTCACTTGAGTTTATGTGTGCCTTTCAAAGTCTCCATCCAGCATTGTTGGTTTAAGGACAAATTCCCTTCCACTATAGCATTTTTTATGTTCTTTCCCCTCTCCTCTCCTTGTTCAAGGGGTGATCGTGCCCAGGTTGACCTGATGTAAGTGTAACAGTGAAACTCTCTCGAAGAAAGACCTTGTCCGACACCCCGAGAAAACCATTCGCGCTGCAGTTATTAGTGTATCTGACCTTGTTCTGTACACGTTCTTGCCTGTCGATTCTGTTTTCTTCGAATTTTGTCATGGATAACTGGGAAAAGTCGGAGAATTTTTTTCTTCGAAGATCCATAGAAACCCTGTTTCAAGTCCTAATCTCGCAGATCTCCCAGAGTCTTTACTTTTTAATTTGAATTTTGTTCAAAAACTCCATTCGTTCAGTTGGTAAGTCCCTGCCTTTTCGTGAATGATTTTTATCTCTCTACGGAACTGCTAGATTCTAATATCTATGGAGTAATTAATGAGTGTCATGCCCTCCTCCCGAGACTCCCTCCAGGTTGGTGTTGAAAGAGAGGTATCTTGGGAATTAGCGTGTCACGCCGTATCCTTTGTTGTTTCATTCTGGGGAACGTGATTGATTGAGGGGATGTAATGGCGAAGGATGTGACTAATGTTCTAAAAAGTTAGTTTTTCGGATCCGGTAACGATCGTCGGTTAGCACGATAACTTTCGACTGTTTATTCAAACTTGGTGTGTAATTGTCATGTTGAATGGCCCTAAGGCCATCTAATCTATGTCTTTTTTGTACCTTTTTTGTCCGACCCGCAGTCGAAAAAAATTCCTGGATATGGGCCTGCATGTATATGTACTCTGGAAGCCCATATGTCCATGGTACATAAACCAACACGGAAACACTAGAAAACAAAATAGTTAGAGAAATTGGTTTTTTTTTTCACCGTATACGTTCTTTGGTAATTTGGTGTTTAAAGCACTCAAGTTGAGAATTGCTGTTTCTTAGTTTGTAGTTTTCTCTATATGAGTTGTTTCTATATCCTGGATATGGACTTTGGATTTTTGGGATCCCAAAACGTAAGTTTATACATATGACATCACAAAAGTTGTCGGTCTGTAAGCATATAACTCTCGAAGGAAACGAGATACTTTGATGAAACTTTGTGGGAGGACTCTTTGGGTTAAGGAGAGGTCAAGTTCGTAGATGGGCTCTGTAGCTCAGCATTTAGGGGGGGGGAGGGGTTTCAGATTAAGTTGCGAACAAATTTGTTTTAAACAGCTAATGAGATAGTCGATTTAGGAGTTAGAAGACCTGCTGAACATGAAAATTAAAACCATTTTCTCGCCGGACAAGTAGTTCGCTCGGAATCCGGCCAAAACCGGAAAGTTTGTTAAAATTAAAAGTTTTATATAAAGTTGATTGGATGTTCGATTTAGGGGTAAGAAAACATACTGAACATATATATGAAAATCATTCTCTTGTCGGACACGTAGTTCGGCCGGGTTCCGTGCAAAACTGGAAAACTTTTAAAAGTAAAAGTTTATCTGAAGTTGATTAGATGTTCGATTGAGGGTAAGAAAACATGCTGAACCCGCTTTTGACGGTCACTTTCTACCCGGACATAGAGTTCGCCCGGAATCCGGCTGAAACCAGAAAATTTGTTAAAAGTCAAAGTTTTACCTGAAGTTGATTAGATGTTCGGTATAGGGGTAAGATGATACGCTGATTTGTTTTTAAGCTTTAGATTTTGCGGGGCAAGTAGTTCGCCCGGAATCTGGTCGAAACCGGAGATTTGGCAGAAGTAAGACAGGAAGATTTTATCAGTTTCGTCAAAGTAGATATGACATATAGCCTAGAGGTGCATACACACATGGTGAAACCATACCTAAATTTTCTCAGATGATTAGCCATTGACCTTCTTCTGTTTCTAAATAATCGTAAAAATGTTCAAGGGGTCGGGTGTCTGGATCAAATATTAAATTTTTGGGATCCCATCGAAACCTTTGGTCTTGTTCAATACAGAATTATAATAATGTAAATTTCACCGTTATGTAAAGGGTTATCTTATAACTTATCAACCACTTATTTAACTTATATCCACAACTTATCAACCACTTAACCGTTTACAATCATTTTCGAACCAGCGAGATTGCATCTCGTCTGTCTCCAGTAAATATGGGCGTGACTTCATGCTTGTCAGATAGACCCTGATACATTGTCAGAAGCCAGAATGAATTTGCTGCACGAAAATTCCTGTGGTAATGAGGTGGTTGGTTGTACAAATGCTAATGTGCGATATTTACAAGTAAAACCTGTTTCTCTGTAAGGACTAAGGCATTAAGCGTAAGGAATCATAACAGCATACTCCTTAAAGCACAACTCTTACTACAAATCATCTTTTCACATTGAAATGGCTCAGAAACATCTTTTTTGAAAATACCATTAATTTCCACGTGACATTAACGATTTTGCTGTTAATGCTTGTCGACTCTGTTCAGCCTTACCGCTGTCCGACGCGGCGGCAGGACGCAAAACATTTGAAAACTGAGCGTGCCTCGGTTAAAAAGTGGGAAAATCAAGCAAAAAAAAAGAAGTTCAAAACAGAAGATATACCTGATGGCCTACTATGTGGTCAGAAATGAAAAACAGCACTTTGAAGCTTCTCACGTTTTGATGTGCGGAGGAGTTGTCGGCGTACCTTGAAGCTTCCGGCGTAATTTGCGTTGCGTGACTGGCAAAATGCGGCTCGGCCAAAAAGCATTGAAAGGTCGTAGGTACAAAACGAAACAATGGCGAAGGACGGGTGAGAAAGCTTATAATTCCATAACTGAACTAGGGATAATATAAAAGGCAGAATGGGTTGATTCCCGTCCTTTTAGTTAAAGACGTCCAACTCGAAAACTGATAGGAAAACATCAGGCTTGATTCGGGATCAACAATCGATCGATTACCTATCGATCTGTCGATTCAAGTTTGAAGGGGAGGGGGTGAAACAATCTAGTTCCTAGTAATCCCAATCTGCTATGTTCACATTATAGCTTACTATGTACTAAAAAAGTATGGATCGTACACACGACCAGCACTGGGCCGTTGCAGGCTCACATTCCTGACAGGTTTTTCTCCCGCCCATCATGAGCTCCGTACGGAAAAGTTGAGATTTCTTCAGGTTGATGGTGTAAGAATAGAAAATCCAGCCGGACTGATTGTTTGTCCGTACCATAAGCTTGGTTAAGTTAAGTTAATTTAAATTAAGAATTTACATTTTTTTTTAGTATTTTGTTTGCGGACATAGTGGGGTTTACAGTCCTGGCTTCGCAGTGCTCAGCGCAGGAACTAGTGCGGCTTCTGAATGAGCTGTTCGGACGATTCGACCAGCTAGCAGCGGTAAGTGAACAATATTTAAATAACCACGTGGGCCATGTAGGCTAGCAGAATGGTCTGCGAAACTAGGTCACAAGGTCGGAACAACCTACCCGTAGTGGCGAACCTCTGCCTAGGCGCCCCAGCCTCGGAAGGGACCGCAGTGGTAATTACGTTTAGTACAAACAACTCGTACTTGTGTACTTTATTTTTTTAGTCTGCTCGTTTATTTTCTAAAGTCAAGGTACGTTAGAAAACGAAATTAGAATTTGTTGTGTTGCCAAATGACTACAATGAGTTCTGTTAACTACCTAGGGGTCCTACAACTCTCTAAGGTTGTGTTTTTGCAGATACCATGGTATCTGACAAGGGTAACTGGATCTGCAATTAGTCGTTTTTGCAGTTACCGTGGTATCTGATATGCGGTTGCTCTGTAAAAACGATAATTGCCGGAGTGGCGCTTTTCGAAGTCATCCCAGAAGAAAATTGATATTTAGTCACATCACTAAGTGCCAAACATGTTTCCCACCAATTTGACAAAAATTGATGAAAGTGAGATGACTTTTCAGATACCACGATCAGTTACCACGGTCGAACCGCGGTGTCTGAACCATGGTATCAGATTGACCATGGTATCAGATACGAAGATAACTGAAATAAGAGCTGTAAGCTCATATGGCACTTGCAAGCATATGTAGTATGTAGGGATATCAGCGAAGATTTTCCCTGTCTTGAGGCACATGCTATTATGGGCCTTTCAGATTCATAAAAAAGGAATGGGGAGTCGCGTTGCGTTCTGTCACTAATATATATAGGGTCTTTGCTTGTTCTTCCCACCAAGTTTCATCCCGACCCGTTCACTCTAAACATGTCACCCGATTTCCGGTCCCCCCCCTCCATCTCCCCCCAAAGTAACCGGATCCATTCCAAACTTGAAGTTTGACGTCTGTGACAGGAGAGCTTTCAAAATATAAGTTTCATTCTGATCCGATTCCGCGTTCAAAAGCTATAAATACGTCACTATTTCGGATTTCCCCTCCCTCCACTTCCCCCACAGTGGTCGGATGGGTGAAGTGACTATTTCCAAGCTATTTTGTTCGGGTCTGTAATGTGCCTGCCAAGTTTTATCGTCCTAGCACACGTGTAAGCATCTTAAGTCGGGATCACCGGAATTCCGGAACCCTCCCTCCAACTCTCCCCACAGTGCTCGGATCCGGTCCGGTCTTGTCAACTATGATTTTAGGGCTTGTTTTTGTTCTTCCCACCAAGTTTCATCCCGATCCGTCCACTCTGAACAAGTCACACGATTTCCGGTTCCCCCCTCCTTCTCCCCCAAAGTCACCGGATCCATTCCGGATTTGAAATTTGACATCTGAGACATGGGGTCTTTCCAATCAAGTTTCATTAACATCCGATTCCCCGTTCAAAAGATATAAATACGTCAATAGTCCGGATTCCCCCTCCCTCCACTCCTCCCACGGTGGTCGGAAGGGGGAAGTGACTATTTCCAAGTTATTTTGGATATGCCCTGATATGCCTGCCAAGTTTCATCGTTCTAGCACATGTGTAAGCACCTTTCCTCGGGACCACCGGAATTCCGGGACCCACCCTCCAACTCCCCACACAGTGCTCAGATCCGGTCCGGTCTTGTCAACTCTGTATCTAGGGCTTGTGCTTGTTCTTCCCACCAAGTTTCATCCCGATTAGTCCACAAGTAACTGGATCCATTCCAGACTTTGAGTTTCACTCAAGTCTGAAAATTTCCAACATCGACTCCAAGCCATCGCCAACCTTCAAAGTTTCAGCCCAAGAAATCAGCTCGCTATGTCCCTAGACGTGCCCAAGATTTCCGGTACCCCCTTCCAATCCCCCATACACCGCGACCAAGTCTGGTCCGGGGTCCTAACTGAATCGTTTGAAGCATTTTCTCTTACTACCTATCGTTCACTCGAATCTGAGCATTTTCCGGGAAACTTCCGGTAAATCTCCCCCCCCCCCATCGTGGTCGGATCCTGTTCGAACCTTAAAATATGTCATCTAAGGCATATGATCTCTGTACCTTCTATGTTTCATTCAAATCACTCCACTTGTTATGCGAGCCACAAAATTTCCGGGACTCCTCTTCCAGCTCCGCCCACCGTGGCTGAATACGATTCGGAAATATAAATGTCGCATCTCTGACTTATCCTGGTCACGTCTATCAAGTTTGACTGGAATCGAAGCAGAGCCTATCTGCAAATATCCGAGTCGCGCTCCCCCCACTTTGGCCGCCAAATAACAAATCAAAGTCGCATAAGCTCGGCAGTGTCCAATTTGCATGCTATTTTGTCTAGCCGTTTGGTTTTGTGCATGTCAAATCTTTTCGCAACCCCCATGATGGTCGGATTGGGGAAACGACTATTCTCAAGTCAGTCTGTTGGGGTCCCTGATAGGTCTTTTAAGTATTGTCTTCTTAGAACATCAGGAACTTCCGAACTTGCGGGATCGCCAGAATTAAGCCCGAAGTGTCCGAATCTGGTCCGGTTATGTCAACAATGTATTTAGGATTTGCGCTTGTTTCTCCCCACCAAGTTTCATCCTGATCCCTCCACTCTAAGCGTTTCCCAAGATTTCCGGTTCCCTCCTCTGGCTCCTGCTAAAGTCACCGGATCCGATCCGGATTTGAACTTCATCGTCACAACACATCAGGAAGTACCGAACTGGCACGATCGCTAGAAATCAGGAGCATCCTCACTCCCCCATAGTCCCGAATCCCGTACAATTATATCAATTACGTATCTAGAATTTGTGCTTGTTCTTCCCACCAAGTTTCATCCCGGTCCCTCAACTCTAAGCGTTTCCAAAGATTTCCGTTTCCCTCCTCTCACTCCTCCCAGTGTCACCAGATCCGGTCCGGATTTACAATGGGACATCTGAGGAGCGAGGTGTTTCTAAATATCAGATTTCATTTAAATTCGGTAACCCAAGAAATAGCTGAGCTTGCCACTAGATTCTCTGAGATACGAGGTCTTTCTATATATCAAGCTTCATTTAGATCCGATCATCCGTTCGTAAGTTAGAAATAACTAACTTTTCCGGATTCCCCCTCCCTCCAGCCCCCTCCCCCCCAGATGATTGAATCGGGGAAACGACTATTCTCAAGTCAGTCTGTTCGGGTCCCTGACATGCCTGCCAATTTTCATCGTCCTAGCATATCAGGAAGCACCAAACTCTCGGGATCACTAGAAACTCAGACCCCCCCCCCCCCCATCATCCCCAAAGTGAGCAGATCCGTTCCGGTTAAGTCAATCACGTATCTACGACTTGTGCTTGTTCTTTCCACCAAGTTTCAGTTCCATCCCGATCTATCCACTCTAATCGTTTTCCAAGATTTTCGGTTTCCCCCTCCGACTCCCTCCCAACGTCGGATCCGGTCTGGATTTAAAATGGGAGATCTGAGACACAAAGTCGGTCCATATATCAAGTTTTATTAAGATCCGACCCCCCCGTCCGAAAGTTAAAAATACTTCATTTTCCTAATTTTTCCTGATTCCCCCTCCCTTCACTCCCCCCCAGATGGTCGGATCGGCGAAGTGACTATTTCTAATTTACTGGTCCGGTCCCTGTTATGCCTGCCAACTTTCATCGTCCTAGCTTATCTGGAAGTGCCCGAACTAGCAAAACCGGGACAGACAGACCGACCGACCGAACGACAGACCGACATCGGACAGAAATTGCGATCGCTATATGGCACTTGGCCGAAGGGCAAGTGCCATAAAAACGCAACTAATGGCCGGTCCTGCCTACCTGATTTGAGTTTCGTTGTTGTGGCAGCAAAGACTTTCGTTATTGTAGAAGCAACACTTTAGTTTCTTCACCAGCATAGTTCTTTTACTTCTTGACCACTAGTTGAACTTTCTTCTTTTTAATCGTGGTCTTTTCTTCCCTTTGTTGTCAAGATACACCTGGCAGAACGATTGACTTGTGTGTATAACCTAAGTTCAACATTTTTCCTTTCATCTGTTGAAGAAAAACTACACCTTTTGTTGTCTCTGTCAACAGTTTTACGAATCGGAAAGCCTCTCGTGCTTTGGTTTGAGATGGATGGTCGAGGCCGACAATGGAATAGAGACATATTCTCGTTTCAGTTCGCTGACTCTTGGGAAATTGTTCCGAGCGGGGAAGGATGCTGACGGATGACGTTTGGAAATAGCACGGAAATGCGTTTCTGGTCCTAAGAACAGTTGGCTAACATTTGGGTCTTGACCGGTTTAGCTGTTCTGTCAGGGTGAAAAGGTCTTTTAGTCGGATCAACACACAGCAAATTGGCAAAGGCAAGGTTCCAGTTTCACTGTAAGCTAGCGAGGAGTCTTTCTGGACTTCAGACTTCCTGGTTGAGATAGCAAGGGCTAATGAATAAGTATTCATTACGCTTGACGCGTAAGCCCAACATTATCTCGAAAGATGTGGGTCTTGGTACAGGCAAAAATATAAAATATCGCTAGGCTGGATCGGGTTAAGTCGCAAATACGATTACCCAGTTTATCTTACAGATTTCTTCGAGGTGATTTAATCGAAACTTTTAAAATTTGCCATAGTTATTATGATAACATTAGGCCTGATGATGTCTTCACCTTCAACCATAACGGTCTCAGAGGACACAACTTGAAACTGAGTGGTAAGAAGTTCCGAAAAGACATCGGAAAATGGAGCTTTACAAACCGAATAGTAGAATGTTGGAATAATCTCCCAGAAAGTGTTGTAAATGCCGAAAATATCAACCAATTCAAAGCAGGTGTCGACTACCACCTGGCTGAAATTCAATTTAGTGTGTAAAGTGTCCCGAGAAATTTATAGAGGCGAAAGCCTTATTATTGCAATTATATTATTATATTATATTATTATTATATTAAATAATGTCTCATTTCCTGTTAAGGAATCCAGTATTCTGTTGTCTTTCTAGTAGGCATCACACAGGTTAGTTGTTGTTCTGGCAGTTACTTAGGCAACAAAATGGCTGTCTAAGGATAGTGTAGAAGGGGAAATCGGTCACCCGATCATAGTTGTCCAAACTCTGAGAAGGATTTGCGAGGTGGCACTTAAAGCTGCGAATAGGATCCGTTTTGGTTGCAGTAAAATTGAGCCGAACCGTTCCCGGTAAAACCGACAAGAACTCGGGAAGCTATAGATTTTCTTTTGCGCACCATATGGGAATTTTCTGGCTTGACTACATGGTATACTCAGGAAAATGACCTACGTCGCGAATGTTGCACGTATTTCGAATACCTCCGATTCCTGCTATACTTAGCTGCATTGCATGCGAAAACTGTGTTTGTATAACTGGCGTTTAATTGTCGATTCATGACCCACAAATGACAATCGAAAGTCTGTCCTCGAAATTATCTGCTCCGGTTGGCCGTTTACCTGTTCACCACCCCACCCCAGCTTAGTTCTCGTTTTTGATTAAACTCGTTTGTGAAAAAAAAATGTCAGACTGCTTTTTATATTATTACTCTTTTACTGCTCATATGCCCCCGGGCAGTGCATATAATAAATAACTCGTTCGTAGTTTTGATTGTATGGGTCACCTGAACATTTCGTGATCTGATGATGGTGGTCACCTGATCATAAATTTGTATGCATGTTTGTAAGAATGAAGTAGGAAAATATTATAAACAACAATAACCAACTGAATTGACGAATTAGAATTTTTTTAACAGAAAAAGAATCAGACAGGTTTTCCTCATCTTTCTGTAAGATAACGGTGCAATTCAAGCGGATCAGTTACCTAACCCGTGATCAATAAAGCCTAGTGCTCATCTCATGTGGCTTTCTTGGCTCGACCCCACCTTTCCTGCCGATGATTAGCTGCACACAAAAAGAGATTAATAATATGCCCAGTGGAATGGAGTCAATTGAGAAGAAATACTTTTTCGCGACTGCTGGCTTAGGACTGTGACAGAAATCCCATTATTTCTTGCTGCTAGAAGGAGATTATTAGTTGATCGAATTGGGGGGGGGGGGGCGTGTGTGGCCGTAGCCAGAGATAACGGAAATGTCGGGGATGACTGTTGGTATTCTGGCTGTATAGATGTGCTCCCTTTAGTAAGTTGCCCTTGTCCAGGTCTAGGTGTCCAGGTTGTAGTTGTGTTGTAAAAATGGCAATCTCATGGAATGTTCAGAGGGATTATAAAGTTCGCAAAAGGCCAACATCAACTTGGCAGGCGAGCCAGGGATCCGACCAGATCAACCTGGAAATAGTCAAGTTCCCGATTCGACCACCGTCGGGGGAGTGGAGGGAGGGTGAATCCAGAATCTTGAGGAATGTATAACTTTGGAACGGGTGATCGGAACCTTGATATTGGGAAGATCTCGTGTCTCGGGTGACCCATTTCAAGTCCGGACCGGATCCGATGAGTGTGGGGTGGGGGGAGGGACCGGAGGGTGGGAACCGGAAATCTTGTGACACACTTAGAGTGGAGAGGTTGGGTTGATACTTGGTGGGAAGGAGACGCACAAGAATTAGATACGTGAACGATAGAAGATAATCCTATTTGGGCACTGTGGGGGGAGTTAAAGGGGGAGAGTCTGGAATTCCGGTTATCGCGAGTTAAGGTATTTCCAGATGTGCTACGACAATGAAACTTAGCTAGAACATTAGAGACTTGACACGATAGGTTTAGAAATAATGAGTTCTCCGACCCAACCGTCGTGGGGGGAATCCGGAATCTTGAGGTATGTATAACTTTTGAACGAGTGGTCGGATCTTTAACTAAACTTGATATGCAGAAAGACCTCCTGTCTCGGATGTCCCATTTTAAGTCCAGACCGGATCCGATGAATGTGGGGGGGGGGGGGCGGACATCTTGTGACACGCTTAGAGTGGAGCGATTGGGACGAAACTTGGTGGGAAGACAAGGACAAGAAGTACATACATAAGTGATAAAATCGGACTGGGCTCGGGAGCTGGTGGGGGGGGTGGGCCGGATTCCGTTGATCGCGAATTAAGGTACTTCCAGATGTGCTAGGGCGATGATACTTGGCTTGAACAATAGAAACTTGACAAGGTTGGCTTAGAAAATGTCACTTCTCAGATCTAACTATCCCTTAAAGTACTAATCCTAACCACAAAGTACAAAACATACTTTTACGCAAAGTATACATTTTGACTCAAGATTTTTGCTCATAGTTTGTACGAACAATACATTCTCGTGACTTCTAAGGACCCATGATCCTTATCTCGAGGGTTTTGCTTACAAATGATCACACAAAAATAGTCAATTTTGGTGTTGTTTATCGTAGTCCAAATAGTTCGCTTGAAAATAGTTCTAAAATTCTGGATGAATTCCGAAATTACATAGAAGAAAGAAAAGGATCAACTGTTGTTGTGGGAGACTTCAACTTTCCGACCATTAACTGGAATTTTACTCATACACAAGAGATTGCGCTAACAAGCGGCCCAGTTAAAGAATTCCTGTCATTTGTTAACGAAAACTGTCTTGAGCAGTTAGTAACAGTACCGACTAGACAGAGAGGCCAAGACCGACCAAGCCTCTTAGACCTAGTACTGACAGATGACCCTGACACAACTGATAATCTTCGCGTAACAGCTCCTGTAGGGAAGTCTGACCATTCGTGCATCATGTTCAATTTAGCCTTAAATTGTCCAAAGAGTACGAGTCCTAGAAAACCAAGGTTGGATTACTACAGAGGAAATTATGTTGGTTTGCGGGACGCGCTGATGGATACTGATTGGGATGCTGAGTTTCATGAGTCTTCGACTGTCGATGAAATGTACACAGCATTTGTCTCTAGACTTACCTCTCTTGTGCACTCTTTTGTTCCAGTTGCCCAGCATAAAAACCGACCTCGTGTTAGCCGCCCAACTCTGCTTCTTATAAAAGAAAAGCAGCAAGCTTGGAGGCAATTACAAGCAAACCCAGACGCCGATAACTTAAAGAAGAGTTACAGACGAATTTCAAACAAAGTTCGTAAGGCAACACGTGCACAGGCCAATGAAAGAGAAAAGAAAGTGGCAATGTCTTCAAAATCTAACCCAAAAGCTTTTTGGAAATATGTGAACTCCAAGAGAAAGGTAATAGCAAACGCAAGCAAGATGAAGGACCCTTCAACCGAAAAGACTGTCCAGGATCCAGTTGCTGTTGCTGACATTTTAAATCACCATTTTTCTACTGTATATACTGACGAAGACTCATCTACTCTACCTGATAGTGATGCCTCCCGGCAAGATTTTCCAGACCTCATAATTGACCCTGCGCTAGTTTGCAAAAAGCTAAAGGAATTGGACCCAAACAAGTCTGAGGGCCCAGATGGTTTACACCCAAGAATTTTGAAAGAGACTGCTGAGCTTATCGCTGAACCTTTGACTGTGATTTTTAGGAAGAGCTTGTCATCTGGCCAATTCCCAAAGCTTTGGAAGCAAGCTGTCGTTACCCCAGTATTTAAAGGTGGTGCTTCGAAAGAAGATCCAAACAACTATCGGCCAATTAGCCTTACTTGCGTAACATCCAAAATTTTTGAAAGAATCGCCTCTGATCACCTTCTCTTTCATCTACTGGATAGGAAGCTTATAACAAAGAAGCAGTTTGGATTTATCAAAGGAAGGTCCGCCGAATCCCAGTTATTACTGACAACCGAACAGTGGAGGAAGTACATCGACCCTGGATTCCAAGTAGATGTCCTTTACCTTGACCTTCGAAAAGCCTTCGACAAAGTTCCCCATAAGAGACTCTTGGTGAAACTCGAGAAGCTAGGCATACGTGGGAGCTTGAATAGATGGATTTCCGGCTTCCTCTCCGAACGGACACAGAGAGTCAAAGTAAACGGGCAGCTAAGTAATTCTTCCGTCTCTGTAACAAGTGGAGTGCCCCAGGGTAGTGTATTGGGACCATTACTATTCAATATATATATTAATGATTTAGTGTCCGACATTGATTCTGATATCGTGTTGTATGCGGATGACACCAAGATGTACAGAGTCATCAGGAGTTCCCAAGATTCACAGATACTCCAAAATGATCTTCACAAAATTGAACTTTGGATGCAAGTGTGGCTGATGGAAGTCAACGTCGAAAAAAGTCACCATCTTCGCCTGGGACCCTCTCACTTTGAAACTTTCTATAGTTTCAACAGCCAAACGATACCCGAATGCATGACCCAACGGGATCTAGGGATCCTGATCGATGGGGATCTGCGTTTCTCGCAACATTACAACCTTACCATGAAAAAGTGTAATAGAATCCTTGGTGTAATTCGAAGAAACTTTACTTTTAAGCAGGATGGCTTGTTCTCACTTCTTTTCAAGTCGATGGTTCGCCCGATCATTGAATATGGCCACACCACAGTGAGGCCATATTACAATTGTGACATTGAGGCTTATGAAAAAATCCAACGGAGAGCTACGAAGTTCGTACCAGATCTGCGCGATCTCCCCTACCAAGTGAGATTAGCCAAGTTGTGCCTTCCCTCCATTGCATACAGATTTTTTAGAGGAGACCTGATTGAAACATTCAAATTAATCAATGGAAGTTATGACAATTTTGAAGTGACTGATTTAGTAAGATTCAGCATTAACCGTCATCATCGGGGGCATGCGTACAAGCTTACAAAGTCAAGATTCCACAAGGACGTTTTTAAGTGGGGTTTTGGCAACCGAATTGTTGATCCTTGGAACAGCCTTACCGAAGATGCGGTTAATGCTGAATCGATCAATAGTTTTAAGTGCATTGTTGATCAGATTTTTAACTCTGATCAGTTCGACTACTCAAAATTTCTTAGAGTTATTTAGAGGCGAAAGCCTTTTCTCTTGCTTTGTATTAAAAAAACACGAATTGACGAGTTCCTACTTTCATCCTCTGACCCAGCCTTGCGAGTGCCATATGAGCTTCCAGCTCGTGTTCCACTGTACTCTTGTCTTTATAGACGGGTTACAAATAAACAGTAACTCAGTTTAATTACTGGTATTTCCGGTGATCATGGATTGTCTCATGCTCATGGTCCCTACGAAACTTGGATATGAATGTTCGGACGAGCACAGGGCTAATGGTATAGACCAATATCCGACGTGGTGGCTGCGATTTCTTGCGGTTCAGGAAGGGGTCAAGGAAAGATCATATGTGTATTAGTCAGACCCCTGTCCCGTTGACTACTATTTTGATTGTTGGGATTCGATGTCGCGCTCTTCTTCAAGCCTTTTTTTTAGGACAATCATTGCCTTCGTATCAAAATCCTGGGCGACTGCTACTACTGCGTCTCGGGCCTGCCTGATCCCCGGTCTGACCACGCTCACTGCTGCGTAGAAATGGGTCTCGATGTGATCGATGCAATAGCGTAAGTAGTGTAATAATCAATGCACCCCTTGCCAGACATCTTGTCGAGTTTGTGTGGCGGATAATGTCGGGCAAACCCCTAGTTTTTTCGACTTTCTACTTGTGTGTACCATCAAGAACAAATACTCAGATAGAACCTCTGTCTTTGGTACCATGCAGCGACTATGAATACCCCGACAAAACTGAGTGGAGTGTAGCTTACTGTAGCTTTTTACCGGTTTACTCTATTTCCGTCTTCGCCGTTGCTCATCGCAGAGAAAGAAAATGCAGGAGGCGTACTCCGCGCGCTGACCCGTTCTTGGGCGCGTCCAAAGAACCAATCAGCTTTGACTTCTACTTTTCCTCAAAGTGGTTTCTCGGCGAAATAGCTAATTGTAGAGGTAACTAAACGTGATATGGCGCGAAGCTACTAACCTCCGGTCGTTCACAGCGGAAAAGATACGGGGAAATACTCGACTCCGCATAGTCATAGTACAGAGATAGGGAGACCGAGGTTATATTTGATTATTTGTTCTTGATACCATGCACCAGCCATGAGGGGAAAGAAGAGCACGCGGTCAGCGCCGAAGTGAACAAGGTGGGTATTCGAATAAATTCAGCACGGCAACTAAATTTTATAACCCACAAGACAAACCCGTGTCGTTCGAACAATAGAACAATTATGTGTTTGTGAATAGGGAGGAATCTACACTTTTACCCTTTTACGTGGTGTTACTCCACACAACTACCGTATGATCGTGCTACCTTCAGCTGTTTCCAGCAATTGTGGTAGCGTGGCGCTGGGATTTGTGACAATTAAACGAAACATAACTTCGTGGACTAAGCTCGCTTCGTTGGTTGCGGGAAAATCAGAGTTTTATTTACAAGCGCCTTTTAGGGATAAAATAATATAAATGTCCCAGTCCTTTCTTCTTCTCAAACCCAGATTCTTCTTGCTTCTGCGAGAGCTGCGGGAGAGGATGAGTGAACAGAGTAGGTCCTAAACTTGATTGACCTTGTGTCAGGGAGAGAGGGCAATGAACCCTCTGGTTGCGCGGGTGTCTGCTCAGGAGGTGACAGTCGGTCCAAAAGCTTTATAAACTCTATGTCACGGAGAATTGGCAATAAACCCAGAGCATTCACTCAGCGTCTGCTAAAGAATCTAAGTGCGCTCGTTGCTTACATATTTTTAAGATTACACTCCAACGCGTTGATCAACTTGAGTTAATAAAGCAGTCTGGGGAGCGAGTTAGTACTCAGAGGAAAACTGAAATAGTCATCAACTGTAGAATACCATACAAGCATAGATATGGGTCGTTATGGGTGAGCCAAAGTAAGGAGTTAGTTTTCTGTTTTAGCTGATAATTTGTTGGAAACCCGGTTAAATGGATGAACATAAATTGTTGAGTAGGTTAGCATGGGGGTGTAACAATATTCGGAATTCACATAAACCCCTATTTTTCACCCACGGACAGTTCAGAAATAACTGAAAAGGTGAATACTGAGGTAAAGAGGGCGAAACTAGATTTGGTCTCACCTTTGTCCCGGGATGAGTTCGACCAGAACTATTCTGTGAAATGTGACATCTGTGAATGCAATGATTAGGTAGTGGGTCCACGGTTTGGTGTCCAGCTACGTTGTTCATCCTGCATCGCATAACATCCAGTCATCAGAATTTCCTCTGGGGAAAAATAAATCCAGGTTCTCCGTGGTAAACTACAATACCAGAAATATGAAGTGGTTGTTCTAACGCCACCGTGCTCTAGCGCCACCGTATGTTTTCCGCCACCCAGGAAATCTTGCATCATCAAGAGGATTAGTTGGGTCAGACGAAAGGGTCAAATATTTTGGTAGGACCACCGCCACCGTATGTTTTCCACCAACTCATTAGTGCAGGTAGCGCAGGTTCATATCATCCGAGATCTAAATCGTTAAATACGAAGAGGGGTTTACCGCCACCAACTCTACGTTACTCCTAGCTAATACGAAGACTGAGCTTAACATTTCAAATAATTATTTATTTAAGTCCAACTAAAGAAACTGTAAAACTTCAAAAACTCAAGGCCCCCAAACTATTATAATTTCAAAAGGTGAGAAATCGCCCGCAGAAGTGCTTCTCTCGAAGACTTTCCTTCTTGATACGTAATTTTAGCTTTCAGTAGCCTCTCCTCCAGTTCTCTGTAGACTTTCCGACGTTTTGGAGCAGGTTTGGCCGAAGGTCTTTAATCGCTGTGATAGTTAATCTGGTTGGCGCTCTACACCCCATCAGAATATTAGGTCTGACAAGACTTGACCATATCCTCTCGAGGAACCAATCCTCTTGGGGACGTAAGATTTCCTGGGTGGCGGTAAACACCCTTTTCACATTTGAATCTGAAACTACCTGCACAGGCTACCTGCCCTGCCTGAATTTAAAGGTGGCGTTAGAACACTGCTACCCAGAAATATAGCTAGAAATACGGACTTTAAAGGGATCCTTTGTCCCAAGCCTCAGCGGTCTATGGGAAATTCAGGAACAGGGACGAACGAAGTTTCGGTTCAAACTTGACTCCCCGCATGTCGGGAAAATCTTTGCTACCTGCCAACCATGCGTCACGGAAACTGATATAGTCGAACAAACAGCGTGTTCCACCCATCTACAAATAGTAATTAGTTACTATTTCCGTTCCAACCTCACCAAAACTTACGACGCTGACCGTTCCATCCTTCTCGAAATAGTAACTAATAGTAACTATTTGATTACCACGCTCGGGAGCGTAGTAACTACGGATCTCTGTAACGTGATTCGTCGGATTCGCCCGTGGGATGATATCCTGATGGAAAATAGAAAAGTCGTTCCAGCCTTGACGGCAGAAAGCCAGAATTTGTGACGTCATGCGTAGTAACTACGGTAAGAAGGATGGAACACGCTCATATTATTTTTTTATTTATTCTGCGGGGTAGGCCAGACACTCCAGCCGAAACTCAGGCCACAAATGGCCCATTGTCTCAATCCCCCGAATATTGATGGCGAAACATCACTCTATAATACAATTGATGAAAACATCACTCTACCAAAACAATTGATAACAAAACCACTCATTCTACCGCTTTTTTTCGCGTTCTTACCTTAAAACCTGTCTAGCCTCCCTGTCAACTGAAGGTACCTGGACAGTTCCTTTAACCTGGCTTTCCTCAGGTTAAAGGAACGCTCATATTACCTGATATTCAAATGGACTTCTATCGTTTTCGTTTTTGCTTGTTGGGTGGATAGTCCGATAGAAGTTTAAGACCAGACTATCTGTCAAGAGCTATAATAAACCGTGGCCTCTAAAAACCAATCGAAACCTTTTGTCTGGTTCTTGGTAATAATTTTAGACCTGTAGAACTGAATCTTCTGATCAGGACAAACATGGGTTTAGTATAATCAAGTCTACCACAAAACCCTGATTGGGATGCCCTGTGCCTGACGCTGGATATATCCCTAAACCAGTAAAATACTGACGAGTTGTCAAATCAGAATTCCCTTTGTAGTGGAAATAGCCTTGGTTTCATCGCGGCTTCTTCTAATCCCTGACTGGTGGGATTTCGGCGGAATGCTATGCTATTAAGAAAGTTTTCTGGCTTCTTTTCACACGAGGATTAAGGAAGGAACGTTTCGCTGAAACCATGAGCGTGACGTAAACATGTAAAAAGAAGTGGGCACGTATCCTTTTCCAATATTTGTTGGGAACCGAAGAAACAGGCAACCGGTCACGTCAACCAAATTGGTGAGATTGTGACCTGGTACAGGTTTGCAGGAGAAAGCAGATTTTACTGTTTCTCGTCGGTCCGTAAAAATTGTAAGTCATGAAATTTGTTTTGTTTTGGGATCCCAAAACGTAAGTGGAGGGATACCTATGACATCGCAAAAGTTGTCCGTCCGTCCGTCTGTGCGCACTGTAACTCTCGAAGGGAATGAGATATTTTGATGAAACATGGTGTGAGGATTCTTTGGGTCAAGAGTAAGGTCAAGTTCGTAGATGGGCTATTTAGTCCTACATTTAGGGGTGGGGAAGGGGTTTTAGATTAAGGGGCAAATTAAATATTTTTAAACAGATAATGTGATAGTCGATTATGGGGTAAGAAGACATGTTGAACACGATGGTGAAAACCATTCTGTCATCCGAAAAGTAGTTCGCCCAGAATCCGGCCAAAACCGGAAAGTCTGTTAAAAGTAAAAGTCTTATTTGAAGTTGATTAGATGTTCGATTTAGGGGTAGGAAGCCATGCCGAACACAATGGTGAAAACCCTTTTCTCGCCGAACAAGTAGTTCGCCCGGAATCCGGCCAAAACCGGAAAGTTTGTTAAGTAAAAGTTTTATTTGGAGTTGATTAGATGTTCGATTTAGGGGTAAGAAGACATGCCGAACACTTATGTGAAAACAATTTTCTACCCAGACAAGTAGCTCGCTCGGAATCCGGCCAAAACCGAAAATTGTTAAAAGTTAGAGTTTTATTTGTAGTTGATTAGATATTCGATTTAGGGGTAAAGAGATGGTGAATCCGTGAATGACAATCGTTTTTTACCCGAACATATTGTTCGACGGGAATCCGGCTGGAGCCGGAAAATTTGTTATAAGTTGAATTTTTATTTGAAGTTGATTAGGTGTTCAATATTGGGGAAAGAAGATACGCTGAATTCGTTTTTGAGCTTTCTTTTTTCGCCGGAAAAGTAGTTCCGGAATTCGGCCGAAACCAGGAAATTGGCAGAAGTGGCAGGAAGTTTTCGTCAAAACAGAGATGGCTTATAGGGGTAAACACACATGATGATTCAATACCTGAACTTTGTTTTTCTCAGATGGTTAACCTGTTTTTGAATTTTAATAGTAAAAATGTTCAAGGAGGCTGGCGAAGACTGGATCTGGCGAAGACAAGACCCAATTGTCTGGATCAAATACTGATTTTTTGGGATCCCATCGAAACCTTTGGTCTTGTTACTACCGAGTAAATGGTACGATCAGAGACTGGTGGACCAGCAATATGGAAAAACAAAATCATCTGATATGTCATCTGTCCCGTCGGAACCTTTAGAATTGTTTCTTCGTAACTCTATAACTAGCGTTACAAAATCAAACTTGGTATGCGAGTTTGAAATACAAATTGAAAAACAATTATTTGACATTGCAGAAAATGGGAAGACTACCTATGAAAGCACAGCTCTTAACAGCTCTTACTTTTCCGCGACAAAATTGTCCCGAAGTGTTGTTTTTTAAGAATACTCATACTGGCCTCGTCAAATTAGGAATTTTCTTGCTAGCTGTTGCCGACTTTGGCCGGGCCTTGCGCAAAAGTAACTGGTTTTACTCGCACAAATTTAAAACAAATGCGCGGCATGGTTTAATATAAATCATAAGGAGGGTTTGCGCATCGCGAAAGCTGTGAGAAAGTGATTCCTAGAATCGCTTTCCACTTTCCCGCTAGACTGATCGCGAAAACCCATGAAAAGTTCAAATCCCCATGAAATTCAGTATGACTTCCAGACTTACACAATAAATATGGTTCATTTGACATTGTTCCTTCGATTCTCATGTATTCCAACGAAGACATCCTAAATGACGCTTCCGTGTTTTTTCTGTTCGTCAGTGAAACTTGAAACTGTACAATTTCAAAATTCCCGCGGAAGGATTCGACTTTACGCGGAGCTTTCCACTAACTTTCTGGAATCACACTCCGGGAAAGCTGCTTCGGTTTGCGAAGCGCGAAAAAAGGTTGGAAAATATTCGGACTTAGCTTTCCAGCTCGCGAAAACCCTCCTGTAGTGAACAACGGTGCCTCCCTTCGCGAGGGCATGACAAACCCACGAAAATCTCGGCTAGCGCTGAAAAAGAAAAACTCAAATAAATCGATTCAGAAGAATTTTGTGCTGAGGGAGATTTCAGAGGTCAGTAGACCACGTAAGTCGCCACTGGGTTGGAAGCAGTGAAAAGTAAGAGGCGTTTTTTAGCAGTCGGTAGAAGTGATGATAGCGAACACAAATGTATTTTTTTAATTTGTCTGATTTTACTGTTAAAATCTTGTTTTGAGCTTGCACATGGTGGCAAATCATCCCTCACTTGAGCGACTAGATGATCCATCGGTTGTACGTTCCGAGTCCGTGGGGTGGTCTAGACACTGCAAGTGCTAGAATGCTTGAATTGAACTCCTTTAACTCATAAAACGAAGCTTTAGGAGAGGCCATGCTCCTGCAAGAATACCTGCATTTTATTCACGCTCCACTCGGAACAGAAGTGAATACATAGACCGAAGCCTAATTGCAACATAAAATTTTTTTTTTTGCTCTCAGGTCCGTGGTCGAGGCAACAGACGTCCGACTCAACATGAGGGTTGGAATCCACTCTGGCCACGTTCTTTGCGGAGTGTTAGGACTTCGGAAATGGCAGTATGATGTTTGGTCAAACGACGTCACCGTGGCCAACAATATGGAAGCGGGAGGAGAACCAGGGTACGTGTAACTTCGTGTTGGGTGTTTCCCCCCTTGGTTTGATCCAGTTTATTTATATTTTATTATGTATTTATTTTCTTATCCACTAATAACAACAAAGGTAAATAGCGGAGTAAATTCGAAAACAAAGAAAGAAAAAAAAAAGAAAAACACAAACTACGAAAAAAAACACATTCAAGACCGGGAAACGGTGGCAGTTGGCTTGCATTAATATCAGAAAGCTTTCTGCCCAATACGGCAACTTTCCCGAAAACATCATTCATCCCAAATTTAGACATAATCTTCCTATTACGGTACCAGGGAGGGAGGAAAAGAAGGAATTTACGAAACCGAAAGTACTGGACACGCAAAGAAGAGATATCTTTCTTTTTTAACAGAGGGTAGAAACCAGAAAGGTATAGAACTGAACGATCGCAGAAAACCGAATATAGTTTGGATAAAGCTTTACGATTATATTTTCCTCTGTTTCCAACAATCCTGGAGTAACTAACCTGAATCTTCGTTCTGTAATCGGAAATCAGCCGGGAACGGAAAGATCTTAGATTGTGTAGGCCTATCGGAAACAAATGACGGTGGCGGTGGGCCTACCAAAACAATTGCTTCTTTGGTATAAGGCCATTTCCTGGTAGTACAGACACACAGCAACTTATTGCATAATTGGTGGTTCCAAGGGATTTGGGAGGGTTTTTTACTACCACTGAAAAAGCGGGACGCTCGGCCTGTACAGTAGTATTTTCCTGAGATGGTCATTGAGGTTTTTCGCCATTGGGGATTGACTTAAACTGTTCCGACACATAGTTCACTTTACTCGGGATGCAAGCGCGTACTGCATCGGCAGACTGTGGAACTCTATCGGCTGGTAGTACGGAAACTTTGGTAGGGTTTTGTTTGCTTGGAAGCTTGGAAGAAAGTTTTCGCCTCTGTTGAATCAAAGTAGAAAATTCTACCTAGTATTCACTTGAAGCTGTTGAATCGATGCAGCAGTAATTGCATCTTCATAAAAGGTGCCTCCACACGCCTTCCTATTTTTGCATTGGATGCGAATTTTCTCCTTCGGTCCGAAATTTCGACGCATTGCATACACGTTTCTCCATAGTGACTCGAATTGCGCATGCGAAATATCTGGCATTGTGTGCACGTAGCTTAGGCTGATTTTTTTTTCCCAGAACACAACTCGTATATGTCCTTGCAAAAATGGGATGTTTATTAGCTTAAATTCCTGCCCCCTGTTATGACGATTGTTTCTTTAGCTCACGCATCGTGCACTTCGTAGTTGTCGTACTTCAAGTTGGCCAATTCGTCCAAGTCCTTCAGACTGACACGTACTAATGTGCTTTACGCGTCCATAACCCCTTACAGTTCCGTCGAGTCTTTCACATCTGCAGGGGAACGTTTTTATTTTTCAGTTTTTCATCGTTTTCATGGTAGGAACTTGTCGTGGTTTTTCGCACAAATCCTAAGTGTCTAGTCAAGGAAATTCATTTCATTTAGTTTCTTTTTCCTCTTCTGATGTTATGCTACGTTACGTTTCTTAAAGGACCCGTCGTGTCTATAATGCCAGTGCAACCTACTTACGTAACTGCATTCATTAGCCCAGAGACCCAAAATGGATATGTTACATTCTAAGATACCTCTCTAATGATACCCCGCTAATCTCTCCACTTGCCACCGATTCACTATTTTCCATGCGCATTATGCTTCCGACGAGTATTCACGGATCCTGCTGCTGATCCGTAAAACCTATTATCTGAATCTTGCCGAGTTTTTCTAGAAGATAATGGACTTAGGAAAAGACTTAAAACAGCCAAAGCCGTCGATAATTTGTTAAAAGCAGGCCCTAATTTTACAGTATTCCAATAGTTTTGGATATTGGAATATTAACATAGTGCGGGTGTGCTTTAGTTTGAACAAGTTTCAGCTCTAAATTTGTCAAAGTGCTATGGAGTACTCCATAAGCTGTTTACATCAACGGTAGGCCCATAAAGCCGCTCTCACACTGAGGCGTTCAGGGCGTCAGGCTTTCACACTGAGCTATGCAACCTCTGCGTCGGGAATCCGTTGAGGAAACGCAGAGCTTACGCAGACAAATAAAGCGCAACGCAAGAATAGAACGAAATCGAAGTTCTATTTTTGCGTTGTTTCGACGGATACGCATCAGATTTTTCAGTGAAAATTGAACTTTTTGAAGACAAATTTGAGAAAACCTGCTAACGATGAAGAAAAACTTAATAATGATGAAACAAACGAGAATTCAGCATAAGAAACCGAGACAGGAAAACGTAATTTTTTGTTTCACACCTGCGCGACAAGCGTGAAAGCTTGTCGCGCAGGTGTGCAAGATACGCTGCGCAAGATATACGCAGCGCATCGCAACGAAGCGTCAATGTGAAAGCGGCTTAAAGCTGCGTGCAGACAATCCTAAAGATTGTCTGCATTCAATGCGTAAAATTCCGGTGCGACGGCGGAACTTCGCATCCGACTTCGGAAATCGGACCGAGTGTTCACGTAATAATGTCCCAAGTCTTCAGATCCTCAGGATTTATACCTCTTTCACAAGACCATTAATGGAGTACGCATGCGCAGTGTGGCATTTTCGTCTAACTGCAGATCAACACTCACGTATTGAAAGAATCCAAAAACGCGCTCTCCATATTATCTATAAAGGCCTAAAAGTACCCCACTCCCTTCTTCTAAGCACGTATAAAATGTATACATTGGAGAAACGGAGACAGAACCTATGCCTCGAGATCGGTAAAAAACTCATTTCGCACCCCATCTACAATAAGTTTCTCCCTCCCCCATACAACAATGTAAGGGAAAGGCAAGAGCGAGCAGTCTCTACGAAGGTCCCAATATTCCAACCAGTAGCGGCCAAACTCAGCTACCAAAATAGTTTTATACTAAAGATTGTTGAAATTTTAAATAGCCTTTGACCATTTGTACGTGCTTTTAAATGTATATGTTATACTGATAAATTTGTGCATGACAGTACTCACCAATTTTAGTTTTGTAACCGTGAAAGTGTACGTAAGAGAGTACGTAAGAGTATTTTTCGATCTTTAGGAATGTATAATAACCCTTTTTCTGCGGAACGTTCCGAGCGTGGGGATGACAGGAAAATTATTTTGTAGACGAGTTCACATAACGGAAACGACGTTGAATTACCTGGGCGGAGCTTACGAAGTTGAGCCGGGGAACGGCGGTCAGCGGAATCAATATTTGAGGGAGCATAATATTCGCACGTATTTCATAGTGCCTCCAGAAAGACGCAGAAAGGTAAGCCGACCGTTTTAAAATTAGGAAAAATGGCTCTTCATTGGATAGCGTCGAGGATCTGGGATACATGCCTTGGCAAGAGCGAGCTGGCCTTCGGATGTTTGATTCGACGTTGGCCGTAGTGAAATTGCACTTTCGGAGTTGACAAGTTTACGCTCATTTTAGCGTAACTGATGTTTATCATCTGTACTGCAAATTACCATGGTCGTCTGTGTTCTAAAAATGTTTCATGTTCAGTGGTGGGCTGAAGCAGCCAACTAAACGCATGGCTTCTAGACCATCAGAAAACCAAAAATGCTATTTCACTTTCGGAGTTTACAAGTTTACAGTCATTTTAGCGTAACTGATGTTTATCATATGGACAGCAAATTAGCATGGTTGCCGGTGTTCTAAAAATCTGTCATTCTCAGTGGTGGGCTGAAGCAATCAACTAAACGCATCGCTTCTAGACCATCAGAAGTCTAAAAATGCTATTTGACTTCCGGAGTTCACAAGTTTTCAGTCATTTTAGCGTGACTGATGTTTATCATATGGACAGGAAGTTAGCATGGTCGCCGGTGTTGTAAAAACATTTCATGTTCAGTGGTGGGCTGAAGCAGCCAACTAAAGTGCATGGCTTCAAAACTATCAGAACTCTAAAAATGCTTAACACAAGGATGCGTAATATGAAAAGACATTAGTTGGGATGTTATCTTACTTTCAGAAGTTTCTCTGAACTTGCGCAGTTTCAACATACAAAACTTGGGATGTAATTTGTTGTGTTTTCTGTTGAAAGTGCACATCCTTGTATTATCTATTATGAAAAGGATGATGACGCACATTTTCTGGGCCACTACCAGTGAGTATCTACAGTGTGTTCTGTTGAAACTGCTCATCCTTGTATTAAGTGGTATCTTAAGCTTCTGACAGTTTGGAAGCCCCGGAAGTTCAATTCAGTTTATCTTCAAAACCGTACAGCGGTCAAGCCGATTTTGTGGCTATCATCCATATTAACGCTACTAATTTGAAAATAGCAGTTCTAACAAAAATAAATCAACACTAATTTAAATATCTCAAAAACTTGTCAAAAATAATACAAGCTATTCAAATATATATACAATTAATGATGCGAGTTACTTTGAAATGAGAGTAAGCTCCCCGCCCTCCGAGAGCGCAGTGTCAAATAGTTTGTGTTCGTAATCTACGTTCAAAGAAAAGCTTTATGTTGGACTGGAAATTCAGTTGAAAACTCAAGTCGACGCTCCTTCCCCCGCTACTCCAATGGCATCCGAGATCGGTGTCGTTCAAATCCGTGACACCGGATTCGTTTCTTGATGTTGTATAAATCAGTTGTTTTAGAGCAGTAGTGCTTGCTGTTTCTTGTTCAGATTTGTTCGATTGTTTTCGCACACAACCCTCAAAAAAGCACTTGGTTTAATTTAATACATAAATCTTGACAGTACCAAACTACGCTGTGGCCAGTGACCCACCAGTTTACCAGTAAACTATCATTTGGCATCTCGGTCCGTCCTAAAGACCTGAATACCGACTACCTTGTTGCTTTTTTATCCACGTTCTCTTAGTAAATTCAGTAGCTTTGCGGCAGTAATCACTTGTCATTAAAGTTCAATGGGCACACCAAACTACCCAAATCCCACTCTGTAACAACCTAGGAACAATGCTTACCCCCTAGATCAGCAGCTTTTTCAATAGTTTCCTCTCTGTGATATTTCAAAGCGTAATTTTTTGGGCCAGTACATGGTCAATTTACTAGCTTGGACAAAGATAGAAGTGATGTTTCTTATAATACTTAGTAGATCTTTATTTTATGCATACATCAGCTTGTATAATTCAGATTTGAATAGGTTTATTTGTTTCTGAATGATTTTTGTAGCTATGTTATTTTTTATAAGCTTATTGCATATTCTGGTACATTTTATAAAGCAAGCTATTCAAGCTTCACAACACTATTCCACAAAGAAAAACTTTTAATAGGCACTTTAAGGTAAACTGTCAATCAGGTAAACTGCATCTGCGGCTTGACTTTAGTGACATCTCAAATATATCCTTTTCTATCAAGCATTGCTGGGAGTTTTTGAATTTCGTGCCAGGATATCCCAGCTCCTAGGATCTGGATCGCCTAAATGCCAGAGTGAGAGAGTTAAAGACAAGGAATAACAAGAAAACGGCCGATTTTCGTAGCGCCTTCTAAAGGAAGCCGGAAATGTTTATTTTTGAAGCATTTAATACAAAGTAAAGCATTAGAAGTGTCCATTGTGCTTTAAGGATTGTTTCCATACAAACAAGAAGAGTTAGTCCAAATCCGAGACACGAAGGCGACTGACAGAGTACTATAAAAAAGTAACTAATTTAACTCATGAATGTTGACTGCAAAAAAATAATGCTACATGTCATCAGTAGACCAGTAAAAGATCATTTGGCATTTCAATCCGTCGTAAAGACACGAATCTGTCAATACCTTGTCGCTTTTCTCGTTAGCGCCTTCGTGGCTTATAAATAAATAGACACTTCTAGAAGATCCGATTGTTTGATCCAAGGGTGACCCGAGAAAACAATCGTGTGTCAAAAACACTATGTTTGACCACCATTCAACTTAGTAATTTAAGTGCTTCCACATATGTTAAGCTCCACCAGGGAAGTTTGCTCTGGGGAGCACTTTCGATTCCTCGTCTCGTTTGGAGGAGTGCTCTTGCTTGTCTTGTGATTTGCAATAATGGTAGTTTCAGTTCCGTAAATATCTCTGAGTAATAGAGCTAGTGTACGCCCCAAACAACGGTTGGCTGAAGTTCTATACAAGTATAAGTAGGAAAGACCGCCCTTGCTTTTCCGGGTGAAAATTGAGAAGTAGCAGATCAGTTTGTAAAAGAGGGAATTCTTTATTTTTTCCGCTCGAGCATCCAACAGACGGAGCGGAAACCGTCTTATTTGCTCGTGAACAACAGATCAGTCAGCTGAAATTTTTATTCCGCCATATTGTAAGCAAGTTTGGGCCGAAATTAATTCATAGAATAAGCCAGGAGCATCCCCAAGAAACAAGACGCAAAGTTCCGATGGGGTCTTAAAGAGGATATTTTGGGCACCATACAGACAATTAAGCCTAGCAGATTTCCAGAACCCGTAAACTAAGTATAATAGCTAGATCCATTAGGTGGTAATTCTTACCGCAAAGAATATCAATAATTTAAAAGGTTCTCATCATAATCCATTCTTGGAGTAATGGTCATGCGTTCAACTAGTAGGAGGAACTGAAACTTCCGTTATGGTGAATCGCAAAGCAAGGCAGGGTGCTCCTTCAGATGGGCCAAGTAAGCTAAATCCCTCAGCAGAGTAAGCTAAATTTCAAATTAAGTTCTACTCCACTCAGTAAGTTTCCCTGTTTGACCTTAACCGATGTGTAACCGCCTTCTGTCAGAACCTAGCTTATGGAAACCAATGCCTGCCCATCCTTTCCTATTCTATTCATATCCAGACTAATAATATTTTTTCTTCCCCTTTTGTTTTCTTTGTTTTCGTTTCTTGTTATTCAGCCGCTTTTGTTCAACACCCTTCAGGTCCGGAGTGCCATGGGACAGGGACTGGGAAATGGCCAGCGGAGAAAACTGTCTTTCCGAAATGTGTCCAATGTCGTCGTGCAGCTCCTCCATTCGATTAAATATTCCGTCGAAGTCCCGTTCTCCAACATGACGTCGGGTGTCAACACCGTCGGTAGCATCGGACCCAGCCCGGAGCACAGATCACTTACCAAAAAGGTGAGAAATGTATTAGAAAAGGACGGATTTTGCAGTGTTGTACGCAAAAGAACATTCTCACCTGATTCTTATAAGTGTGACCAGACTAGACAGTCAATGAAACACAATGAGTAATAATCATAATTGTGGTGAAGGTAGAAATTTTTATTTGATAGTGCAAGACGATTACGTCAGCTGAATTTTATTAGACCTATATTTTGACCCTTCTTGACAAGGGTCGTCTTCAGGCTTAAAGCAGCTAGCCTGAAGAGGATCCATACCAAGAAGGGCCGAAACATAGCTCTAATAAAATTCAGCTGACGCATCCATTTTGCACTATCAGATGTGATTCGCAGTCAGCTTGTGCTGAAGAGATATTTATCCTCGAAAGTCTTAATTTAAACACAAAGGAATTCAGATAAAAGTTTTATGAAAGTATAAATTGTAAATTGAATCTTTTGACAAATTGTACAAAAAACTGACCGTGAGAACCTAACTTGAGATAAAAGTTTCATGAAAGTAAAAATTGTAGATTTAGTTTTTTGACAAATTGTGCAAAAACTTTGAGGGCGGTTTGCCGGAACTGCAACCGAAATATCCGAAATATCCGAAATTTGTATTTATCCCCCGCACATCATCTTAGAGGGATAACTAGCTGATCAAGAAAAAGCCCGAAAATCACGGTTTTCTATTTCTTTCCTACAAAAACAGACAGTGAGAACCCAACTTAAGATACAAGTTCTATGAAAGTATAAATTGTAAGTTGAATTTTTTGACACATTGTACAAAAACTGACCGTGACAAACCAACTTAAAAGATTCGTACTGGTCCGCTACTCCCCGGAACTGTTAAAGGACACATCGCACTACATAGTGTGTCTGCTAAGATGTCCCTAGATTGTTGACCATTTTAAAACTTAGCCGTGCGTACAATAACACCTCGGCTGTTTTTAGCTTATTTCCTTGTTCCTTGCCTTGGATGACAATCTTGGCAAAATTGGCATAATGGGTCTCCGGACTAATAGGCAACTCAGGAACAAACTTGGCAAGTGTGATAATCAGTGTATTACTATTAGAGGACATAGGATACACATATGAAGTGAAGAATCTAGGGAACGAGAATGGATGGAAATGCTACTGAAGTAGAATGAGTTACTACCATAAGTAAGACGTCGGTTGAAAATGTTTATACTCATCTGGGTCTCGAACGTATTCCTCGTAAGTTAACTTTCACATTTCAGCCTTTTTAAGTAAGTAAGTAAGTAATTTATTTATGACCCGCCATTTTGAAAAGGCGGAGTAACTGAAGAAAATAAACAAAACACACAGAAAAAGACACTTAATTTTCAATCTTCGGTCAGCAGGGTTGCCAACTGTGACACTGTTGGTGCTTTGTGACACTTTTTTCCTCTGGGTGACACCGTGACACTTTTTCTCTGAAAGTGACACCTTTTCTGACAAATGTCAATTTTTAGGTAAAAAAAAAAGCACCTTTTCTATTTACTGTTGTGGACTACCGGCTCAAAAACATTTAATTCGATTTACAGATAGTGTCGCCCTATATGTAACTCGTAAAAGGAGCAGTGTTAACTTTACAACTATACCAGTACCATACCAAACTTACATCTTTACAGCTATACCTTGCAATGTGTTTAAGGTACTTTAGTTTTCTTTCCATTTTTTATCATGTACAAGTTGAAATTTATGTACAGCATGCGCTTGCGCGTAGCGCAAGGCGCCAAAACATTTTTGGGGTGTCAAAAAGCGCATGGTGTCAAAAAGCACCTTTTTGCCAGGGATTGTGACACTTTCATGACTCGAGCTCTTGGCAACCCTGTTGGTCAGGAAGCAAATCATTTAGTTAAGTGATCATTCAATCGTTGGATCACACAAAATCCTATTTTGCCAAGGAGTGCAAACTCGGATGCTATGGATTAAAAAGAGCGTTAAAATTATTTGAGCTCGTTAGACTTCGCATAGTATTGCGTGAAACCCTCTGTTGCTAGGGAACAGATCCAGCTTCCCTGTAAAAGGCAAAGGGAGAGTGTCGCTGTAGAAGGAGAAATTACGTCCGTTCTTTGTCTGAGCAAAAAAGTGGAAATGTAAAAAAAAAAGTAAATCAGTCTTGTTTTTTCTCGCTTCTAGACCCTTTCTTCGCAGTCCATCGTAAACAAGCAGCGTGTTTCTCAGTGAGCTCTTCAAACTCTCAAATGCCCTTCTAGATTGCGTTTTCGTGTTTCTTGCCTTTTCTATGGCTTGAGAACTGTGAAGTGGAAAGATCTGGGGATCGTGCTGGAATATCGTCTGCTGTCAAGCCGTTCGCCTTTGCGTTCTATCGATAGAAAGTGAAGTAGCATGAGGGGAGTTACGATCATTCTTAGTTTTCTCACATCACTTCCGTTAGTTGGACGAAGAAAAGGGAACGTAAGACTTGGACAAAATCTCCTCCCCAAAGTTGTTTCAGGCCGTCATAGAGCGCGTGTGTATCCTTTCAAACTTGTGAATGTTAAAGGGTTAGAAGCTGGGAAGGCCCTGATTGTATTCGCAAAAATGGAAGCTTCGGCCATAGCAAATGGGGCCAGCTTGGAAGTGAGAGGGACGATCGTCGATAGAATAAAGGCATAGAGGTACTGTCGGGGACAAAGAAAAACTACCCCTAAGTATTCTCTCAGCCCGAACAGACTGCGTATCATATTTGATAGGGCCAAACGTATAGATAGATAGATAGATAGATATGTTTATTGATCCAAGTCGTAGCGCCGACATGGCACTAAATACGTCGACCATTACATTTAAATACTTGAATAATGAGTAAAATACTTGAATGTATACAATTATTACATAAAATAAAATAAATCACTTAGAATTAGAACAATCGTTCTGTTAGTTAATACAATTTTCATCTTCGTACGAAAACTTTGTCCGGCACAATTTAAAGCTAAACTTGATAGATGGTTTGCAAGGCCGTACGAGGCGCATCGCCATCTACATCTAATAAATCAGCCGAGATTTATTCTGTGATATTTCGGCCTATCTTGATATATAATCATAAATTCTAGCCGGCTGATCCGCTTCTTGCAATCAGAAACAAATTACCATATTCGCATGGTCTAGGGATGGGGGTGGGTAGGAATTTGAAAGCTTTTAACCAAAGAAGGGGGGGGGGGTCTTGTCAACGATTGAAACAAAAAATCGGTTTGTTTTCTGGTCAGAAGTCGAGATCCGTTGTAAAATGTAACCGTCGGATTTCTTCCCAGATGATCTTGCTCTAATATTTGGTTTCCGCACGAGATACCATAATTTACTATTTTCTTTACCCTTGGCCAAAAACTTTGTATCGTCAGAAGCAGCAGGATGTTACTCACCATTTAAAGCACAAATCGCAATGGATACACTTTCAGTCGTTTGATTCTGTGCTTTGTTATTCCGAATATTACAGACCCATCCCAGTCGTTTGACACCCTCAGCTTTGATGAAGAACACGGAGAAAATTGTACAACTGACCAATTTCTGACCAGTGATATACCCGGAAGCAGCAACAGGGAGCCTGATCTGCTTCGAAAAGAGCGAAAGGCAGCAAAAGCAAAAATCAGCGGAGCGTCGTTAGTGTGGATAAAAAACGACAATGCTTAAAGGACCCCTCGCACTATTTATTTTTTAACTTACAGTATATTAAAATATTTGAGTACTTTGAAACTATGCTGTACTTTCAACAAATAACCCACGGTTTTGGCTGTTTTAAGCCTTTCCGAGACTCGTTGACTTGTGGCGAAAACAGAGAAACAATTTACATAACCGTTTTTTCTCATCGAAAAACTTCTCGCAGACAACCGTCGACAGCGTGATATACATCGAAGGTAACAAAACACGGCAAGTCAGAAAATCAGCGTGGTTTTGTTACAGGGCTTAGAATGTACCGTACGAAATTGGGGTCTCCGGGTTTAGAAACATACGAGTGATCATGGAAGTAGGTTGCATAAGTATTATAGGTAAGACAGGTCCTTTAAAACAATTGGAAACATGGAGTCAAGCAGTAATGTAGCTAAGAGGTTTAATGGTATTCATAATTTCTGGTTTCGACTGATTTCTTTCCGGATTTCTTTTATGACGAAGCAGGAATCAATATCTCGAAAACTCCTAATCCGAACTTTTCAACTTCCTGTCCTAACCCGTGCGAGAGACCACGAGGAGCAGCATTTTCTTTTAGGCTACACGGGCGGATCGGTGTGGATTTAGACTATTTTCTAAGCTCCGTTTAGAAGTTAGTTTTCTTGCTTTCCGAACAATTACACAAACTTTTACTCACAAGAGATACGGGTCTTCTACCTTTATTCGAACTCTTCCGAGTGAAATTTACTCCGTTGTTGGAAGATCCCTGAGAAAAATCGCGGCATGCAAAGCGACTGCAGACGACTCACCATGAGCCGGCTGATATGGACTGACGCCTGTCAACTTTCCGACGGCGCCTGTCGTGAATTGCTATTGATAAATTCGTCTACTATAAATATGTTTGCAAAAAAACATGCTGCTCGGATGCAGATATCGATCACACTGATTAAGATTTGCAGACAGTCGTAATGGCTTAGACTTAGCTGGTGGCGCCGCGAATTTCTTTCTAGTTCTTGTTTTCTAAATTTGTTTGCTTCGCTGGGACTCGATGAAGCGAGGAGATTTAGTGGCACCACTGTACAGCCTCGGTAGACCTTCAGCTATTTTGGAAGTGAGCACCCCCTCACGATGATGAAGTCTGTAACCAATGTCTAGTATTGTAATTTTTTTGTATGACATCACCAAGTGTGATCATCAAGTCCTTCGAACGTGTCTCCTAAACAAACGTTAACCTGTTAGGCAGCTTATTTTGATTCGGTTTCGGTCATATAGGATTGTTGGGGGAGGGGGGGGGGAGGTCAATACAAACAAGACCAAAGGTTTCGAGGGGATCCCAAAATTTTAATATTTGCTCCCGACAATTCAGTCCTGTTGATATTCGGTCTTCAACAGACTTCTTGAGCATTTTTACTTTCAAAATTTAAATAAAACTTTTACTTTTAACAAATTCTTCGGTTGGGGCTGGATTCCGGCCGAACTAAATTTCCGGTGAGAAAATAAATTTCATATTCGGACTCAGCACGTCTCTTTACCCCTAAATCGAACCTCAAATCAACTTCATATTAAACTTTTAGTTTTAACTAATTTTCCGATTTTTGCCGTATTCCGGGTGAACTATTTGTCCGGCGAGAAAATTAATTTTCATATTCGAATTCAGCATGTCTCTTTACCCCTAAGTCAACTATCTCAATAGCTTCCAAAAGTTATTTTGTTTGCCCCTTAATTTGAAACCCCTCCTCCACCCTCAAACATAGGGTTACAGAGCCCGTCTTCGAACTTGACCTGTACTTTGACCCAAAGGATCCTTCCACCAAGTTTCAACTTCTTCGAGAGTTATCGTGCGGACATACGGACAACGTTTGCGATTTCATAGGTATCCCTCCACTTACGTTTTGGGATCCCAAAAAGTACCTCTTGTTTGCCCTTTCGTCCAGTAAAGAGCTATCTTTGTGGTATCGGTCACAAAAATTGTGACATCCTTTTTCACCTCACTCGAAATAATTTCGTAGACGCAGCTTCACGAAGCGAATGTTCAATCTAACCGTCTTTCTAAGTTTGTTTGTGACACAAGCAGTTGGTGTAACTTTATTACCTTAAATACTTTACTCATGTTACTTTCAAGTTCTTTCAAATGGCTCTGTAGAGCGAGCGGATGAGGGGAGAGGCTTGCGAAAAATAACGCCCGGAGAAAAGCTGTCACGAGAAGTTTGATATGCGTTTCTTCATATCAAGTATAGTGTCAGTGCTTCCACTTTGCAGGATTTATCCTGAAATTCATGATTTTTGTATGCCGGCAGGATTTTTTTCAGGATATTTGAGAATCCAGGATTTAGCAGGATTTTCGGACTTTTCAGGATTTCCCAGATTTTTTGATATTTTTGACAAACTTCAGTGAGAATTAGGTATCTTGCGGAAAACGGAAGCTCTATTTTAGCTACAATCTATGGCTACAATCGACGGTCCAACTTTTGCCATCTAATAATAACTTGAAAGCTATGCTTCTGATTATGTAAAAAAGTAAAAATTATCACAAATTATTCGTAAAAATTAAATAAAATTAAATAAATTAAATAAAATTAAATTATCGTGTAAATTATCACAAAAAGATACTTTCATTGTTTCCACAAAATTTCGCCTGCGGCGTATTAGTGTAGGATATATTCCTTATTTAGAAGAAGGGCACGTCATTTAGTTGGTGCTCAAGGCTTGGAATTTTTGGGGACTTAAACCACATTAAAAGCTAGAATTCAAGTTGAATTTTGACAGAAAAAGCGTAAAAATTATCCTGCGGCGCTTAGGATAATTTGTCCTTGGTACAATCGTTGACGCTCTGCCTTTTGTCGGTACAACCTAGTGACTCCCTTTTTAATGGTAGTCTCAGTATTTGACGTGACTTCTTGCCGTCCCAAACGTTAGAGAAGGCAAATTCAGTCTTAAAGACCATCCTTTAGCTACTATGGAATTTTTAATTTTTTTTTACGGCAGGATTTCTTGGCAGGATTTTGGGCTTTCCGAGCAGGATTGTAGGGGTTCGCGGCAGGATTTTGAAGATGAGCAAGTGGCAGCACTGTGTAGTGTGTTCATAATGCCAGCTGAGTGAAGCTTTGAGGAACCCTCTATCTAACGGTCCAGTTTTTGGTTCGTTTTAGTGATGGAAGCTGTGTTTGTCACTTCGTTACTGTAGATTTTGCTCGCATTATCTTGAAGTGTAAATGACATTAAATATAGACTATTGCAAAGTTTTAGCATACATGACTCTTGAAAACCTGCCGTTAATTTTAAAAGATTATAAATTGATGAGAAATATGGAAAACTTGCATATGGATATTCCTGACCAGTGAACTTCTTGGAAAAGATAAGCAGCGGGCGTATCCCTCTCAGAGCCAAACATAGAAAATGCAAGTTTGTCCGTGTCCTTGCCGGCAAAGCAGTTCATCCGGGATCTGACTAAAACCAGAAACAATAAAACCGGAACGTAGAAATGACACTGGTCATTCATTATAGGGGAAAGGCTGGGAGAAAATAATAGAAAAATCTCCCGTCAGCAAGCCGACCTCAACACCGCCTGGTCACGCGTCAAGCCAATTTGTATGTAAAGTCTGATACACAAATTATCTCAGATTATCTTAATCACAATTAAGCGACAGGGCCTGCGTGCTATTCCTGTTTATGTGCATCGTCAGCATAATTTCAACATTAATACTGGATAAAATTACGTACAGGTAAAGTGACGAATAAAGTAAGGTGGTGTGGGGGGGGGGGGCTCGAACAAGTTGTGGTGCATCAAGGGTAGTTCGTCTTAGTCTAGTGTTCAGTCGGGCCTGGTCTGGATGCCACTAGAGAATTTGAAAGTGGTAGGACGCGGATCACAAACCATATTCTCCTACAGAAAACTACAAATGATAGTGTTTTATTTTGCCGACAATCTGTTATCGGTTAAGCTTTCCATTCAGTATTCTTTGGCTCATCCGTTTCTGAGGTCTTGTTGGGTTTATTTAGTATTTATATGATATGATATATATTGCGAAAATGCCGAGGGCCAAGGCAGTATTCAGGGGGGGGGGGGGGTTAGGGGGTTGACCCCCCCCCCCCCCCCCCCCCCCCCAAACATACAAAAATACTCATTTGTATAGGCTTTTCCCTCTGATCCATGTCTTTCTTGTACTTTTTTTGTGCGACCCGCAGGCACCCCCCCCCCCCCCCCCGAAATAAATTCCTGGATACAGGCCTGGTCGTGGCGACACAAATACGCTACGAAAAGAATAACACACTGTAAAACAAAATCCTGCAGTATTTGCTACTGGGATAATCTTGTCTCTAAAAAGTTGATTTTATCTCTAATTCTGATTAATCTTATCTCAGTAGAGATAAGATTATCTCAGTAGAGATAAGATTATCTCAGTAGAGATAAGATTCATCCCAGTAGCGAATACTGCAGTCAACTTTAATCCTTACTCGAAGGAACTTTTTATAGTGCATACAAACAAACCAAATGGTAAACCCCATTGCATAAAAAAATTAACTCGACAGTCCCTAAAGGAAATTCTCACGATGTCTCATTGCCAGCTTGAGGAATCTTCCCAAACTCTTAATCACCGCGAAACAATCACTCTTCATCATTCTCACTATCCATTCCTCATCATACACTCTCAAACTGAAAATTTAATGCATCAGTTCATCCAGCTCGCAACACCTACATATCAGATGGACTACATCTTCATTCACATCTCGACATGTAGGGCAGAAGTAAGACAGGTTCTCCCATTTAAACCACCTATATACCTCCTCCGGTTCCCCAACGGTAGGCCATTGGCCCGTAAACTAAACAACAACTTCAATTCTTCCTTACCCATTCCCACTTCAAAATAAATACCCCATGTCTCTCTGCCACTTGCTTAAAACCTCAGGGAAACTGAACTACTAACCAGACCTTGCCATTCTTGCCAACTCTAAACTACCATGGACTAGACTATGGAAACCCCACACTTTAGAAGCATAAAGCATGGTAGCAAATACTTTCAATTGAAAAATATTGGTTGTCTTTCCAGTCTTCTGAAGTGACGGATCGGCTGCGTCGCACGTTAATGCAGTGACATAAACCTGCATTCTGCTTATGCTAATTGTTGGTGAATTCTGTTATTTGTCTTTTACAGTCTTCCAAAGTGGTGGATCGTCTGCGTCGTCCGTTGAAGAAGCGACACAACAGCATGCATGCTCACCAACCCTCGAATAGGGTAAACAAGTACCTGAGTCAAGCAATAGATGCCAGATCTGTTGGCAAGGAAAAGGCCGATCACGTGAATCTGTGGACGCTTCGCTTCACCGAGTCCAACAAGGAGTGGCAGGTACGCGTATTCTATTTTAGTATTGTCTTTTATGGAAGTCCTATGAAAGGAATCGGGCGGAATGATTTATTAAAATACGGATTCCTAGGACGGAATGATTTATTAGAATGCGAATTTCGTGACGTACAAGCATAGCGGCAACGTCGGAAGTTCTGTAATATTGACACAAGGATGCTGTTGTGTCTAGCAGAACTTTTGTATTTCTTGCGACTTGCAGAAGGCACTAAGCGCTCGCGCTCGACGTCGTGACACATTATTATCGACTGACTGGTCAGTGTGATTCATTCCGGTTTGTTTTAGTCGCGGATCGGCAAGCGATCTGGCCACATGCCGATCGCTGGCCCCGGGGTCCTTTGGAAATATGTTGTATTCGCGACTCAATATTTTGTGTTCATCGTCTTGTCAGTAAATTGGAATGATTTTGCAACCAGTTTTGGCCAACTAAGGGACACAAACCTAGCAGATGCTTTATGTCAAAAGATTTGAGGTAACGCAATATCTGTTGATGTTGCAGAATTTTTTCTTCATGACAGTTTAAGTGTTATTTATAATTGTCGCGAAAGGTAACGTTGCAAACCATGCTCAGTGGTTTTACAGACATGAAACACTCAAAGGTTCGTAGCACAGTTTGTGTGCAATATCAACGGATAGTCTGTTATATATCATATCTGGTGAAATGCTCTTGATTACTAACTCTTCGTGCCGATGAAGAATCGTCGTGTGCCTAGCGAAGAGCAGGAAACGCCACCATAGCTGTCCTCAACAAACGCTGTCGATTGGCCGAGATGTGATTTAAATCATCACTCGGGTGACGTTTCTCGTTCTTCCCGAGGTTCATGGGCGTGTTTTAGACTCGTATCTATAGGGCGTGTTCCACCCTACTTACCGTAGTTTCTGAGCATGACGTCACGATTTTTGGCTTCTTGGCGACAAGGCTGGAACATATTTTGTATTATTATACACATTTTTCGAATCTGGCAAATCACGTTATTCGCAGTTACCACGCTTACTACTCTCCCGAGCGTGGAGCTGCTTTCACATTGACGCGTTGTCGCGATGCGTTTATCTTGCGTTGCTTATCTTTCACACCTGTGAGAGAAGTTTTTGCGCTGGATGCTCATTTACGTTTTCCTTTCTTGGTTTCTTCTGCTGAAATTCAGTTTCTTTCACTAGTAGCCAGTTTTTCTTCATCATCAGCATGTTTTTTTGTTTTTTCTTCAAAAACTTCCATCTTCGACTAACAGACCTGATGAGTACGCGTCGACGCAACGCAAGAATGCGTTTTATTTTTCTGCGTAAGCCTTGCGTTGCGTCGCCCAAGCACGACGCAAAGGTTGCATAGCATAGTGTGAAAGGCTGAACTCGTCAGTGTGAAAGCGGCATGGTAAGCAAATAGTTACTACTAGCATAGTTACTATTTCGAGAAGGTTCGAAGGGTCAGCATTGTAACTTTTCACAAGGTTGGAACTAAAGTAGTCATTAATAGTTACTATTCTTAGAAGGGTGGAACACGCTCCTAGAATATTGCTCAGCCTTTTGTAAATGTCATGAAACTTCTAACTATTGAATTAGGTGGTTTTCGAGGAACTATCAAACACAGGGGTCTCCCCTAAAGTACCCGTTGTAAAGTGCTGTATGAGGCACTTTTGGAAAATACAGTGTTATCTAGGTAAAGATTGACATTAGGGAAAGCCTACTTGTTGACCATAATATAAATCTGAAATAATTGTTCATTTGTTTAGTAGTCTAGAACCGTCGGTATTAGGATCCGAGGTAAAAAGGAAATTGGTTAGTTATTTTGTAAATGGAAAGGTATGGTTGTGTCTGAGAGTAGGAGCAGTGACCACTCTGTGTATTATGTTTAAAATGTAAACATTGTGGTTCTCGGCGTCCAGGAATTGACTGATTGTTCTGATTATGTGTGATTTATCTTCTTATTTGTTAATAAATCCATTGAACTGAACAGAACTACATTCCTTCAGAATGTGGGTTAAAATACCACCGAGGACTTTAAGTCTATGAAGCGAATGCTCAGTGATGATGATGATGATGATGATTTTATTAACGCACTTGAGGAGAGGAAATAGTGCAGTATAAACAAAAAAAAAGAGGAAAAAGTACACTGAGCTTTCAATAATGTAGTAAATGCACAAGATAAAAAAATAAACATTTAAAAGAAGAAAAAAAAGGGACTAATCGGGTCTAAAAAATCTTCTTCCTAGATGGAGTGCGGAGAAATGGTCAAGGGCAGAAACGTGAAGGTCCTGGGCACTTGAAGATAATCAGTTGTCAAGGCATTTAAAGACCTTCTCTTTTCCAGTATCAGCAAGAAGCGGATGTGTCCTTTGGTGGCTCACTCGTCTGCAGCTTAGTCCTCCTCGTCCTGATTGGTGGTCTTCAGCTAGCAGTGCTTCCACGAACTCTTATTCTATTGCTCTTGTTCCTCACTGGATTCATTTGGACGGCCGTGTTACTCATGTTGATCCTGGCATCAAGATTAAATTGGATCCAATGGGACATCTCCCGGTCTCATCCTCTAAGGCTTGGCCTGGCAGCATTTACAGTTGTTTTACTGTCGGCAGTGGCCCAAGTCAATGTTGTGAGTATTATGAATTTTTTCTATATTTCCCTATTCATTTTTTTTTTCTTTGTCTTTAAGCAAACCTTGCTGAGTTTACGCTCAGGATCTCCGTAGAAAGAGGCAATTCGAGTTGAAATCTAAAAAAAAATATGTTTATTTTAAATTTCACTAAAACTTTGAAATAAAATTTTTATTAAAATAAAATAAAAATATATTTCCGTCCTGCATCTGTCTCTTTTTCGAGTTGCTTTCCAGGAATGGAACATAACAATTGTCAACTTTATTTCGTGGCGAAGCTAACTACAACAAACTTTACAATTGTTGTTTTTTTCAATTTTTCTGTTGTTAACTTGTCCCTGCGATGATCACCTACCATCGTTACAAAATAGTCAACAATCGTCAAGTTTTGGAACGGAAATCGTTGTTGTGCGGAGCTTAAATTTTACAATCAGAATCGTGGATCGCAAAAAGGTAAAAAGTGTGTTAACAACCATTAACTTATGAACGCAACCTAATTTCTGACAAGACGTTAACTGCAAGTGGCAAAAACCACCAGGCAAAATATTATTTTCCTTTTCTCGCCCGCCTACTATCCGGCGAAACGAAGTTGTCGAATGCATCTTTTTGGTTTCCCAGGTGAGTAGGTGATATTCGTTCTGTTTCTGTTATTGTTTTGTTTGTATTTCTGTATTAGGCTAATCAGTATGGAATTTCTTTTTCCGGATTAAAGAGTATGTAATGTAATGTGATGCAAGCTGAAAATAAGCGACATGAATTTTCCGTCTGGTAGAAACTTTTTTGGTTCTGCAAGCGACGAGAAATTTCAACAGGTGACGTGAGTTGTGCCTTGGGCGCTCTTAAATAGGTTACAGAGGACTCGATCAGATAATTATTTAACGCCAGTGGACATTTCATTTTGTAGCAAACCCTTACATTTTGCTTGGATAATGCAGTAGTGGACTGCAGAATGCAAATTCTTCTTGTAGATCACGACCTTTTCCCCTTCTTAAAAAGTGCCCAGATACATATTTTTTTTTGGATTTGGCTCAAATTAAGTATGATAGTGTGTTTGTATGCTTAAGCAACTGCTTTATCATGTAGTTGTATTTTTGGGATCCCAAAACATAAGTGGAGGGATACCTATGACGTCGCAAAAGTTGCCCGTCTGTCCGTCCGTCTGTAAGCACGATAACTCTCGAAGGGAATGAGATATTTTGATGAAACTTGGTGTGAGGATTGGTTGGGTCGTCGTACCAGTCGAGTTTGTAGATTGGCTTTGTAGCCCTACATTTAGGGGTGGGGGAGGGGTTAAAATGAAGGGGCAAACAAAATATTTTGAAAAAGATAATATGATAGTCGATTGTGGGGCAAGAAGATATGCTGAACACGATGGTGAAAACCATTTTGTCATCAAACAAGTAGTTCGCCCAAAACCGGAAAGTTTGTTAAAAGTAAAAGTTTTATTTGAAGGTAGGAAGACATGCGGAAGACGATGGTGAAAACCATTTTCTCGACGGACAAGCAGTTCGCCCGGAATTCGGCCCAAACCGGAAAGTTTGTTAAAATTAAAAGTTTAATTGAAGTTGATTAGATGTTCGACTTAGGGCAAGAAGACATGCTGAACACTTATGTGAAAACAATTTTCTACCCGAACATGTAGTTCGCCCGGAATCCGGCCAAAATCGGAAAAATGGCCAGAATAAGTTTTATTTCTAGTTGATTAGATAAGCGATTTAGGGGTAAAGAAGAGATGCTGAATCCGTGTGTGACAATCATATTTTACCGGACATAAAGTTCGACCGGAATCCGGCTGGAGTCGGAAAACTGGTTATAAGTTAAATTTGTATTTGAAGTTGATTAGATGTTCATTGTTGGCGAAAGAAGATACCCTGAGTTCGTTCTTGAGCTTTCTTTTTTCGCCGGACAAGTAGTTCTGGAGTTCGGCCGAAACCGGGAAATTGGCAGAAGTGGCAGGAAGTTTTCGTCAAAACAGATATGACTTGTAGGGGTAAACACACATGCTGAATCCATATCTGAACTTGGTCTTCTCAGATGATTCGCTATTTGGCCTTAATCTGTTTCTGAATTTTTATTGTAAAAATGTTCAAGGAGTCTGGCGATGACTGGATCTGGCTAAGACAAGACCCAGTTGTCTGGATCAGATATTGAATTTTTGGGATCCCATCGAAACCTTTGGTCTTGTTTATCATGCCCACCTAATCACTCTTCTGATAGATTCCTTAAGTCGTTTGTGCCATATTTTGTGAGGTTTTTTAATAAGTGAAGACACTTAATGTTTTGACAATTAATCTAGTATTAGTATTACATATTCTAAATTTTTATGTTTGACGTACCGTTTAATTTTGTTACAAAGTTATGAAGTAGTATAAGTTTTAAAATGAATTTTATATATCAATAATATTTGGTTTAAGTTGACAGGACTATGTTATCGTATTGTGAAACAGATATTCAGGAATAAATATGATGATTGATTGATCTCACTCTTCGGCATTGAAGGACTCAAATAAATAATTATAATAATAATTTATCTGTTTCTTTTTTTCAGTTTACTTGTCGACTAGAGGTCCCCTGTGCCTTGGGGGGTGGGGAAAGCGTTACTTCCTTCCTCCAAGACCACAGATCATGTCCGATGCCTCACTACAGCATCCTCTCCGCTTTGCTTGGTATGTTTACAGTGTCCGTGTTCCTCAGGCTGCTTCTTCTGGTCAAAGCCGCAATTATGGTCGTCACAGTATCTGTGTATCTGTTCTTCGTCCATTGTACACATAGTCAGCTGTTTGAGTGCTATGATAGTCGAGCCAAGTAAGCATTTATACTTCTATTAGCTTGTATAATAAGTCTCCATGGATGCCATGTAATGCTTCAATCTTATAATCCCGCTACATCATATGTAATTAAGTTGTTGTTCGTTTCTGCATTTTCTTCTCAGCTGTCTTTATCTCTCTTTGTGCTCAGTCAGATGCTATTTTGGTCGTTTCTTTTTGTTATGGCACTTTCCCTTCGGCCAAGTGCCAGATAGCGATCGCAATTTCTGTCCGTCCGTCGGTCAATCTGGTTTTGCTAGTTCGGGCACAGCGAGGGTGCTGAAACTTGGCAGGTCTATCAGTGACCCGGAAAGACCCGGAAATTATCACTTCTCCGATCCGACCATCATGGGGGGAGTTGAGGGAGGCGGAGCTGGAATCTTGAGGTATTTATAACTTCAACGGGTGATCGGATCTTAATGAAACTGATATTTGGAAAGACCTCGTGTCTCGGACGACCCACTTCGAATCCGAACCGGGTCCGGTGACTTTGGGGGGATTTGGAGGGGGGAACCGGAAACGCTTAGGGTGGAGGTATCGGGATGAAACTTGGTGGGAAGAACAAGCACAAGTCCTAGATACATCACTGACATAAGTGGACCGGATTCAGGCACTGTGAGGGGAGTTGGGGGGGGGGTGGGTGTCCGGTACTTCCTGATGTATTAGGACGATGAAACTCGACAGGCACATGAAGGACCCGAATAGACTGACTTATAGTCGTTTGCACTAACCGAGCATAGTGGGGGGGGGGGGGGATTGAAGGGATGGGGTATCCGGAATCTAGTATTTTCTAACTTTTGAACGGCTGATCGGATTTGAATGAAACCTCGTCTCAGGTGTTCCATGTCAAGTCCGGACCGGATCCGATAATTGGGGGGGGGGAGGGTGAAGGGGGGCACTGTAATTTTTGTGAAACGCTTAGCGTCGAGGGATCGGGATGGAGTTCTCTCGTGCGCGTTCTCTCGCTATGGTAAAAGTTTGGGTATTCTTGGCTGAAAATCGCGGCTATAATCTTATATTTTTGGTGCGGCTTGTGAAGATTCATAGTGACTGTTTTCCTGTTGGAACCATTCACCCTACTTTGATTCGGGGTTGAACAGTTGAACCTGGCAGATTTTTCTTCTTGCTATTTTTTTTTGTTCTGGACCGACATTAAGAGAACTTTACTCACGGTGCTTCTTTTCTAGCTCGTTAATACCCTTGAGCGTCCTTGCTACGCTTCATCTCCTGCTATTCGCTGCTGCAATCCTCGTTCACGGTCGTCAAGTTGAGTGGACGGCGAGGCTGGATTTCCTTTGGCAGGCTCAAGCGTCCGAGGAAAAAAGGGAAATGGAGGCACTCCAGCAGAGCAACCGGAAAATCCTTTTCAACTTGCTGCCAAGACACGTTGCCGTATACTTCCTTGACAATCAGCTCAAGAGCAATATGGTTAGTAAGATTTCCCTGCAGTTTCCCGTAGTATTAGTAGTATTTTACACTAGGCCTTGCGGCCATTGTAAAATACGGAAATACCCAAAAACCAAAAAAAAAATATATATTGTACAGAGAAGAAACGAAACCGGAACCCGGGTAAGACTGTAGTAAGTGCTCCCTTTGCGGCATTCCCAGACAGACCAACCTTCCAAGATTTTTTATTCCTAGAAAGGATTCTTATCGAACATTCCTTCCCCCCTTGCCACATAAAAATCTCCCTCCAAATCATCTAGTTCTTCGCAAACAAACAAATGCTCAGAGCTCCTTTCCACACGTCGACAAGTGAAAAGACCACCCGCTGCCCTAGCCTTACCTAGATCTTTTCTTCTTTATCCAAATTGTAATGTATAGGCTTACCCGGTCCCCTTCTTCTGCAGGCACACTCTCCCAAATTTTGAGTCTAGGGTCTTTCAGGTCAGCTTTCTGCATTGCCGACGTATAAATTTCGATTTTTGCCATTATGATTTTACGAAATGGTGGTGTCGAGCACCCTGGCTGGAATTCCAGTCAGTGACGACCAGACCCCGACTGTCCGTCCGAGCCGTAAGGCCCAAGTCTGTAACGTAAAGCTTCAAAAGTGTCCCCTCTGGGTAGTGTGCCTAAAATAGAAGTCGTTTATAATATTCCGCCAGACTGCACTGACTGGCGGTTTGCCAGGAAACCTTTCAACTGTCATAGCCTCCCGTCATTCATGTTTTTTTTTTTTTATTGAGATTACAGGCAAGTGTGACGGGTTTTCATTTGCTAAAGCATTTATCCTCCCCTTCATTAAGACAGTATTCACTGAGGTCATGTTTGCTTTAAAATCATCAAGTGTGATCCAGCAGGTCTCTAGGAGTCGGTGTAGGATGACGAGAGGGGAAGTTAAGTTGGTAATCCGACTTCCCAGGCAATAGCGTATATTCAGTACCACTTTGAGGGGGAGGGGGGGGGGGGAACAGAAACGTCCATTCTACCGACGGACTCTTTTTTAACCGATTCGACGAAGAACTTACAAAATCTAAAGAGATGGCCTAAGAATTCCCACGCCCCGCTTCTGTTTTGTTTACTAAAGAGATGAAGCGAAGATTTGGAGGAAAATCTTTTCTCTCATTTCCTTAATGTACTTGACTGGTCGTCTGTGGGGGTAATTTAATAATTCGAACTCCGCCTTTTCTATACATGGTATTAAATTTTAAGGAAGCAAGTACGCCGATTTTAAAGGTTAAAGCACAGAGGACAGTATCCATCTTAAGTGTCAATACACTGAAATATATTTTTTTCACCCTGGCTCTAGTAATAATGGTGCGCTGCTTGCACGTACAACCCAAAATCACCCGGAGGCGAAGAATTTGAATTTCAACAAAGGCCTGCATTTCCAGTGTTGTTTTTAAATGATTTTAATATATGCCTTGCAAGGAATAGGAATTTTTATATAGCGATATCGCAATTTCTGTCCGTCCGTCGGTCTGTCCAGGTTTTGCTAGTTCGGGCACTTCCACATAAGCTAGGACGATAAAACTTGGCAGGCGTATCAGGGACCCCAAATGATTAAGTTGAAATAGTCACTTCCCCGATACGAGCACCGTGGGGGGAGTAGAGGGCGGGGGAATCCGGAATCTTGAGGTATTTATAACTTTTGAACGGGTGATCGGATCTCGATGAAACTTGATATTTGGAACGACCTCATGCCTCAGACGACCCACTTAAAATCCGGACCGGATCCGGTGACTTTTGGGAGGAGCTGGATGGGGCAACCGGAAATCTTGGGAAACACTATGAGTGGAGGGATCGAGATGAAACTTGGTGGGAAGACACCTAGCATACACTAGATACATAATTGACATAACCGAGCCGATTTGGGCACTGTGGGGGAGTGGAGGGAGGGGGAATCCGGAATCTTGAGGTATTTATAACTTTTGAACGGGTGATCCGATCTCGATGGAACTTGATATTTGGTAAGACTTCATGCCTCAGACGACCCACTTAAAATCCGGACCGGATCCGGTAACTTTTGGGGGGAGCTGGAGGGGGCAACCGGAAATCTTGGGAAACGCTATGAGTGGAGGGATCGAGATGAAACTTGGTGGGAAGACACCTAGCAAACACTAGATACATCATTGACATAACCGAGCCGATTCGGGCACTGTGGGGGAGTGGAGGTATAATCGGTGGGACGGGGGAAGTAAATAGGTAGCGCGAGCAAGGCCCCCGGATTATGAAACCCTCCCGGAAGGCCACCCCTCCGCCCAGGAATTATAGCAGAACCATACAAGAAGAACAAATACCGGCAATTGGTTTTATTTACAAAAAGAAGCGAAGAATTAAAAAGATGAAAAGATAAGAGTGAATCACGGTATATCACTGAATTTATGGCCAATGAATTTACGCCTAAGCCTCGGTAAGCACGTACGCAGAAACTCCCCCTCGCAAATCTGCGCCGCTATGACCACCCTTGGTCCAAGACAGAACAGACTACTCAAAGGGAGCTAGGGCCGAGGCACGCCTTAGTTAATCTAGACCACTAGGCCCACCCTTGGTACCAGACAGCCTGAAAAACCGCAAGGCGCCCAGGACCCGTGCAAAGAAAGGCTTTGTCTAACTGATGTCACTTGCTGCTCCTAGAAATTTGCCCACTATCCAAAAGAAAAACACTGAACCCAGATAACAAGAATCACAAAAGTTGTAGATCAAGAAAACACTATCGCCTTATCCAGAGAGACAGGAAAATACACTAAAAATAACAATTCGTGTGATTTTAACCGACTTAAAAGTTACTGCTTATTTTTACTGTGTACAAACACTTCATATGTGAAAAGATGGTTACTTTACCTACAAACTACATTCTTACAAGAGAACTGAATTCTTTGAAAGCCAAGACAAGTCTGCCGAAGGATTCTCAACACCAAACGTGCGAAAGCTGTTGTTATTGTTGGTCTGAGGCAACGTTGTTTACAGCTATATTTTCAAGAAGGCCTTGGTTATACCTAGCCTATGTGTTTACACTTTATACTTTCGAGAACCTTCGCCATTATGGTCTAGACTGATGTTTATGCACTGTATGGGAAACATTACTTTGTTGACAAAATATTACAAGAAACGTATAGCTACTATTTCTGTCCATGATCTTAAATAATTAATAGACGTAGTTGACTGATATTTAGAATAAGTCTTTAATCGAAGATTACAAGTTCCGGTCTCCTTTTAAATTTGACATAGTCAAGATATAAATGTAAATTGCCGTTTGCTATACCATCTTGCACTACTATAATGTCCTATCATTTATACAAATACGACTTCACATCTAGTTAGCATCTATTACTCAAGAATTCGATGAATCTGCCCAACACCCTAAACGACTTACAAAATTATACAAACAAGGCACTCACTAGGATTACACCTACGACCGTAAAATTGAACGCCCGATCTTGCGATCAAAACATCGTACAAATAAAACCGTAAATGTGACAATGGACCTCATACAATTTAACTATTCGGGTTGTTTGTGAATGACTGATGAATGAATGAGTGTGATCAAGTCAAGTGAAAAGAAGAATACATAATATTTTTTTTCCTTTTTGACGATTTGGATGACGAGGGGATAAGAAATATCGTATCCGATATACTTGCAAAAATAAATGAAGTTCTGGACAGCGACTGTTGTTTCTGCGCGTGGTTAAAGAAAACGTTCCAGCTCCAAAGTTGAGGTTGAAAGCCCCAAGTAGTAATTCGAACAGTGATGGTGTGTCGGAAATCTCACATCGCCGTTGCAGGAAGAATTCAATAAGTTTCGCTTGTCTTCTTCAGTGCCAATTGATTCAGTCGATCAAGGCCAAGCTCGTTCTGAAACCGAGCACTCTGAAATGATGCTCCCCAAAAGTAGGCTGAACTTGATTGGGGGCAGAAAAGTTGTGGAAAGCAACATTGCTTCTTTAGATGCTGAATTCAAAGGGCGAACAATCAGAATGGTCTTGACTCTTGCTAAACCTTAATACACCTTCACTAGAGCTTGGTTAAGCAAAGGAATCTGACGCATGAAGAATAAAATGTAGACTATGACGCTCACGCCAGAAGTGATCTGATCAGCCTCGATGACAATATGTATAAGGATAATCATTTAATGAAATACTTGGGAAAACCAACTCGTAAAGCTGAAAGAACAAGCGGCTAATCATCCGTAATTCATCAAAGCAGTAAATCCTCCCAAAAATCGAAAAAATTCGGTTCGACTTGGATATTCGAGCTTTGTCAACCCAATTGTAGAAATGGAAATATTCGGCTGTGAAGAATAAGCATCGCCTTGAGAAGCGCTTAAACACGACACCAGTATCTAGTAGACATCACTGAACAATGGCTTACCGGTAGTAGGAATGTAACTATAGCAGTTACATACGTTGTATATAACGGTCTTTTATAGCCAATTTGGAAGACCAAGAAAATCAGGCCATCAAGAAAAATCTGCACAAGCGTTTCACGCTTGCAGTAAAACGTGGATTCGTCTATCAAACTGCAATTTTAACACACCAAGGTGAAGGAATCATCAATGAAAAATTCGAGGCATGTTGGATTGTTTTCATAGTTACAATTCAGTTTATTTTTTTCTTATTTTTTTTTCAGTTTGTTATTATATAGACAATATGATACATATAATATGTCGCAAGTGAAGCATGTTTTAAGTGTGAATAGTTGTGTTCATGTAGTTTGTGTTATGCATGAGTTTTCCCGCATAGTTATGGTCCAATTAATCATAGACATCGATTACAATCATTCTGTAATTACTTTCACAATTCCTTCGTTGTCTGTCTAACAAATACTAAATACTATACTTTGTTTTGTTTTGTTTTCCATGAAATAAAGCACTTTCCTAAGTACATACACGACATAAATCCCGCTTGTGAAGTACGAACGAAGTGTGAGGCCTAAGAACTTGCAAAACACTAAATCATGTATAATATCTTAAATAAAGATAATATGTTTACTAGGTAAACCACACTGCGAAAACGCGTCACTTTGAATTAGGGAACATTTCTACTAATAACACGTTACAGCCACGCTCACAAACAAGACATACAACAACCATGGTTTTCTTTCTCTTACTTTTTTTTTTGTTTTAAAACAAAAATTATTCTTTCATCCGAAATGCCTCAAAAGTGACACATCTCGCATCAAAGTTCTGTAGGGGATTTTGCAACGCACACGTAACAGGAAGGCCTCTGTTGCTCACCCCGAAGAAGCAACAGTCAAACCAGCACTCCTGTCTTTTGCTGTGAGGCTCCATTATTCTCGTGAATGGATCAACGAGACCGACAGCCATTGGATCTGGACAAATGGTCAGCGTCGTCGTCTTCACTTTAAATCGGTAAGTCTGTCTGCTTTTCGTTTCCATTTCTGAAATCTTACTGTCTGTCGTGTATCTGTACCAATTGTTCTTTGTCAACAATATTCTCTTATAGTCAGTTTGTCAGTCACGCTTATCTCTGTCATACTTGCCTTGTTTTTATAAGGACCAACCTGTTGTGTAGGTCTCTACACATAGGCCTATTTCATTCCGCTTCAAAAATACTTCTTTTTCAAGAGCCTACCCTTTGCGGTTCTCTGCTTCGCATCTAATTTGTACAGAGGCCAAGAAATGAACATTCTTGTACAATGCTAACCGGACTCAACAGAACTGGACCAATATATTCTTTCCGTTTTACCCCCACGAGATAATTCCTTAATTCAAACCAAATCACCGGCCATAGACTCGAACTCCTTTGTTTTCTTTATTTACTTCGTTCACTTGTTTTATCGTTCTTTCTTGAGTTCATTTAGGCATATTTAATGCAGTTAAAAAATAGTGCGGACTAGCTTGGTACCGTGAGTTTCGTTCTTATCATTATAATTCACCTTAATATTCGCGTCCAGAAGAGTTCTGCCTGGAACTCTGTGGAGCAACACGAAAATACGCGCCTTATTCAGCGAATCATTTCATACTCAAAACTAGCCTACCTGACAGAATTTTGTCCCAATCACCTGTTATCTCAGGACAGGCGTGATCAAAAATTCTTTTGAGGCTTGGGTGGTATATTTTACAAATACCTAGCTTTTCACACGCATGCCGCGAAAAAGTTCGGAGTCTAGATTATTACCATGACCGGTTAAAAATGCACTGCGGCGAATTATAACAGGCAAAAATATAGTCCTACAAAATCTGTATATCGTTTCTGCACCAATGATGCGGAATAATCGCAAACAACATGGCCGGAAAGCATTTCCACGGCTATTAGGACATACCTGTTTTACTTACTCATAACGAAAACGGTCCAGTTGCGTCTCTTGACTATAAGACGGTCCGAAAAATATTCTGGCGGCTTTGCCGCTGGAACTCGCGGGTTACTGCTCATACATGAGGGATAATATCCCACAAAATGGTCAACTTTGGTTGCCATACGCTCCCGTAATTTTCTCTTTCCTTTGCTCAAATGTGAGGACCTTCATATCTACTTATGAAGGATAAACTGCGGTCTTATTATTCAAATTACCGCTATGCGCGTTAAATGTGAAACTTTCGTTCACCTGGGAACACCTCAGATCCCGTATTTTGACGTTTTATCAAAAACAAAACTAGTTATCCTAGTTCTTAGTCATTTGCTTCTTGCTACCCAACCAGGGAATTCAATTTTCGTTGTTAGGACGTCCTATATTTTACACCCCTGTTGGTAGACTAAAAGAAGAGACTGCGGACTTGACCAAGTCCGAAACGTCATAGTCATTAAAGCTCTTTCAATTAGAGCACGCGCAATTAATAACTGACGAAATGCCTCGTCGGCTCAGTATGTCGAGCTTTCTCTTGTTTCTAATTCGAAACAAAAATGTGCTTGCTAGCTAGTCAAGCATCATATTATTTGCCCCTTCACAAAAATCATCCTGAATTCATAAAATTAGGCCTATAATCCATCCAAATATATCATCATCATATTGATGATTAAAACCAAGACGTCTGGTATTCGCGGGGACTTTCAATTGCGGATTTTTGGAACTAGCTGTGACATTCAGCTACCCTCCGCGTCACACTGCCGTCAGGGTCGGCAGTCCGGTAAATGTCATAGTGCTGCGAGCGGTCGGAATGGCATGTTCCTAGCCCATTACGCACTCCGGCTGGTGGCTGGATCCGTATCAGCCTGCATTGCAGAACCTGATTTCGCCACAAAAGTCTATTTCTACCGGTAGTTCTAACGGAAATGAGTCATATGACTCGATATTTACAGTGTCCACGCCACATTGGTGTAAACATTTGCCCAACGACTTCATTAATTGTCTAGTAGAATTCATTAAACTTTTCCACGCTCAATAAAATCTACAAAATAGATAGATCAAAATTTGGATTTTTCTTAGAGATATTTGGCCTTATATCTCCAAGAAGAGGATCCCTGACGTGGAAAGATCACGCGGGCAAAACTCCGCTTAATTTTCTGACAACTTAAAGGACTGATTCTGATCAATTAATTCCGTCTTTGGACATGATAGTAGGTCAGGAAAGATTTTGCAGTAACACGGAACAACTGAACTTTTTCATAAGGGATCATGACATTTGAAAATACGGCTCACCATTTTAATCCAGAGCCAAAACTTAAAGAAAATTCCCTTTTTCGATAGAAAAGTTCTGGAACCGGTGATACAATAAATTTCACAGCCCACATACACAATTCTGGGTATATGATAGCGTAAGGACTGTTTCACTGAACAATCCTTGTGACCTTGAAGTCAATCTATTCATCACTCACTTAAACCCATTAATTATCAGATTATGAATTAATTTTTATGAAAGCTGTTTCTGGAACTCAAAGATATTAGTTAAAATAGTTTCACTTTTTCTCACGGAAAAGGAGTAGCTAATTCCATAATGCCATGAGGAAAAGATGAAACATAAAGGAGAAAGCTGAAAAAAAACTGCTAAAACAAAATAGTTAATAACTCGAATTTAAAAAAAAACAAAAAAAACAAGTAATTTAATTTTAAACTTGAAATAAAAAAAATAAGGTTAAAAAAACATAATAAGTTAGCACGGTTTTCCTTTGTAAAGGAACCTTGCACGTATCGTACCTTGCGTATCGAACCTTGCGTCGTACGTGAAATCATGTGTATTTTTTTTTCTTATGCACAGTCCCCTGACTGTAATAAACCTTCACGCGTTTGAGCAATGTTACTGCTCTTGTTGGGTCAAATAATGGGTAAACATGAACTCGCGTGTTCATTACACATGTTACGTCATAATCGGTATAGTCAAATCCTTTGTTTAGAACAAAATGAGGTGAGAAACAAAAATCAAACAAAAATATAATCGTTGCAGGATAAGATCTGTATCAATAAACTGATCTCCAAAATTAGATCAATCCCGTCACCATGTTAGCTACGTCAACAAAGCTCTAGGTGAAACATAAATAGCAGACTGGCTACAAGCAAAAATAACAGGGAACAAAAAAATATACTCTGCCAATCTCTATAACCTGCAACCTCATCTCATTTGCTCTACTCTTTCTCGTCATGAAACTGCCCATCAAAGTACTGGTCGACAAAATTCGTCAAAGCTAGGGCGGATTTCTCACTGGCAGTTGACACATTGCTGTCAACATCATAGGGCAACCTTACTTATATATTACTGACTGACTGACCACAAACCTTTCCTTTTTCAGGTCGGAACAACAAAACTGGACAACAACAACGCTGGGCACCTATTCTTTCACGGAAATGGACACACCGCGACTCTTTACTGAGGATGGCAGACAAAACCTACATTTCATAACAGTACCTTTCTCGAGAACGAACCTCATGGGCTTTCTTGGTATCATTATTCCCTAATTTAACGACACGGGAAATACTGGTGTCGGAGACCTGCCTTGCTACATAACCTTACACACGCCAAAATGATCGATCGATCGAAAATCACTCGTCAACCCTACTAACTTTTCAACCCGGACCATGAAAAACATCAATAAAATGACGAAAAGGGGAACGCACTAACGACTGTGCAATGCTTCGACACTATTCAATAAGCTTGTCAGGTTACTTAATACATACTTAACTGACGTTGGATTGATGGAATGTAACATTGGGTTCTGAATGACCATTTAAAAGTGAGGTCGTTCGTTTTATGGCGGGAACTTTGACAGTTAATGAAAAAGTATTTTAGATTCGTGACAAGGATGTACAAGGCGCAATCAGATACTTCTTGTATAAGAAAATAGCGCTATGAATAAAAATAGAAACAAATAAAGAAAATTAATTCTAAGGAATTATTTGGTTTTTAGAGGTGATACAGTGATAGCAAAAAGTACAGCAAAACTTTGTGGAAAATCTAGTGTCTTGGGACTTCTTAGGGTGAAAGAACAACAAATGTAGATACTTTGCTGACTATACTGCTGTTTTACATTCGTACTCACGGTTGCAAGCCTTGTCTGTAAGGATTGCTATATATTAAAAACTTCATCTTTTCTTCTCTCCCACGACGAAATCCACGAATTCCACTGACTACATAGATGGCTGTTTTGCTGGCTTGATGTTCACATTTTCACTGTTTTCACATTTCACTGCTTCCACATTTCACAATTTTAAATATACGGTCGACTTGTAGAAATAAGACAAAAAGTATCTTGTCGTCACCAAAATGAATCATTTTCGTCAAATAAAACTCAAACTATCAGAAAGAACAAGATTTGTGAAAATTTGGCAAAATGTTGGCAACGACAACTTCCAGTCTCTCAAAAAAAATAGCGATAGCGTTGTAAAAAAAAATTAGGCGGGTTTCGTTTCGTTTAGCTGTCACCAAATACTATAATCGGTGGGACGGGGGAAGTAAATAGGTAGCGCGAGCAAGGCCCCCGGATTATGAAACCCTCCCGGAAGGCCACCCCTCCGCCCAGGAATTATAGCAGAACCATACAAGAAGAACAAATACCGGCAATTGGTTTTATTTACAAAAAGAAGCGAAGAATTAAAAAGATGAAAAGATAAGAGTGAATCACGGTATATCACTGAATTTATGGCCAATGAATTTACGCCTAAGCCTCGGTAAGCACGTACGCAGAAACTCCCCCTCGCAAATCTGCGCCGCTATGACCACCCTTGGTCCAAGACAGAACAGACTACTCAAAGGGAGCTAGGGCCGAGGCACGCCTTAGTTAATCTAGACCACTAGGCCCACCCTTGGTACCAGACAGCCTGAAAAACCGCAAGGCGCCCAGGACCCGTGCAAAGAAAGGCTTTGTCTAACTGATGTCACTTGCTGCTCCTAGAAATTTGCCCACTATCCAAAAGAAAAACACTGAACCCAGATAACAAGAATCACAAAAGTTGTAGATCAAGAAAACACTATCGCCTTATCCAGAGAGACAGGAAAATACACTAAAAATAACAATTCGTGTGATTTTAACCGACTTAAAAGTTACTGCTTATTTTTACTGTGTACAAACACTTCATATGTGAAAAGATGGTTACTTTACCTACAAACTACATTCTTACAAGAGAACTGAATTCTTTGAAAGCCAAGACAAGTCTGCCGAAGGATTCTCAACACCAAACGTGCGAAAGCTGTTGTTATTGTTGGTCTGAGGCAACGTTGTTTACAGCTATATTTTCAAGAAGGCCTTGGTTATACCTAGCCTATGTGTTTACACTTTATACTTTCGAGAACCTTCGCCATTATGGTCTAGACTGATGTTTATGCACTGTATGGGAAACATTACTTTGTTGACAAAATATTACAAGAAACGTATAGCTACTATTTCTGTCCATGATCTTAAATAATTAATAGACGTAGTTGACTGATATTTAGAATAAGTCTTTAATCGAAGATTACAGAGGAATGGGGAATCCGGAATCTTGAGGTATTTATAACTTTTGAACGGGTGATCGGATCTCGATGGAACTTGATATTTGGAAAGACCTCATGCCTCAGACGACCCACTTAAAATCCGGACCGGATCCGGTGACTTTTGGGGGGAGCTGGAGGAGGCAACCGGAAATCTTGGGAAACGCTATGAGTGGAGGGATCGAGATGAAACTTGGTGGGAAGACACCTAGCAAACACTAGATACATCATTGAAATGACCGAGCCGATTCGGGCACTGTCGGGGGAGTGGAGGGAGGGGGAGTCCGGAATCTTGAGGTATTTATAACTTTTGAACGGGTGACCGGATCTCGATGAAACTTGATATTTGGAACGACCTTATGCCTCAGACGACCCACTTAAAATCCGGGCCGGATCCGGTGACTTTTTGGGGGGAGCTGGAGGGGGCAACCGGAAATCTTGGGAAACGCTATGAGTGGAGGGATCGAGATGAAACTTGGTGGGAAGACACCTAGCAAACACTAGATACATCATTGACATAACCGAGCCGATTCGGGCACTGTCGGGGGAGTAGAGGGAGGGGGAATCCGGAATCTTGAGGTATTTATAACTTTTGAACGGGTGACCGGATCTCGATGAAACTTGATATTTGGAAAGACCTCATGCCTCAGACGACCCACTTAAAATCCGGACCGGATCCGGTGACTTTTGGGGGGAGCTGGAGGGGACAACCGGAAATATTGGAAAGCGCTATGAGGGGAGGGATCGAGATGAAACTTGGTGGGAAGTGCCATATGAGCTCGTAGCTCTTGTTTATTTCGGCACATAGAGGTACCACAACTCCGTAAGAATAATTTCTTTTGATGTAATCGATAATCTGTAGATAACAGATAAACGAAGTAACGCATTTTTATCGAGTTTTCAGGCCTATTTGAGTGAATAAGTTATATGTAACTAGGCTTTCGGATCTCAGCTTTACTTGTTTAAACTTCAAGGGCGTGTCGTGTGTTTGCTCGGTGGGTCTGCTCCATGGGTCTTGTGGGTTCAGCAATGACTTTCTTCATTGATCCCTCTAAGCTACGAAGGCGATCAACATGTCCTTTTAATCATAAATGGAGTTGTATTTCACAATCAGCCTCCAGAGGTATTTCGCAAGGCGAGGTATATGGATTTCGCGAGAAAAAGGGAGAGGGAACATAAAACTTGACATAAGATAGCAAGCTTTGACGAGGTTAGACGATGAGGTTTTCCGGGGCGGATTTTCTCATTTCAAAGTCAGCTGAGGCTCGTTCCAGCCATGTTCCGGCCCATCTTGGTTAGGGTCCTCGTCTGGTTCTTCCAGCTAAAGCCTGACGAGGACCCTTTGCCAAGAAGGCCCGCAATATCCCTGTATCTGTTTTTGCCCTGTTATAGATGGGCGGTTGTCAGGTTCTTCTAGATACAGCCTGACGAGGACCCTTGCCAGTAAGGGCTGATATATCTCTGAAACAGATGTCACCTGTCACCAATTTAACGTTACAACTATGACTGGACTGAAGAAACGATTATTCTCCAATTTCAAAATTTACGGCCGGTATAGGCTAGTTGGACAAGCTCAGCTTGTGTTTGGAAGTGATGGTGGTGATCCTGCCAGGAATTCGATTCGCCAGCCGCATACAGCGATCGTTTGCCCACACGGGAAGGCACATGTCTTTTTCTGTGTCTATGTGTTTTATTTATTTTCTTTCATTTACTCCGCTTTTTCGAATATCTTTCGAAAAAGATATTTTTTCGAATAAATAAATTACTTACTTATACTTACATAACTAGTTCACCTGTGGAAGAAGGTGAAGGTTTACTTGGGTTCAAGAAAATTGTAGTGGCTTACTGTACAGACAAGTGACGAAGTAATACCCTCTGTCAGAGATTCAGTTCACTTCATTTTATTTTTTAAAAAATTCGTCGTTAAAAAAAAATACTATCGGAAATGTCAACTGAGACACACTGATATGCGAGTACATAGCATTTTTGTTAATTTACACAATATTTTGTTCGATTTAAACACAGTTTTGGTTTCATAGTCGAAACAAATCAAAAACTAACATATACACTATATACAATTTACTCGTTTTACAATGTCAATTGGGTCAATTCAATCTGTATTATTTTTCGCGAGAGTTCGGGTGTGGTATGATTTTTCACTGCGGATCTGTTACTAGGAACTGTATCATCAAAGTTATGGCAGAGTTGGAGTCGTCTTTGCATCAATCACCAACTTCCACGAGTTCTACACCGAGATGGACGGCAACAATCAACTCAATCAAGGAGTCGAGTGCCTTAGGCTCTTAAATGAGATCATCGCCGACTTTGATGACGTAAGTAAATTTGAAGTGCTATCTCATTTGACATCGAACGAACTAAAGAAATGAGTAGCTTTCCAGTGAGAGCTGTGTAACGAAATTCGGCCCACAGCAACATACGACGACTCTGCTCGGTGCACTGTCAGAAGTTTCATAACAGATAACACAAGGATGCGCGGTTTCAACAGACAATGCATAACAGACAACACTTGGGATGTTATATGTTGTGTTTGGAAATGTTATGGGTGAAATATTATGTATAACTAGCATTGCCAAGAAGAGCCGAAAAAACACCAAAATAGCATCTGCTAAACTTTCTAACATCATGAAGATAAACAAAAAAGTCAGCAGATGCTTTTTTGGGCTCTTCTTGGCAATGCTTATTATGCATAACGTTTCCAAAATCAACAGATAACATCCCAAGTGTTATTTTTTAGGCATTGTCTGTTGAAACCGCGCATCCTTGTGTTATCTGTTATGAAACTTCTGACAGTGTGAAAGCAGGTCATTGTTAGCTTTGGTTTCGTTCGTCATATATACGTGTGTTCGTTCGCTTATGTTACGCAGTAAAATATTGTATTGGGTTTTCGCTTCTCATGCCTCCCAAGTTAAGACTTCCTAGCTACTTGCCACCTACTCATATAGTTCTTAGGTGGAAAAATACTGAAATTTATCCAAAGTTCTTCTACCGAAAGTTTTCTCTATTTCTTTGTCATCTCACTTATATTTGTTTGGAGGGGCTGGGGGTCGTAATCTCAGTCGTGATACGAGAACGAATGCTGCTATCCTCTATGGTCATAGCTATTTTAAGATGGAATTAGTTACAGTGTATAAACATCTAAGTAATCAAAAATGAACCGAACTTAACGTTCATGCCGTCAAGCCGGTTAGGCCGGGACCGTCGTACTTTTGTGTATGTTAATTTTTGGATCGTTGACTGACATATATGTTTATTTTATGACAACAAAAGCTAATAATCGGCTCGGTCTCATTTTTTTTGAATAAAGTGAATTGAAATTGAATCAATATGAGCAATGTTTGCCTGTCAATAAAATATAATAAGTTAATAGTTTGACACCGAAAATTGAACTAAAGTGCTCAGCGAAAAGCTCTCTTTTTCACAGCGTAGTAGTCTGCGCAGGGACACGGACTGGTGAACATTCATTGGAACTCGCTATACCAACTATGTGCATGTCTCTGTTGCTTGGTACAGAGAAGTGAACTGAGTTTTGTGTTTATGTCAGAATCATTCCAGTTTATTCACAGGAAGACAAACAAAAATGTTGAGTCGCGAAAATAGTTGCGTTTTTGCAGATACCATGGTATCTGATACCATGGTCCGACCGTGGTAACTCATCGTGGTATCTGAAAAAGTCATCTCATTTTCATAAATCTTTGTCAAATGGGTGAGAAAGAAGTTAGGCACTTAGTGATGGGACCGGATATCTGTTTTTCTTTTGCGTGACTTCGAAAAGCGCAATTCGGCAATTTCCGTTTTTGCAATCGACTAATTCTAGATCCAGTTACCGTGTTAATAGATACCATGGTATGTGCAACAAAAGCTACGAGCTAATATGGCACTTGTTACGAGTAGGTGGTACAAGATAGTAGATGAGAATGTCACAAAGTCTCCCCTTCAACCCTCGTAGGACTGGACCTAGAAATAAGGTATATAATTTTACCCGAGCCTGAGCATTTCGGCATTTCCTCGGATAAATCTAGGGCAAATGTTTCACCATACTCGTTTCATTCCTAAGAGTGCCGTACTATTGCCGGTAGGCCTCGCCCTCAAAACCAGGGACAAATCTGGTTCAGCCACATATACAGATTATCTAAGGCAGCTCCTCGTACCAGCTATCGAGTTTCACTCAGGTCGAAGCACTCAGGTCGAAGCACTCAGGTCGAAGCGGATCTGTACCCTCACCGTGTACAGATCCGGCCCGGACCCTAAAACATGTCATCTAGGACACATGGTCTCTGTTGTTTCCACGTTTGATTCAAATCACTCCACCCGTTTGATCCCTACGCGAGCAACAAAATACCCCCCCCCCCTCCAACTCCTACCACTGTGGTCGAATACGACTAGGACACATAAACTTTGCATCTCAGACATCGCTTCTCGTCCTTCAAGCTTGACTCGAATTGGAACATATCTGCAAATTTCTGGTTTCCGCCCGATCCTCCTCCTATACCGTTGCCGGATCCGGTCCGGACGCCAAATAAAAAATAAGCAGTATAAACTCGGTACTGTCCAACTTGCATCCCAGTCGGCCCATTCGTTTGGTTTTTGACCATGTCACAAATTTTACGGTCCCCCCCCATCCAGCTCCCCCCCCCCCATCCAGCTCCCCCCCCCCCCCCCCCGAAGTCACCTTATCCGGTCCGGATTTTATGTGGATCGTGTGAGATACGCGGTCTTTCCAAGTACCAAGCTTCATTAAGGTTACATCTGGAAGTACCGAACTCACGGATCACCAGAAATCCCCCCCCCCCCCCCCCCCAAACTCCCCTCATAGTGCCTGAATCCGGTCTGGTCATGTCAATGATGTATCTAGGACTTGTGCTTGCTCTTCCCACCCAAGTTTTGTCCTGATCACTCCACTCTAAGCGTTTCCCAAGATTTCCAGTTCCCCTCTCCACTCCACCCCCGAAGTCACCGGATCCGGTCCGGATTTGATGTGGATCGTGTGAGACACGAGGTCTTTCCAAATACCAAGTTTCATTAAGATCTGATCTCGCTTTCAAGAGTTATAAATACCTAAAGATTCCGGATTCCCCCTCCCTCGACTCCCCCCACGATGATCGTATCATGTAAACGCCTATTGTCAAGTCGGTTTGATGAAGTCCCTGATATGCCAGCCCAGTTGCATCGTCCTAATACATCTGGAAGTACCGAACTCAAGGATCATCAGAAATCCGGACCTCCCCCCCCCCCCCCAAACTCCCCTCATAGTGTCCGAATCCGGTCCCGTCATTGCGATAATCTATCTAGGACACTATCTGAATCCGTAGGACACTATAGGATCTATCTTGTGCTTGCTCTCCCCACCAAGTTTCACCCTGATCCCTCCAGTCTAAGCGTTTCCCAAGATTTCCGGTTCCCCTCTCCAGCTCCCCCCAAAGTCACCGGATCAGGTCCGGATGTTACGTGGATCGTCTTGCCACATACCAAGTTTCATTAAGATCCGATCACGCGTTTAAGAGTTATAAATACCTCAATATTCCGGATACGCCCTCCCTCCACTTCCCCCACGATGCTCAGATCGGGAAAGTGACTATTTCCAACTTAATCATTTGAGGTCCCTGATATGTCTTGTGTAGAAGTGCCCGAACTAGCAAAACCCGGACCGACAGACCGACGGACGGACAGAAATTGCGATCGCTATATGGCACTTGGCCGAAGGGCAAGTGCCATAAAAACGCAACTAATATTGAGTCGGCGAGTGCGAGGGGTTAGTGCCTTCTTGAAATAAAACTGATGTTCATGACTGGGAAATACATAGCCCAGTGATGAGTGTAGCTTAGAACTGCAAGCAATACAAATACATGTGTTCTTAACTGACACGTCCGATTAATAGACGAGCCCTAATGTTAACCCCCTCTTTTCGACAATTCATGACAACTGGATGAAATGTTTTCCCTGTCCAAAACCTTAATCATAGGAAACTTGTTCGCAGGGTTGTGCATGAATAATCATTATTCGCTGAATCATGATTCAATTCAGGGTTTTATGAATAATCGTGAGTCGAATCATAATCGTCATTTCTTTTCCGCGCTGAATCTTTGAGTGAACCGTAATCACTTTTTTTACCGTCGAATCGCAGTGCGATTCAGCCTCAAAAAATGAATAAATTGTAGTGAATCGTTCCTTAAAAAGGACAAAATCAGTTTCCCTATGGGGTGTACAGCTCACATTTGCAGCATAATTGTGCACGGATTACTGGTTCTGCAATTTCTTCCCGGTAATGTCTAACCTTTTTAATCCTCTGGAGGAAACAGAGAGGTATAAATGCATGGGACAATGGTTATTGAAGTCATTCTGCTAACAACTTATGGTCTAATAACATGTCAAAAGTTTACAAGCATTTTACCACACCTGATAATTCAGTTTCCCTGAAGAAGGGTGGAAACGTGCAACGTTTGCATTGTGGAGTGACTGACTGTCAATTCACAAATATTTTGGAGGATTTATAGCTCTTATAGGGGTCTGACTATAGACGGCCGTTTTACAAATGGAGGTTATTTTGAGGGTACATTTAGTTAGTACTATTTCGAAAAATCGCAATTGCTTCTGCTAGGCCACTAACAGGCGAACATTCACAAAATCTGAGTTGAAACTAGAGAGGGGAACCTCAAATTGCTTCTTTTATACCTTTCTTGCATCATACCTTTCTTGCATTATACCTTTCTTGCATCTACGATGTTGGCTTTCTAGATATAACCAGATGTCTAAAAGAAATGTCTGTTCTATATTTAACCTCGATGATGACCGGGAAGCCACAGGGTGACGAAAATAAGACGACCCATTGTCGACTGCACAAAAGTCCTGATTTTAACCTGCACTTTCTACTAGGACCATCCTGCACAGTTTGAAAACTTCCGCCATTTTTCCTTGAATCGTTTTGAGTCGTGAACCGAATCACTTTTTGAGGTGAATTGAATCGAATCTTTCTGCTGTACAACTGAATCGTAATCGAATTGTGGATGATCGAGGACAAGTGAATCTTGAATTGTGCGATTCAGAAGCAGGTCGAATCGCACAACCCTGCTTGTTTGTGACATTTGCGGAAAAGGATCGAAGCGTTTCTCAGGACCCGCAGATTTCTGATGTATCTCAACAGTTTCCTGCCAAATTGAGAAGGGAAAATTGCTTCCCCATCTTTCGGCGTTTCCCTCTAATCGTACAAGCGACTTAATGGGAAACAGTTTCACAAAACCAATTCGTCGCTGTCACTTTCATATCTGTGTTTGCTTCTTTGGTTCGGATTTGTTCACAGGCGGGAGGATTGCCGTGAAGCAGGATAAAGAAAGGGAATCCATGGCTAGAAAAAAGCGACCTGAAAGTTTGTTCCATGTCTAAAACTTTAAAAAGAAGTAACACGAACTAGTGCGGGAATAGTGGTAGTGTACTAGTTTTACGGTATGGTCGTTGCCTAGATCTGGACGTTAAATGTTTGTTGAGCTGTCCCTGTATTGGGCCTGCGCCCGAAGCTGGTTCTCAGTGTTAAAAGTCAGGAAATGTATGCCTCTGGACTGTTTTCCGTTTTCACGGTACCTTTGTACATTCGGGGATAGAATTCCTGGCTGAAGCTTGGCATTTTGGCCTTACTGAGAACCAGGCTTATCGGATCGGAAAAATACAGAACCGTGCCCTAATGATCATGTCAAGATCCCCAGATTTCCTTATAATGAACTCCTCCTGAAATATAATTGTCGCATGAGCCCCGTAGGCCGAAACTGTGCATGGCTTCTGGTACAAATGCTCGAGACCGCCACCATTTGAGACCGCGCGGGAACGACCTGCAAGAGTGGCCTCTCCGACGATCCCAAAACGAACGTTATTAAAAACCGCCTGTACCGTCAGTCGTGAACATTTTTATCTTTGTTAGGTTTCATGTTCTGTATATGTTGACGAGAAGACCTTGTCAGACTTGGTTTACCATGATAATTTCGAGAGGAACAAAAGCGATGTCTATCTGTCTATCTACAAATTTTGCTTTGTCGAAAATTCAAGTACGGATAAATGAAACTGGTGCGAAATTTCTGGAAATGTCACATTTACGGGATGGGGGTGACCTGATCCGGAGGCTAAACTGTTACTTAAGGAGCGTGTTCCATCCTTCTAAAAATAGTAACTATTAGTTACTATTTTCTCCAGCCTGGTGAAAAGTTACTACGCTTACCGTTCCTACCTTCTCGATATAGTAACTATTTGCTTACCTTGCTCGACAGCGTGGTAGATATGAATTGGTAACTAATTTGTCCGGTTAGCCTATGGCACGAAATTTTGCTGGAAATAGAAAAATGTGTTTCAACCTCGACGCCGAGAAGCCAAAATCCGTTACATCGTGCGTAGAAACCATGGTACGTAGGGTGGAACACGCTGGGTCTCCAGCTCTGGTCCTTTTCCCTCGTGAAACCGGTGTGCAATCCGACCTCATGAGTGAAACTGGTGCGGAACCGGAGCCCAGGGGTGTTTCTGGCAAGATTTTCAGTTTTAACAGATTTTTAACAGTTTTTTAACAGACCCAGTGACAACCTCTAAAATTTGCTATTTTTTAGCTTTTAAATGACGAGAGATTTTGTGCCATAGACAAAATAAAAACTGTCGGCTCAACCTATATCGCCGCCGTCGGACTAACTCCGGAATTCCGGATGCCAGAAGATGACAATGCACTAACCGGCCATTTCCTGAGTATCCTCGTCGAGTTCATATTCGGAATGAGAGAAAGGCTAGTGAGCATCAACGAGAATTCGTACAATAGCTTCACTCTGAGGGTTGGCGTGAATGTGGGCCCGGTTGTAGCGGGAGTCATCGGAGCCAAGAAACCACAGTATGACATCTGGGGAAATACAGTAAATGTAGCAAGCAGAATGGATACAACAGGAATGCCAAACCACATTCAGGTAAGGAGCTTTTGCTTTTCAAGATGTGTGGCAACTTGATCTTCCGAACCCTGGCGGAAAAAAGATTTCATCCCATTTTATTGCTGAAAACTGTTTTGAAAACGGTGACGGCAAGTCTAGATTTTTAGTTACGGCCTTGACAAGGAGACACATTATCGCCATATAAAAATCTCAACTGACGAATCGGTGTCGCGCCACCAAACATTATTCGCAGTCAGATTCGGCTGAAGCAATACTTACTAATAAAAGTAATTAAACCTAAAAATAAGTATAATGCTCTATACTGTATTTGTATGTGGAACTATGTTTCTTTCCTCTTGTATTATTGTTTTCTTTTTCTTTTACACCGTCTACGCCTTGTGAGTGATAAATACAATCATTATGATTACTATGAATATGTGAGCCGTCTGGGGTCCTGTGAAGGTCTTCCATGCCGTATAAAATATTTACTGCTCTTCCCATTTTGGCCGAAATGTTTTTTTGGGGGGCTGATTCGAACTTGGCGTTTATTTGATGCATTATTTTATTTGAGTATTAGTTAGGATGGCCTAGTTCACCGGTATAAGATAAGGAAACCGGACCCGAAGCTACCGTAACCCTGTTGGCAGTGCTTTCAAAGACTTACGATTCTAGGGGTCTGGGCGACTGGGCCCCGGAGTTCGGTTTCCGCAAGCTCCTGCACTCCCTTTATCTTTTCCAGGTTACAGAGGAATTCTATCAAATCATGAAGGATCAGCCGTACGAATTTCAGTGTAGGGGGGCGGTTAAAGTGAAGGGAAAGGGGGATATGACGACGTATTTCTTAGTTGACCGCAAGCAACCCCCAACCGTCAGAGCCGATGATATTCAGGCAATGAAGCATGCTCAAGGAGGTGGTAAGTAGCTATTATGTTTTGATTTGCTAATAATATTTATCTGACTTTTTCCATCCCACAATAAATAAATGCTTTCCGTGGTTGAGACTAAATTCAACATTGTTTTAATTGAGAACTATTTTATTTCCAGTAGAATATAAACTACAGATAAATAAACAGGTGTATCTTAATAGCTCAATCAGTTGTTAAGGTAACTTACACTGTAAACGAAGAAGACAGTAATATAATATGAAACTTTTCGGTAACGTAAGGATGAAAGAGCCAGACATCATCATCATTCGTTGCGTTCTGATGGCACTTGCGGCCTCCGCTGAAGTACCATATACCGATCGCAATTCCGTTTGTTGGTCGGTCGGTCGGTCCGTTGGTCTGTCACACTTTTTCGAGTTAGGGTACTTCCAGATGCGCTAGGACGATTAAACTTGGCAGGCGGTATCTGGGACCCGATCAAACCAACCTGGAAATAATCAGTTTCCTGATCCGACCATCTCCGGGGGGGGGGGGGGGGGGGGTGAACGGCGGATGGGGTTTGGGACCCGCAAAAAGAGACCCCCTGTCACCGGTAACGAACTTTACTCCTGGGCAATCTGGGACCAGTCGCCCGTGAACGGGGTGTGTGGGGGAGGTGCCACTTCAGAAGCAATTTTCCAGCCCTAGGATCTACACATCCAAGAAATTTTCATCGTCCTATGTCCAGTTCTGGTCAAGTTATGAACATTATTCACTGGGCAATCTGGACCCATTTGCCCCTGAACCGGATGGGTGTGGGGAGTGAGACCCCCAAAAGGCACAACTAGACCCCAATACCCACAAGCAAGGCCGTATCCAGGGGGGGGGGGGTTAGGGGGTTGAAACCCTACCCCCCCCCCCCCGAAACATGCAAAAATCATAAATTTTATAGGCTTTTCCCTTTAATCTATGTCTTTTTTGTACTTTTTTGTCCGACCGACAGGCACCCCCCCCCCCCCCCCCCCCCCCGAAATAAATTCCTGGATCCGGGCCTGCCCACAAGTGTACCAAGTTTGAACTTGATACTTGCACTCGTTCACGATTTATGAGCTCCACAAAATATGGTGAAAACCGAAAGCTGCTACAGCGCTCGCAATAGTGGATTGTGCCAAGGAACACTCCAATAAAAACGCAACTATTGTAGGATGGATACAAATGACAGACATATAAATAAAAGAGAGTTCGACATCTCGGGGATGAGAATATAATAGTCAGCAATATACGTACGAATGGTCCTTCAAGAACCACGTAAATCGTTATGAACAATTTTCTCGCACCCTTAATATATTGATTCGCAAATGAGTCGCTCCAGTACACGGTCAGAATCTTCATAGCAGATAACACTAGGATGCGCGGTGTTGTGTTTGAAAACGTTATGCATGAAATGTTATGTATAACAAGCTTTGTTAGGAAGAGCCAAAAAAGTATCTACTGACTTTATTCCTTATGGTCATGAGGTCGGAAATCTCAGCTGATACTTTTTGGCGGTTTTTCGGTTCTTCCTGATGGTAACGCTTATTATGCATAACATTTTGAAACACAAGAGATAGCATCCAAAGTGTTATCTGTTACGCATTATCTGTCGAAACCGCGCATCCTCTGTTATCTCTTATGAAACTTCTGACAGTGCAACTGCACCCATAAACAATGTAAGTAGTTGAATGAAAAAAAAAATTGATCCTCTGGCGAGGAACCTGCGATCTTCCATTCGCTACCAATCGCGCTACCAAGGGGCTTGTGAAAATGGTCCGCAAACCAATACAATCGGCAAGTCGAAGCGGGTTATAGGATCAGCGATACGCTCGATCCAAAATTTTGGCAACAGTTCACTTCCCCAAGTCACGGGAAAGGACACTTTTAAGTGGGTTGAAAGTGCACAAGAGACTTCTTATCCGTTGATCCCATTAGCTGTGTATAACAACAGGTTTTTTTCTCCTCATGTTTCCCCGTAATAAGCAAAAATGGAGCCGTGTGCGGAAATTATCTGGGGCAATTACTCTAGGATTCCCTGATGCCTCGAGACCCATTAGTCTAGTAACTATAGTAACCTGTTCGTAAGCCCAGTAGCTTTAGACCTATTTGTTTGCTTCTATCTTTGCATCGTCTGTTCTGAGAGATCATCCGTCATGCAAATGGGGCGTCTTTCTTTTTAGTTTGCTATCCCCATGTCGATTCCGTATGTGCCTTTTAATGTGGATGATCGTGTATTCGATGTACATCGGAACGCCGGGGGAAAACCAAAGCATCATTTCGCGAAAACCTAGGGGAAAGATGTATTTTGGATCGGGGACAACACTGTCAGAAGTTTTGTAAGCGATAACGTAAGGATGCGCAGTTTCAACAGACTACAATTGGGATGTTATCTGTCATAGTTTTGCAAATGTTCTGCATTAAGCGTTATAATAATAATAATATAACAAAACGGCTTTCGCCTCTATAAATTTTTTGAGACATTATGTACCAAACTGAATTTCAGCCAGGTGACTATCCACACCTGCTCTGAACTGATTGATATTTTTTGCATTTACCACACTTTCAGGGAGATTATTCCAGTATATAACTATCCGGTTTCTGCAGCTCCATTTTCCTATGTCTTTCCAGAATTTCTCGCCACGCAGTTTCAGGCTGTGTCCCCTGAGACTGTTGTGGTTGAAGGTGAGGACATCGTCAGGCCTTATATTATCATAGTAACTACGACAAATCTTAAAAGTTTCGATCAAATCACCTTGGAGAAATCTGTGAGATAAACTGGGTAATCGTAATTTTTCAAGCCGGCTAATTGCTGGCACTGTTTTTGTTACTCTTCCTTGAACCTGCTCAACGGCGATAATTTCCTTGTTATAGAAGGGCCTTGTTGTTGCGTGGTCATTTTCATTAGTGGGTGAGTTAGGGCTATAGGAAACAGGACATAATAAGCATTACTTAATTGAAAAAACACCGAAAAGGCATTTGCTGACTTTTTCGATGCCATGATGACAAAAAAAAAGTCAGCAGATGTTTTTGTCGGATTATTCGTCATTGTTCGCCAGAATGGTGCAATTCGGTGAAGTTATTAACGAGTTCTATAATTCAGTGCGTAACAGAAATTAATGAATTTCTGTTACGCACTGAATTATAGAACTCGTTAGTATCATGTCATGTCGCTTAAAACACTCTTTTAACACCTGGTTGCCCGTTCTTATATTAACGGCTGTGATGGATGCCAAGAATGCTTATGTTATGACTTTTTTAACTGTTACTTTCCGCGAAACGATACACTTAAAAGGGTCACAACGTGAAAATTATCGGAAGCCGGTATAACAACTGATACAAGGATGATTAAATGTTATCAAACTTCTGACAGTGCCTGTATGCCCTTCCGGCATGCCAGGTAGTGAACTGGGGAATATTGAATGGCATGCTATAACAGTTTTTGGCTTTTTAACGCGGATGTTTACGTACTGAAGCGCTGTAAACGCCGGACTGCACCGCGTTATTGTTTCAGTCGCCCCACCGCAGTTAGCTAATAGGTTAGGACCTAGAAATCGTAACACAGAGTAGTGCTTCTGTGCTTGTCTGAACTAACACTGGTCGTTTTCAGGTGTTCTCCAATTTTATGGCGGTATACCAACCCCCCTCGCGCTTGTCCATCAGCAGATGCGCCAGTATCACTTCGCCCAACCCTCTCTTAGGCACTTTTGTCCCCCTCCGCCTCCCCCAACTCAGCCTCCTGTAGAGCAGCGCTATAACTCCGATCACAGCACCCATAATTCATATCGCTCCTGTGATTCCAGTGCAAATAACTCACAGAATCGAAACGGCAGTTTGAGTGATCAACACTTTAAAAGGAACTCTAAAACGCCACCCAAAAAAGGAAGCAAAACACGAACTCCGCCTCGGTCGAAAGAGGTAAGAGAGACTTCGTTTGTTCAACCGGTGAGGAACAAAAGTGACCTCGATCTGCCACTGAGGCCCTTATACCCGGCACGAAGTCGACGGGAGGACATGGTCCCTCTTCGGACAGCTGCTACTGATATATTCCGCAAGGGACTAAGCCCTATAGGGAGCGAGTCTGAAAAGGACTCCCCAAACCGCCACCGCGTGCAACCTCCTATAGAAGAAGATGAATATATGCTGCCGTGGCAGGGCAACCCTAAGATGCAACCAAAGAGTAGCAACTCCATGCCCGGTTCTAACCAATCTAGGACAGTTATTGGCGTCTCAGGACCTGTGCCGGGCCGACAGATGAGGCATCGGTCGAATGAGAGTTTGTGTCCGTCTGGAGCCAGACCTGATCCCACCAGTCGTCTGCATAGCTCTGTGGAAGACCTGAGTAGTCTCAACCGATCTGAAACCGGTGACAGTTCATCTGATGAAAGTTACTCAAGGTCGGACTTGAGCAGGACTGATGCAGATAGCCCAGTGCCCTACCCGGGCAAGAAGCAAAGTTCAAAATACACCTTCCCCCCTGCTGGTCATTTATCCCCAAATAAGTATGACTGGGAGGCCATAGGTGACCGGCAGGAGCTTGGTCCTCTTAGTCTTTCCAATCTACGATCCGACCTGGGACCTGATAGTTCGTGTGAAAGTGCTTCTCGAGTCAACAGCCCTCACATGGACCAGACGGACGGTGGGCCTAAAGTGTGGCTCCCGTCTGTGGTTAGCAAGGACCAGGCTATTTATTTCATGGGTGGTTCGGAGACGAGCTGCGCGAGTCCTCTCCATGCAAACACTATGAAGTCGTACACTGGTGAGAGCTGCGCCAGCTTTGAGTTCTTTAATGACAGGGATAGTGATGAGTCGGAAGAGGATAAAACGCCGGTATCGTGTCCCGGTGAGAGTATTCAGACTCAGACCGGCTCTGGAGGTTTCAAACCGTCTAGGATACCTGTTGCCAGCTGGAGGCTTAAGAAAGAGCCGGAAAGCAGTCCGAGCGCATCCGTGATGAAACTGCCAAAAGTAGAGGAACAGCGTGGGATGATTTTCCCGTTCCGTCCCAGTGATGACCTGACCTCTCCTGAAAATGAGCTTACTTATGAGGAAATGAAAAACGTTAATGATATACTGAGCAATCTCCTACAGCGGACACCCATTCCGAAGAGCCCCGTAGCGAAGCCGCCCGAAGTTCGGGGCGATCCGGTGCCAATTGGGACAGTTTTCGGGCTGCGGTTTGATCCGGAAGAAAATAAGATGACTCTTCAGCTCTCGGAGGTTATCCCACCTCCTACCAGTTCTCCAACCAAAATGCCTAAACTAAAATCGCCAGTGACAGGAATGAAAAACCCGACTGCAAGTCCTACTAAGACCCCTACTCAGACGTCGAACGGACCCAGTACTAGGTGAGTTTTTAGATCCCAAACGAAAGTGCGGGATGGATTTAGATAGATCTGTTAATTGCTAAGCAGCCCGAGGGCCATGGCAAAAAAAGATCAGAATAAAGTATCACATACTAGAAGAAAACGCACAAGACAAAAGAGAGAAAAAACTCCTCCTTAATCTTTCTCTTCTCTAATAACCATTTTCAATATTTCTTTGTTATTTTCCTATTCCAAAAATCTACTTCTATGTTCCATCGCTGGCCTCAGGAATCGCTCCAATCTCTTAATCGTAGTAAAACATTCATTCCTAACAACTCTATTTAACCATTCTTCTTCAAACTCACTCACACCGTACTGTTCTTTCCTCCATTCACTCAACTCCATGCAAACCATGTGAATCTCATTCTCGCAACCGCACATCGGACAGAATGTACGGCATTGTAAATGTGTCCGTCCGTCTATGTGTGATTACCAGAGGCGTCACGACTGGGGGGGGGGGACAGTCGGTGAAACATTTGATTTTTGTTCATGAAAACAGTCGGATTTTCTGAAAATCAGTGGATTTTTCGGAAAATCAGCCGATTTTTTTTCAAAAATGTCATTTTTATTGTTGAAAACAGTCATTTTTTCTGCAGAAAAAGTCGGTAAAAATTACCAGCCATTCGCTAAATACCTCGTCCCCCCCCCCCCCCCCCTCCCCGCCCAAACATTTTGGCTAGTAACTCCTCTGGTGATTACGACTATTACGATTGAGATATCTGTATTGTGACAACTAGTATGGGGACTGCTTTTGTCAAGAGTGAGATCAATTCATAGATAGGCTTTACACCTAAACATTTATACGTTTGTGCGGAGGTGAAAGGGCTTAGAAAGAGAGTAGAAATATCTTCTCGGTCAAACTGATAGATTTGGTGGTGAATAGATATGCTGATACCACTGATTTTGTATATTCGATAAGGATGGATCATCCTTTCCAAATCAGAAAAGAACCGGCCAGCATGCTGAATCAGTCTGGAGCTTTTTTGGCCTCGAACTAAACACAACTTTTTTGGCAATGACCAACGCCCTGAGATGAGAAAGACAGTTATTCGTGCAGGTTGGGCAGCTCGAAAGTTGAAAACAAAGAAACTTGCCCTGTGGAGGTTAAACCAGCAAGCGGAATTGAGATAAGTTGTTACTTGTCGCCCAGGGTCGACATTCTGTCGGTATTTTGCGAACGCAATAATTTCAGAACCGACAAAACTTATTCTTGGAGCCTGGAGCAATTAAAAGCGTTGTTCTTCGTTCCAGGAACGAAACCTCGAGTAACTCTGATACTGTGACAAGTGGTCATTCGGATGACGTCTACCTGGCTCAGAACTGGAAGAAGGCCAAGCCGAAGCATTCAGGAAAGGTAAAGAGTGATGTTCAGATGTTGAGGCATTTTAGTTTTGCAAAGCTAATTAGTTAAGGCTCTCGATGTCCAACTACCAAGGCTGTGTGCCCCGCGTTCAGATCCTCGAACGAGCTGTTTGTTTTGCGACAGAACAGGGAAGGTGCTGTTTCTTCAAGAATGGTCGAAGAAGACCAAACTGCGAAGCGGGTATTGGCGCGATCAGATCCTCGGACCAGATGTTCGTTTGCTCCATGGGTCGGAGGGACTACTCGGAAAACCCGTGTGTGTGTGAAGGGTACTTGGGGGAATCTAGGAAAAACATGGGATGTTGGATGTTTTCTTATCCCAATTTCGACACTAAATTTGACACACACAAAACTTGTAAACTTGCCGAATTCGGGATGAACTAATTGTCCCGCTAGAAAACAAACTTCACATATGGACTTACTTTACCCCCATATCAAATCTCCAATCGACAAAACTTCCAGCTCCTACCCAATTTCCGCTTTTGGCCGGATTCCAGTTGAACCACGTATCCGGCAAGAAAATAAAGTTCAAAATTAATTCAGTATGTGTCCTTACCCATGTGTAGGACAGGTAAAACCTTAACTTTTACCAGTGTACGGTATTGGCCGAACTGTGCGAAGATAAGTTTCAGATATGGATTCAGCATGTCCCCTTGCCGCCAAATTGGTCATCCGAAAAACTGTTTGCTCCTTTGTTGAAAAACTCTCGCCCGCCCCTACATATAGATCGACGGGGCCAATTTACGAACTTGATCTATACTTTGGCCCGGGGAATACTCAAGCCAAGCTTGAACAGTAGATACAACCACTTTGAGAGTCATCGTGCGGCCTGGCGGACAATAATTCATAGGGATCCCGTCACTAACGTTTTGGGGTCCCAATGGGGTCTCTCGTGACTTTAAGATAACAGAGAAGAGAACGTCACCAACCACCCCAGTAAAGGAAGCTCTTCGCATTGTCCCAAGAGGTGTTCGAGTTTGTGCAGGACAGTCTATATTTTGTTTTTTGATGGTGGCTGAATGTAGACCGGTTGACCACAATACTATCATCCTTTCGTTTCAGGATTCATTCAAACAGTCGCTGGCAGCCTGTCCAGAAACCAGCCAGTCAGAATGGTCAGACGACGATAGTGACGCCGGCCGTAGCCCCTTACTCGCCAGCCAATCAGACTCGAACGGGTATACGAGTGACGAGCAGGGGCTGGATTATGCATCTGTAGTAAATGAAAATGGCTTAACCGACGCGGAAGGTTTGTCTCTTGGTCTCACATAGATTACAGAGATATCAACAGCTCGTTGTAAAAGTGTGCTTCCTCGTAACAAGGCTTTCGGGCTGTATCATGAACAAATTTCCAGTAGTCATGCGAACCAGAGTTTAAGTCCTTTTCGGCACGGCACGCTAGGCTGTTGATAGGTAAAAAATAATTGTACAGGATCCAAGAACACTATTTCAGAAACTATATTTGATGTTTCGTTGTGTTGAGTGGGTTTCACACTCTTAATTGCATGTCCCGAATCGTGACGGTTGTTGCTGAAGTTTGGAGCAGTGAAAGTCAACCACAATTCCAGTTGATCAATCGAAGATGCTTGAGCAGGAATAGACACGGTGTATTTTACCAACGATTCCTTGCGGGGAGCAACTGTGATTTTGCGGTTCATGGCTCCACAGTAATGTTATAACTTGAACTAACATTGGAACAAATAATATATATATATGGTTTATTAAGAGTTGAATGTGGAAGTCGTGACAAAATGTGTCTTCCCTAGGTGCTCTCAGCGACGCGAACTCGATTCTGAACGAAGATCTAGATGGTGCCAGCGACACAGTGGCCACTCGAACCTCAACTCAGTACGAATCAGAGTACGACAACTACCCCCGATTGCCGATAAAGCACCCTGACCAAGCAACGGAGGCGGTGACGTCTGAAATCGACAGGATCTCTAAATCAATCTCTATGAAGTTTGGGCAGATGGACAGCGATAAGAAATGACAATCGCGTTGTGTGATATTTGTGTATTTCCCATGATTTTTCGACCATAGCTCCGCATTCGGAGGGCATGGCGGTGCAGCGAATCTTTGCAGTCTTCTTCTGCCTCGTGGGCTTCTCCTTCTCGTTAGGTGCTAGAGCTAACAGCGCTACGTCTCTCCCCGAGGGTGCCTTGGGGAATTAGAAGGAAAGGCGAGAATAGAGGGAGTCACTCCACGCGGACTCCGCTTACGGAAAACAACGAGAACACGGGGAATGTGTCCAAAATAGATTTTGTTCGAAAGCAAAAATGTGCAGTTGCGAAAATTAGTCTGGACGCACTTTAATTTTGTTTATTCTGATCATTTTATTAATTTTACGTTGCTCCAACACCAGCAAAATTTGATTCCCATCCGAATCTGGAAGGGAGTCTTTGGTGTCTTTGAGAGTATTGTGCAGAGAGGAATCTGATTGGGGCTGTAGAGTGTTGTAGAGTGACGTGCTCTTTGAATCACGACGATCGATGGCCGAAAAATCATGGGCACTTAGTTGTATCTAATTTAGATGTTTCAGTGGAACTGTCTGGGAATATAAGTGAGGGGCAAGCAAATTCCTTTGTCTGGTGTACCAGATGTACCTGTAAGCTAGTTTGTTTGTGCATTTAGTTGTGAAGCTCTGTTTGACTTGTTTTACGCTGCAGCATATGCGCGGACATTAGCGAAGGAGCGGCTCTCTGCGCACCAATTGTAATAAAATAAAACTCAGCTAAATCCGATTCGCACTGACTACGCTGACGCAACTGGAAAGAAAACTAGCTTGCCCCTCCAATATGTCATTAGTTATGCCTTGGTTGCCTTGAAGTTTGAGCGTAATTTTTCTATGAGTTTAGAATTGAGCTTGACTTGTGTTCTCACGTTTACGGGCAGCTCAACTGTTTGCCTTGACTTTTGCTTCATATTCTTGTTTTCGAGACTGAGATGGGTCTGTCTAAGTAGGGCCACTCCTTCTTAAGGGGCGCTCTGACGAAGCACATGATACTTTCATAAGCATAGCGTAAGATACTGATGGTAAATGTTGCAAAAGGTTTAACATTGTGTACATGATTTCGGTGTCGCCAATATTCCTTATGTTGTTACTGGGACTTGGTAACGTCTTCTCTTTAGCCCATGCAGACTGCGCTTTGCGTACAAAATAGAGCGTCTCGACGCTATTGCTTTGCGTTGCCAATCTTAAAGTTTAACTGAAAGGGGCTAAGATGGGACAATCTAGTCACGGATAACTCATTCACTTAAAGAGTCTTGAATACCCGATGAAAATGCATTGTTTCGTTGCTCCGGTATTCACGAATGGTGGATTGTAATATAGTGGAATTTCCCTGTCGGATATGTCGTACTCTCTGAGCTTTAACCTGCGTTGTTTGCTTGACGAAAATGATTTATGAAAAATAAGTGGTCACGCAGTGAGCTACCGTCTACGAGCTTGTCACTGAACCACTGAAAACCCGCGTTTGTATGAAGACTCAGATTTTCCGCGGCATAGTAGAATTTTGCGTTGTGATGCCGGTCGTAGCTATTCTGAACGTCACGCTAGAGTTAATAGAAAAAAATAAAACAATCCGTTACCCAATCCAAATAATGCAGTGTGTTGAGTAATAAGTTGGCTTTTCAGTTAAGCTTTAACTTTCATGTCCGTGGCAAAACGCTAAGCAGTAGAGGCGCTCTGTGTGGACCACGGGGGATGTGAAGCGTCAAGGCGCCGCCTTAAGCCACTATGCACTCTGAATCCCGGTCTCAACCAGAGAATCACCAATGGAGGTGATATCTAAAGTACTCCGAATGGCGGAACAAGGGTTTGTTATGGAGAGTGTGCTTGCCATTACCCCGACTCCAAAACATCCAAACCGTAAACTGATCGACCGGAACCAAAAACAATAGAACACTTTGACAGCTCCTCAGCAGGAAGCAAGGCAGTCTAAAGATTCTGTGTGAACCGCTCCTTCCAATGTTCGTCTTCGCCTGTGAATGAGCGAGCGGGCATTTTATGGCAAGCTCTGTACCAATCGAAAGGCGCGTTATTTCTGACTCAGTTCTTTCGACTATGTCAGATGGACTGTGACCGTCAAGGGTCTCTTATCGAAGTCAAGTCTTGGGTCCATCTTTGCTAAAATTAACATATGTGATCTAATCAAGTACATTCACGGGGAGTAGCGCCAGTTTGTCTCTATTTCTGCTTGTTGTTTTGTTTAGGCTTGTGGCTAAGTTTTTCACCCACTCTTTCGTATATTTCACGCTGGAATGTACTAGTAGCTAACACACGGCAGAATCCAGACTGATGGATTCCAGTGAAAAAAAAATACCCCTTCGATGCAGGTAGCTAATGCTTTTGTACAAAATAGAGTTAAAAGTTATTATTGATTGGTCAGATGTGGTATTGAGAACCACCGTCATGCTTGTTACTTTTGCTACTACTATCGCAGTTGAATATTATCTTCCGTTCAGAACTTTGCATCTCAGTTTCTTTTTAGTCAGCGGTAGATGGAGCATTCGACAATACCTTTCTTTTAGCTGTTTCTTTTGATACTTGTTTTATTGCAATAACTAAATAGATATTATGTAAACCGATGTCGGTTGTTTCAGAAGTGTCCTTGTGTTCGCAGTGTGTTGATCTTACTAATGTCGCCGCAACAAATGTATTTAAATTGAACATACATTAGTGTGCTTTCGCTACAAAGCTGTATGAACTGTTCATCGTTGAATATAGATTTTCTTTGCAAAAAAGTTCGTTTATTCAGAAGTGCGCATCACTTCCCGAGCGAACAAAAAAAAGTGAATCAGTTGGACCGGAGCATTTCATCGAAGTAGAACTGAAATTTCCTTCTCTAGAAGAACTGCCATCGCCAGTCAGCCTATTTTCCATGTCCTTTCACGGTTGTTACCATGATTTTTCTCCTAGCCAAATCTGATCTTCCCATGGAGAGTCTTTTCACAATTAAGCCCCGCCTCTCGTGTCATTTGTGATTGGTTCAGTCGGAAGTACGGACTGTAACAACACATCCGAGACTGGGTTATTTGCTTTGCTGTATTAGTCAAGGTTGCGCATAATAGCAAGAATAAATATGCCAATAGAACCTCCGTCTTTGGTCCCATGCACCGACTGTGAATACCGCGACAAAACTAAGCAGAGCTATAGCTGCTTTCTGAGCTTAGTTGACGCCCGTCTACTTCTCTCTTGAGCCGCTGCACAATGAGAGGAAAAGACCGTAACACGGGTGTGTGACCCGCCTCTGCAGTGACGTCATAATGTTAACCAGGCAATAGTCGCTTACTCTCGACTTTTTGTCTCTGGGGCTCTACTGCGACGATCTGTTGCAGAGGTAACGAATTATGATGTTTCGCGTAGCTTAACCTCCGTTCCGGTAATGGGTCTATTCGATTACGCGTGGTCGTATTACAGAGATTGGGACACGGACCTTCTTTTATTTGTTTGTTCTTGAAAATAGCAAGAACACGGTAATAGGTAGTATGCTTTCACAGTGGCGATATGTAATGCATAGGAACTGGTCTGAAAGAAACTGGAACTATAAGTTCTTCAGTGGACCTTTAATTTTTGTTGACTCTAGTGGTTGTTTTACGTCTTTTTCCGTTTTTTATGGCACTTGAGCTTACTCAAGTGCCATATAGCGATTGTAATTTCTGTCCGTCAGTCGGTCTGTCGGTCCCGGTTTTGCTAGTTCGGGCACTTCCAGATAAGCTAGGACGATGAAACTTGGCAGGCATATCAGGAACTGGACCAGATCAAATTAGAAATTGTCGCTTCCTCGATCCGACCATCTGGAGGGGAGTGGAGGGAGGGGGAATCCGGAAAAAATAGGAAAAATTAGATATTTTTAGCTTACGAACGGGTGATCGGATCTTAATGAAACTTGATATATGGAAGGACTTCGTGTCTCAGACCCTCCATTTTAAATCCAGACCGGATCCGGTGACACTGGGGGGAGTTGGAGGGGGAAACCGGAAATCTTGGAAAACACTTAGAGTAGAGGGATCCGGATGAAACTTGGTGGAAAGTACAAGCAAAAGTCCTAGATACGTAACTGATACAACCGGAACGGATCTGCTCATTTTGGGGGAGTTGGGGGGGGGGGGGGGGGAGAAGTCCGAATTTGCAGTGATCCCGCGAGTTCTGTGCTTCCTGATGTGCTGAGACGATGGAAATTGACAGGGATGTCTGGGACCCGACCAGATTAAATAGGAACTCGTCAATTCCCCGATTCGACCATCTGGGGGGGGGGGAGTGGAGGGACGGTGAAGCCAAAATTTGAGATATTTTTAGCTTGCGAACGGGTGATCGGATCTTGATGAAAATTGATATTTGGGATGACCTCGTGTCTCAGACATCTCACTTTAAATCCGGGCAGGATCCGATGACACTGGGGGGAGTTGGAGGAGGGAACCGGAAATTTTGAGAAACGCTTAAAGTGGAGGGATCGGGATGAAACTTGGTGGGAAAATCAAGCACAGGTCCTAGACACGTCATTGACATAACCGGACCGGATCAGGGCACTGTGGGGGAGTTGGGGTGGGGGTCCGGATTTCTAGCGATCCCGCGAGTTCGGCATACTTCCTGATGTCCTAGGGCGATGAAACTTGGCAGGTATGTCAGGGATCCGAACAGATTGACTTGAGAACAGCCGTTTCCCCGACCCGACCATCGTGGGGGGAGTGGGTGGATGGGGAGTCCGGAATCTAGTGGCGTGCATAACTTTTGAACGGGTGATCGGATTTGAATGAAACTTGTCTGGTGAGCTATCGCCTCGGACGTTCAGTGTCACGTCCGGGTCGGGTCCGATACTTGTGGGGATGGGGGGGGGTTGGAAAAGCAGAGGGATTGGGACGAAACTTAATGGATGGAACAAGCATTAGGCCTAGATGAAATTGACGGAGCCAGATGGTTTCGGGGCTCTGTGGGGGGAGTTGGAGGGGGTTTCCTCGAATTCCGGTAGTCGTGAGTTAGAATAGTTCCAGATGTAAAACGAAACTTTGCAGGCACATTAGCGACCCGAATTATCTTGACTTAAGAACCTGACACAACATACCCCCGGAAACTTCCGTTCCTAGATCCGAGCATTTTTTGGGGAGCAAGAGAAGAGAAATATGGAAATTGACTTCTATAAATTGCGAACGAGTGGTCTGATTCGAGTGAAACTTAATGGGTGATACGGATCGATGACCTCGACATGTAAAACATGAGTTCGAACTATACGCGACCATGATTAGGGCAATTGGGGGGGGGGAGGACTTTTGACTTGCACAAAAACCAAATGGATGGACCGAATGAGATGCAATTCGACAGTTTCGAGTTTATGCGGCCTAGATTTGTTATTTGGCGTCCGGGCCGGATTCGGCCAAGGTAGGGGGGGGGGACTGGAAACTTGCAGATAGGCTATGCTCCAATTTCAGTCGAACTTGATGGACAGGAACACGGAATTAAGAGATTGGGCCCGAACCGGCTCCGACAACGTTGGTGGGAGGGGGGGGGGGGGTACCGGAACTTTCCAAAAATGCTCAGATTCGAGTGAAACTTGATAGATGGTATAAACGAAGATGCTTTAGGTGGTCGATTTTTTTTATTCCGAACCAGATTCGGCCACGGTAGGTGGAGATAGAGTGAGTACCGGAAGTCGTGTAGCACGTCTAGGGATCAAACAAATGGATTTATTGGGATGAAAGTTTGAACAGTCATGTGCATTTGCTACAGACAATCGAGACGATGCCGAAACTGCTCAGAAACGAGTGAAACTAAATATCCTATTTCTATTTCCGAACCGCATTTTTGGATGGCGGGTGTATTTTGTGACGTTCTCATCTACTTTCTTGTACAGCCTACTCGTACAAGTGCCATATGAGCTCGTAGCTCTTGTTTCTTTTTCCTTCTTCAAGTTTATACTCCACTATTAATCTTTTTGATGTAAGTGGGTAATAAATAAATATTATTATTATTATTATTATAATACTAATACTCTATATGACTAACTCCAAAACACGCCAGTGATCCTCAGGAAGAAGGAGTAAACGTGTCCGTAACGACTCGAACTCAACGACTCAAATCCTGTGGCAACCAATCACGGCGATTTTTGGGAGCAAATGTGACACCACTTCTGCCTTTCTTCCGCTAGTTACCCGGAGAGGCCGGAGATTTTGCATCAGCAAGGAGAGATAGTCGTCAAGAGTATTGCTAACCTGTCCTTCAATAATGAAACTACTTTTCATAGCACTTGCGGCCACAGGCGGGAGTGCCATATTGCGATTCGGTTGGTTCGATGATGGCGAGTTCAGGTACTTCAAGTAAGGCCTGAATAACCGTTGCTTCCTGTATCTGGCCGTCCTTGGGTTGCAGGCAGGATTGTCGCAAAGCCATGTTCTTCGGGGAGTGCAGAGCCAAAATGTGTACCTAATCTTTCAAAAAGCCTACCGAATCCTATAAACTTAGAATTCGAGCTGATGGTTGAAAAGAAAATATTAAGCACAAAGAGCCGGGGGCGACACGACTGGAGGGGGGGACGCCCCCCCCAAAGCTGTCGGCCAGTCGGTAAAAAATAACCGAGCCGGCGCGAAGCTCCACGTTTTTTCTTCAAAACGGTTGATTTTTTTCATGAAAACAGTCGTTTTTTCTGAAAATTGGTCGATTTTTCGTCAAAATAGTCGATTTTTCTGAAAATCGGTGGATTTTTCTGAAAATCAGTCGATTTTTTTTCAAAAATGTCATTTTTGTTGCTACGTGGCTCCGATAATGGAGTCCTAGACTTTTATATTCTATTCGAAAAAACTGTTTCTGGTTTATTGGTCACGGTACAAGTCCCTTGTGTGAATTGCCATCTATGTATTATTATCAATTTCCGTGACATGTGGATGTGAACTGGTTAGATGAATTTGCTTTCGGGCGGGATCACTGTTCCTATGGCGGGCTTCTACCAGACTATTGCAGTGGTTTGCGATTTCGGTTCACAAGCCCCTCGGTAGCTAAAATGGTAAGAGCGCCTGCCTTGTAAGAAGAGGGTCCTGTGTTCAAATCCCGGCTGAGGAGGATCTTTGTCTTTCAGTTCACTCCTTATAAAAGTTGGGGGACGGGGGGGGGCTGCCCCCCCCCCTCCCTTGCAACGCCCCTGGTTGCAGGTGAAGGGAGTTGTGGAATCCGGACCTTGCGACTGACATAAGTCCCGAACAGTGTTCCGATCTGCATGAACTTTGATGGGGTGGGCGGATATCTTGACTATTTGTTTAGAGGACAGTATCCCTCAGACGTGATCCAGTTTGGAAACATTTTTTATTTTTGAACAGTGGTTCGGCTCGTATGAAACTTGAAAGGTGGCAAGAGTGGCATTTGAGATGCGGGAGGGATTGCGGATAAACGCGGAGGGATCGGGATGAAATCTGGACGACACACCGATAATCCGTTCCGGCCAATCCGATAAGTTTTCCAGTAACGAAACAAACAGACGGCCATCGAGGAAGCGACTGGGAAGGCAATGAACAGCTCAACCCGAACCTGAAAAATTTATCCCCTAGAAATAACGTCGTTCTTGCACTTATCTCCTTCGAAGTTCGAGGGATTGCTCTGAGCCGACGATTTTAAGTTCGATCCAAAAATTTTGAGCCAAGCATTCTGTTTTGCACATATTTTGCGGTACAAAACTGTCCTAAGAGTTGTTGTTTCTTCTCTTAAAATTTTGGGCCTTTTAAATTAAAATTCCTTCACTAAAGAACAGGCTGTATTCTTGCAGTCATATTTGATTTATGTGTTGTTGTTGTTCGCATATTTCCAGTAATTGTGCTTCCCCACCTTTTAAATCTGTACATTTAAAACTCTCAGACACACCTGAATCTGATTTTGTTTGTGAATTTATCAAAGGAATGTAAGTAAAAGACCAAACAAGGACACTAACCCTTTTCAGGGATGGTGGAGATACCCTACGCGCTGACAGGAGGACTGCATCCTTGAATGTCTTTGGTAGAGTTCCAGTGAGGTTATGATAAGAGGAAGGGTGAGCACCCTACTGTGATACAGTAGAAGTGAAGTACAGTAGAGTTCCTTATGCTTATGTGAATGTTTGTCGACAGTGGACTTTGCCATATTCATGCACTTGCTGTGTTTAAAGCTAGCTACCGTTTAGCCAAAGTAGGTACAGGAGTGTTGCATGAAGCCGCCCTTACTATGGCACCGCCCACCCCCCAATTGGCCATGGTACATGATCCTGCCACCTTGGATCATGAAGCTGCCACCCCCAGAAAAATCATGCAAATTCCAAGAAAACAGCAAATTTTGTTATTTGCAAAAGGTCAAGGAACCTCTCTGACCAAACAGCTGGCCTCTAACTTCACCATGTAGCAAAATACTATTTTTAGCAAAGTGGGCGACTTCATGATCACTTGGGTGCCTATATTCTTTCGTGTTCTCCAGCTTAGCCTTGAACAATTACAAGTAAACTATGGTACCAGCAGAAAGTGAAGGTTCTAAGCTTCCTTTCAGGATACTCCACTGGATTTTATCTCAACCTTTACTCTTTTTCCCTAAGTCATTTCCCAAAAATAGGAGTTTAGGGTGGCGGCTTCACGCAGCACTCCTGTAATCAAGGGAAATTAAGGGCATCAGTATTTTGGATAGTCATCTTACCATTTAGCTCACACTGTCCACATTAAAGTAACTGTTCACATAAGTATACCTTGGTATGCTGTATGCTTAGTTGAACATTTATTGACTTTGAACTTTGCCACTTTCATGTACTTGCTGTGACGGCTGTGGTTGAAGTTGACTACCAGTTCAGTCAACCACAAACCCCTGATTTTTGGATACCCTATGCCAAACGCCGGATATGTCTAGTGTTTGGCATACCCTATGCCTAACGCTGGATACACTATGCCAGGTGCTGGATACTGTAACTCAGTAAAATATTGATGATTTAAGTGAAGATAAAAAATCAACCAATCAGAACTCCTTTCTATTGAGGTAGGTCAGGGTTAGGTTACCAACAGGTATCCAGCGTTTGGCATAGGGTATCCAGCGTTAGGCATAGGCTATGCTAAATGCTAGATGTACCCAGCGTTTGGCATAGGGTATCCAAAAATCAGGGATTTGTGGTAGGCTGTACCAGTTAGCCAGAGTAGGTAAGGAAGAGCCTCTGACTCAGTCATACACAAATCCTAAATTTTTGGGCATGGTGCCCTAACGTCTGGGCATGCCTGGACGTCCCCTAACGTACGGGCACCATGCCCTGGAGCATGGGCCTGGCATGGGCATGGTACCCCTGTGAAATTTGATTAAACTGACACTGGCTACATACCTAAATAGGGTCTTCTTCCTGTCCTAGATCATAAGATACCTCATTTCACTTTCTATCCAACCTCATTTTCCAATTTTCAAAATGTTAGAGCACTTCCAAGATAAAGAGAGTTTTTGTGGAGGACACCAGGAGGACACTTCAGTCTAGTACACTAGCCCCATTTCAGGCACAGTGCTCAAACGTCTAGCACCATGCAGTCTAGTACACTAGCCCCTTTTCAGGCATGGTGCTCAGACGTCTAGCACCATGCCTGGGTGCTAGACGTTCAAGCACTGTACCTTGGATTTCATGTATGGTGCATGGATTTCAGTATACAGTGCATACAGAAAAAACACAGTTTCTGTCATAACAACTGAGCACCAGCTCGGACAGGGCTGAAATTACTACCATGAATTAGAGAAATGAAAGACAATCCTTTATATATTTTTCACAACAAAAACAAAAGAGCTCGGCTGATGACAGATGTGAAAAACCTCATTTCCTTTTCTACATAGTCAAGGGCAGGGGCATCGCAAGGGGGGGGGGGGGTGCAGCACCCCCCCACCTTTTTGAGATTCGGTAAAATTTTGGGCCGGAGGCCCAAAAGTTTACTAAAATTGTTCTTTATTTTTTCGATTTACGGGGATTCGGTAGTTATACAGACTCCTAAATAGGCTATATGTACAAATCTCTTTGGTATAATGATCGGGATTCGGTATAGTTGCCAGTATTCGTCAGTTATCACGAATTTGGTGAGAGAATTTACTAAAATCATTTGGTAATTTTTCGATGCCGAAACTATTCTGTATATTTATGGAGATTCCGCAGTTGCACAGACTCCCGAATAAGCTATTGGTTCAGAATTATTCGGTGTCATGATTGGGATTCGGTAATTTATTAAGTATAATTTCCAGGATTCGGAAGTTAACCACGAATCCTGACTTTGTTCCAGTTTCGAGAAAGTATACCGAATATGAATATTGTTCGGTAGTCTTTCGATACCGAAACAATTCGGTATACTAACCGGGATACGGTGGTTATACAGAATCCCTAACACGCTACCGGTCTAAACTTATTCGGTATAATAACTGAGATTCGGTAACTTATTCGTTGTAATTGCCAGGATCCGGAAGTTACCACGAACCTCGAAATTCAGAAGAGGTCGTGTGAAGCACTGGTCGCAGACAAAAGGGATGATCTGTGATATCATCGATAGTCCTTACTTTTATTTTGGATCCCAAAAAGAAAATCTGATCATGAATATTTCGAAAATTCCGCCTGTAGCACTTTTCGTAATGTTCTCTATTTTGTGGAAGGGCGCGTCATTTGACAGGGGTTTTAAGCCAGTTTTAGGCTTGAGATTTCGAAACATTAAAATCTAGAATTTGAATGGAAATGAAATTTGGCAGGAAAAAGCAAAAAAAAATTTCGCATGCGGCGCTCACTTTAGGTTATCATAGGTAGTATATTGACTAGACTACAGTTGCTGCTGCTGCCGGAACGTCGCTCCATCCGTTTTCTAGAACTTCTTAAGAGTCTCGGTATTTCATCAACGGTATGATAGAATTTGTAAGAGAAGCAGTTAAATTTTAGCCTACAAAAACAAAACAAAATGGATTTCGAAAATTTTTGCCTGCGGCGCTCGATTTAATTTTCGGTTGGCTATAGTAGATAGTAGCTGTTACTGCAATCATGCCCGGCAACGTATTCTCTATGTGGGCTTCACCAAAACGCCGCCTAATAGTTGGCTTATTGTCGTTCATGCTGCCTTTTATTGTTACTCTTCCTACGTAATCGTTTCTGTTCCATAATTTAAATCTCGAATTCTTAGTTCTAGGATTCGGTAAAAATTTTGAAAGATTCGGTAAAATTTTGGCTCTGCACCCCCCCACCGAAAATGCACTTGCGACGCCCCTGGTCAAGGGTTTTGCATGCAAAGTGTCCTGTGCCTCAGCTTTTTCTACCTAGCAGCCAACCAGAATATTAGCTCTTGGGGAATAGATAGGGAAAATACATGGAAAATAGATAGGGTGCTGTTAGGTTTTTCACCTCCATCATCATTAGAGCCCTTTTGTTTTTGTTGTGAAAAATATATAAAGGATTGTCTTTGATTTCTCTAATTCATAGTAGTAATTTCAGCCCTGTCCGAGCTGGTGCTCAGTTCTGATGACAGAAACTGTGTTTTTTCTGTATGCACTGTATACTGAAATCCATGCACCATACATGAAATCCAAGGTACAGTGCTTGAGCGTCTAGCACCCAGGCATGGTGCTAGACGTTTGAGCACCGTGCCTGAAATGGGGCTAGTGTACTAGACTGGCACCATGCCTGGGTGCTAGACTCAAGCACTGTACCTTGGATTTCATGTATGGTGCATGGATTTCAGTATACAGTGCATACAGAAAAAACACAGTTTCTGTCATCACAACTGAGCACCAGCTCGGACAAGGCTGAAATTACTACTTTGAATTTGAGAAATCAAAGACAATCCTTTATATATTTGTCACAACAAAAACAAAAGGGCACTAATGATGATGGAGATGAAAAAACTAACAGCACCCTTTCGGCTTCCTTGTGGTTGATAACTTGATGGTTGGTTTGGTTTGGTTGGAATCGCTGGGTACTGGGTAGGTTAGGTTAGGGCAACCTTGGGCCGAGATGAACGGTACTCTCAAGAAATGCAGAGGAAGTTGAGGGCGGTGATGATCGGCAGGAACACTGCTCGTTCGCGTCTAGGGGGGAGTGATGTAGACGATATTTCTTCGATGTCAGGAGGTAGGTTTTGCTTCAGGACTTCGGATCTGAGTATTGTCAGCTTTGGGCAAGGTCTATTGCATTCGAAGAGAAGATGCTGCAACGTTTCTTGGGCATTTTGGCATAGTCTGCAGAGGGGGTCCTGTCTTCTCCCCCAGTCGAACTCAGTTTTTCTTGTAATTACGGCGTTGGTCTTGACTCGAAGGTAGATGCAGTTTTCTTCTCTTGTCTTGAATATGTGAAGATTTGCATTGGTTGTTGGGGGGTGACGGTTGCCAAGGCGTTGTCGTAATATATCTCGATATGTTTGAACTGTGGGTGGTGGGTTGAAGCTCGGTTCGTCAGTCGTTAGCCCCGCTATTGCGTCGGCTTCTTCGTTGTGCCTGATCCCTTGGTGGCTTGGGATATGTTGGAAGCAGACTTGTGTTCCCTTGCTTCGAATATCCGTGATGGTAAGTCTCATCTGGGCCAGGTCGGTGTCCTTAGTCTTCCGACTCAGTTGTTTCACCAGCAGGAGAGCCGATTTGGAGTCAGAAAATATCACTGCCTTTCCTGACTGTGGTGGTATAGCTTTGATGACCTTGAGAGCTTCGTTGATGGCTTCAATTTCGCTGGTCAGGACTGACACCTGGTCTGGAAGTCTTTTTGAAAGTTTGAGGTGATATGCCGGTATCACTGCTGCCGAGGCTGCTTTTCCGCTCTTGACAGATCCATCGGTGTAGATGTGAAGGTGGGCTGGGTACTTCGTTTTGGCCATATCTGAGAAGATTGACTGGATCTGGGCTGGAGGATATTGTTCTTTTTTGTAATCAATCATGTGGGTGGATAAGTCAACTGGATGCCACGTCCAGGGCGGGGATGGGGGGAACGGGGGAGCTGCTTGGGTCTGCCGATCCCAGTCAGTGACTCGTTGTCTGAATGCATCCCAAGAGCATATCAGGTTATCTTCCCCCCCGTTGTTCAGCCCGAAGGTTATTTTGAAAATTGGGTGCTCGTTACCGTAGGCTTGTACTTTGGTGAAGTACTTCACCATTAGCATGCAGGACCTTTCTTCGATTGTCTGGAGGCCAGCAACTCTCCTGAGCTTGTTAGTAGGGGTGTGTTTATGTAGTCCGAGGGCTATTCTTATGCAAGCATTTTGGATAGTTTCAAGTTTTGCCAGACTGGGTTTGTTAGAGCTGAGCGTTACTTCAGGATGGAAATCTATTCTTGGTCTGATGTATCTTTTGAAGAAGTCGAGAAGGGATTTGGGTGATGATGAGTAGTTATATAAAGGGGCTCCCACTCCACCCTCCCCCCAATTTCAAAACCCCATTTTAACATCAATTTCTTAAATTTTAACATCCTTTTTACCAAATTATCCCCCTTTTTAAGAACATTTTTATTTTCTTACTTCCAAAATAAAGGATACAAGAAACGAGAATATTACCCTTTACTACATATAAAATACTACAATATACTAATACTTCTTTTTTTTTACATTTTTCATTTTTTATTCAACTATTACTGAGTAAACAGTTCTAAGTCCACATATGTTTCTTTGTTCTTGTTTTCGCGTACAATAGGCTGCAAAACCAGATTTTTCTTTACAAGTAATTCGTTAGCAATGGCATTATATTTCTGTGTTATAAACAAATCACATGGTTTGTCATTATGATTAATAACGACAACCAACTTATCACCATATTTTGTCTTAGCAATTCTCATTTTAACAATAGTATATTTCAATCCTAGAACTAGTTCTTCTTTCCTGATTGTCTCATTGTATTTATTCATTCTGATTGTATTCAAGACTTCCTTTGTGGACTCCATTTATTAGGGGATGATTTTATTAAATAAAAATCCAGACTCACAAACTCACATACATATTTTTGTTAATAATACCTAGTGTAGCTTTTCTTTCATAATATATAACACAGTAAATATTATATGGTACAGGCTGAGCGTGTTTTAATGTTAAACTTATTTCAATATCAGCAGTTGTTCCATTATATATACTTGATTCGTGTTTGGAAACATCGAAACAGAATAGTGGATATACTTCTTTAAATTCTTCTATACTAACAACACTACCAGTATCAAATGCTAATTGTTTATAACCCAAATGTATGAACCTATTGTAAAGATTTGAGTATTTACATTTATCATCGCTAAAATCACATTTAAGTGGTTCTTCAGGATATTTATCCCCATTAATTCTAAGTTCTATGTCTGTTAAATTCATATGATCAAACACCATATTATTCATTAATTGATTGTTATGCTTTTCATTTTTCTGTAACATCACAACGATTTTTGTAGGACTATTTCTCTCAGACACAACTTTCCAAGTGTGTTCCTTATTCTGACTAACATCGCTTTTATAAGTATTACATGCTTCCCACATCAGATTATGCTTTCTGTCCTTTGCCAATCCCTTTTCTAAGTTACTCATCATTTCAATACTAGGAGCTACAATAGGGATCTTCCAGGATAAATACTCGATGACTACTTTGAAATTAGTATTTCCATTTCTTATAATCATGTTGTTATCATCATTTCTTCTTAGAAATATTTTATGCGATGCACCTCTGAAGAATCGTTTGTTTCCTTTCAAAAATCCAAACAATTCTGATAATGGTAAATACATATTTACTAATTTACTGCTCTTTGTTCTGTTATATCTTTTTTCAAATCCTTTATTATAATTATTATTATTTCTCAAACTAACTGTTCCAGCCCCTGCTGCAGCCCCTGCAGCTCCTGCAGCCCCTGCTACTACTGGAGTTGCAGTAAACGAAGCAATAACAGGATTAATTTCTTTTCCTTGATTATAATCCTTATACCAGAAATGATTTCTTGCTGCACTTCTAGAATAATCATCAGAGTATTCAATCAACTTTGTAACGGTAGTTGTAATACCAACATGATTAATTTTTTCAACCGATTCATCGTTTATTACATATTCAGCGGTACTGAATAAATTAAATCCATTGTTCGTCAAAGTAGCAATATCGGTTGCAGCTATATTATCTCCATTTTCTTTCACTATTCTTACACTAACATCAAGATAACTTTCACTTGGATAAAACCAGGAATCTAATTTCTTTGTTACGAATTCAAACTCTGATTTATTAGATACATTCACATCTGTTTCTCGAATTTCTTTAAATTCATATTTAACCACTGTTTCATCCACAAGCGGTTCATCAAAAATGTTCCATTGCGGACTGATAACTTTATTTACTGCCATTTATATAAGAAAGAAATTATTAAATAAAACTTATTTCAGAATCTTTAATCCATTGCCAGTCATTAACGTTTTGATCAAGTCCTGACTTCTTTGGTTTAAAATCCTTTTATTTGTACCGATAAGATCCTTCATCGATTTTTTGTTTCCAATTACATCAATGAGTTCCTTCTTGTTTACATCGATCAGATCTTTCCCATATTCTATTGCTCTGTTTTTCAACAACTCAAATCTCGGTTTAATAATATTATTATACATTGACATAGCCCCATCTTTTATTTGTTTTGCTGACGTTTGAAATAACTGGGAATTAACAATGTTTTTGAATACACTACCGATTCCACTTCCATACTGCTTTTTATAAAGTAATCGCTTATTATTAATCAACATTTATAGGTAAATAATTTTATTTCACTAATCCTTTAAGCTTTTCTTAAATGCAGCACGTATCCAACGTTATCACCATTCAAATCGATAGGTCTTCCCAACTGATCAGTAATTGTCATTCTCAAGGAGTCTTCCTTTGTGGACTCCATTTATTAGGGGATGATTTTATTAAATAAAAATCCAGACTCACAAACTCACATACATATTTTTGTTAATAATACCTAGTGTAGCTTTTCTTTCATAATATATAACACAGTAAATATTATATGGTACAGGCTGAGCGTGTTTTAATGTTAAACTTATTTCAATATCAGCAGTTGTTCCATTATCCTTTAATGGATAATCCCAACTTCCCAACTGATCAGTAATTGTCATTCTCAAGGAGTAAATAAAGTCTTTTGTATTAATAGGAAGGTAGATTAATTGTCTAGGATTCTCAACAATTTGACAACCCGGTTCTGTATTCGGAACAAATGTCCAAATGACATCTGATTTACTTTTGTTTACGATAGAACTGTTTACAAGAGAGCAGTGAATTTGAATTTTATCAACGCTTCTTGTTATATTCGGAAGCTTTGTACCTTCATTGATTTTCTTGGATATCTCACTATCCTTCTCAAATCCTAAAATCTGACACAAGTCACTATTAAATCTAAACAAATATTTTTCTTGTAATAGTATGACAAATCTCATAGATGCTGGATTGGATGAAATTACAATAGGACATTTATCTTTTGGGGTATCAAAATACTGACACAAAAAATAATTCAAACAATCATCGTTATACATCCCATTAGGAATAGTAACATTCATCCACCCCCCCTCTTCATCTTTCCTGTATTGAAATGTATTATTTCCAAATTTATCACTTATATTATGCCATGAATACCACAAAGTACACTGATTCAAACCTATTTCACAATCCCAATTACGATTCAATTCGATTGGTTGACTAAATGTTATATCAATGATACTTTCATTACCTTCAATATTTAACAACACCATTTATTAGAAATATTTTTTATATATTGAATTGTAATATCTCTTCGTAAGAAATTTATTTCGCATTAACGAATCCAAAATATCAATAGCTTCATTTCTCACCTCATCAGATGTATTTCCGTTTACTCTGCTACCTATCAAAGTGTATAATTTTGAAATCATTTCATCACAATTCATAAATACTCCAGTTCCTTGTTGGTTGACTAATGGGAAATAGGTTTGAATGGTTTTTAACCTATTCTTGTATTCTTTTATAAATTCAATGTGTTTATCATACTTACTAGAACTATAACTTTTACTTTTCATACCACCATAACTTTGACTTATAGATGTTAAATAATTCAGAGCCCCATCTATTTCGTTAGGATGCTTCAGGTAATAATGAGGCATTTTAAAATAATTATCGATATCATTCCAGTCATCTTTATATTTTAAATTAATTTGATTTAATAATTCCACATCAATATTTAAGTTTAGATTTACGTCATATGGTTGTTCTAGATTGGGTTCTATAGCCTGAGTGGGAGCTCGACTCGATTCCTCTGAAGTAGTGGTCTGTAAAGCTGTTTTAAATGTATGACCTAATCTGACAAACCGTCTTCTTGAATTATTATCACCTTCCTGTAGTTTATTAATTATCGTTTCAGCGTTCTCTTGTAATTTTTTGATGGTGTCTTTAGTGTTTTCTTTTTGTGCTATAATAACTGGAGCGTTTAATTCTGAAGCATATTCCCGAAATCCTGCCTTCTCCATCTCATTTTGTTGAACCTTGCTTCTCTGAATTTCTCTGTTCTTCACTATATCCGATAACATATCACTCAAGCGTCTTGAATCCATTTATATACAAGTAATTTTATTTCATAATAAATTTTGAAAGTTCTTTTTCATAGAACCCTCCTTGAATTAATTCCCCACTTTTGTCAGATATTTCATAAGTAATGGGAATGGTAGGTCTGATGGTTGCTATCTGAAATACTTCATCCGTATAATTAGGTAAATATCCTTTATCAAAAACACTTTTTTCTTTTTTAATTCTGACTAAATCCCCTACTTTGGCGTTTCCTGTGATTTTGTAGTCATCTACTGGAGGAAACAGAGCACTAAAAACCTTTTTCTGATTAACCTTTTTACTAGCATCAACTGGTTTCATTTGTATTGATCGGTGATACGAGTTATTATAATTATTTACGAATACAGGTAAAATATCAATCCATTTACTAGTGTTGTTGTGAGTAAAATATTTCCATAACTTGTCTTTCAGCGTTCTGTTAAATCGTTCAACGATTTGTGCTTTCAATTCGCTTTCAGATGCAAACCAGCGTATGCCGTTATTTTTCAAAAAAGTTTGAACATTTCTCATCACAAATTCTTTACCTTTATCAGTTTGTAGTTTCTTAGGAATTCTTTCTTTAAATATAACACTGAATGCTTTTATTATTTCAGCACCCGTTTTGTCTTTCAGAGGGACACACCAAGCATATTTACTAAAGCAATCAATAACAGTCAAGATGTAATTTGCTTTATCATTCGCTTTTTTATATTTCTGCATGTCAACTAAATCAGCTTGCCATTGCTCATCAACATAGTGAACATACACTCGCCTCCTTTCAAAGTTATGATAGGAAGGTTTGTGTAACGTATACACATTCTCATTTTGCAACATATTTTTTATTTTATCCTTGGAAACCTTAACACCATTTTCTTTTAATTTTCTGTAAATATCATCCACACCTGAATAATTAGAATAATACGTCTTTAAAATATCTGTTTCTGCGTTGAGATTTTTTTTAAAAAGCGATTTTTCATTGAACCACAGATAACGCAATTACCTTTCAGCATTGGAACATTATTTTTTTGTGACACTGCCTTAAACATTGATTCAGTGTCAGTGCTCTTTTTACATTTCATACAATAAATCTCCATTTATTAGAAAACAATTTTCTTAAACGAAAAGCTACCACCCCTTCATTTTCCGCTGGATGTAGGAAATACAGTGAAGTCCACAGTTTAATTCATCTATATTTTGAACAGCAAGATTTTCATAAGCTATTTTTTTCTTTGAAGTTCTTAGATATTTAATTATTTCTTTTCCTGGGGGAACACCGAAAGAATCAAAAAATTCGACATAGGGGGATTCAGGTAGATTACAATAGGCAACCCAATGTGTTCCAGGCATTCCACGTTTGTCATAGTTGATTACACCACATTCCGAATCGTTTATATGTTTGGGTAGCGTATCTAAAGAGAAAACACCTCGAAACTGTGGTATACTCCCTAATGCATCCATAATATCAAAATTAGTTAGAGGTCCTACTTTACTTTTGCTTCTTTTTTGATGTCCCCGTTTTTCGACTTCCTAGGCCTTCCACGTACCCCATGACCGACAACTTTTTGTGTTTCAGGAAGTTTAAGCGCTCCACCTATGTTGATATCATCGTTTTTTTCCTTCCTAGGCCTTCCACGTACCCCATGACCGACAACTTTTTGTGTTCCAGGAAGTTTAAGCGCTCCACCTGTGTTGACATCATCAGTTTCCTTCTCACGTACCCCATTACCCACAACTTTTTGTGTTCCAGGAAGTTTAAGCGCTCCACCTGTGTTGGTCATTTTATCCATAATTTTCTTACCAGCGAATGTACCCAAAGCAGCAGCACCACTTGTTAAAGCTGCCTTACCAAGGGTAATTGCTAGCGGTATTAAAAATGGAAGTAATCCACCCTTTTGAATCGCTTCTTTCATCTGTTTGTATGATACATCAATATCACAGCCCTTATTATTCATTTTACATGTTTCAATTTTATCAATTTGTCGTTTACTTAAAAGTAACTTAACTGGTTCTCGTTCATTTTGTCTACTATGACTAACACGTATCTGACATTTTTGTTTAGCACCAAAGCATTTCTTCAGCTTTCCTTTCTGAAGCTTTGACAAATAAACTGTATACTCCATTGTTTCAACCATTTATTAGGGAATTAATTTATCTTATAAAATTTATTTACCAGCCATCATTTTTTCTATTCTGGTAACGAATGGTTTGTCAACAGGTTTTAGCTCTAGCTCTAGAAGCCTTTTTAAAATATTTACTACTGCTCTTTCAATATTATCGATACGAGTTTTTTGACCAGCAATCTTTCCTTCAATTATACCGTTATGGGTGTGTTGCCCAAGAAGCTTTTTGTCATAATCTAAAAGATTCATAGTTAACGTTGCTAAATTAACAGCATCATTTTTGTTTCTAGGGTTTTGAACATTTGTTATCAACTTGTTTTCAGCGTTAATCTCTTTATCATTAACTCGAACTATTTCTTTTACAAATAACCTTTTATCTTTAATCCTTACCAATAAATTATCAGGAGAATCATGTACCTCAGTTAATCTGTTGATATCTTCGCTAAAATACTGATTTGCCCCCACTTGTTGTGCGGTAATTTCTTCTTTAAATTGATTCAAAATAATAGTCATAGATCTGAAACTAATAGCGTCCTGGTCAGCTTTCGCATCCCCTAACATAATAATTCTCTTACCTTGTAGGTTAATATTACCGTTGTCATCAGTAACTCTCCTTTCATTCGATTCGTTACTAACCTTTTTTCCAACACTACCAAATTTATTCATTTATTATAGAAATAAAATATCCGGTAAATTTTTCAAAGTTTTTCCTGTACTTAAGGGTTTTATCTTTTATTTTTAAATCTATGAAGAAAAAACCGTAGCCCTTGGTTGCAGCCTCGAATTGTTTGAGAAATTTTTCATTGTCTATACTGGATACATGGCTTTGTCTTATTAATTTTACTTCTTTTGGATTAGAACACTGAAAGAATGCGAAGTAATTACATTGAAGTCTTACCACCTTTGGGGTTTTATGATAGCTCTGTGATAAATAAACAATTGAGGCATTTTTCTTTCTTCCTCTTATGAATAAGTCTTCTATTTTCTTCTGGTCTTTTTCAGTAACAAAATCATCAAAGATAATCAAGTTTTGGTATTTAGGGTCTAGATCATCAACATCAATAATATCATTAAGGTCATTACTTACGGTTAAAATATTCGTTTTACATTGTGACTCCAAAGTGGTCAAATTGGTTATAAGGTCTTGGTATTTATCTTCTTCAAGATCTTTTGCATACAAGTATATTCGGTTGAAACAAAGATATTCATAAATTAAATTCAAAAGAAGGTTAGTTTTCCCTGTTCCAGAACTACCACAAATTAAGAGTCTAAATGGCCACTGAGGTGCAAGGTCGTGCTTATTCTGATAAGTGTTCTTTTCACTAAAATCATAGACTTTGATTGGAGCCTTTTCATTCATTTATTTAGGAAGAATTTTTCATTATAAGATTTACTTGAGTATTTTAAGTATATACTTGAAGTTTTGAAGTAGGTACTTTATTTTTTTAAGTAGGTACTTGAATTTTTGAAGTAGGTACTTGAATTTTTTAAGTAGGTACTTGATTTTTTTAAGTAGGGACTTGATTTTTTTAAGTAGGTACTTGAATTTTTGAAGTAGGTACTTGAATTTTTTAAGTAGGTACTTGAATTTTTTAAGTAGGTACTTGAAGTTTTGAAGTAGGTACTTGAATTTAATGTTTATAACCTAAAGGTAAAGTGTGTATTTTATCGCTTGTTACTATCCTTTTATCATCCTTAGGATCTAACGCTTTTTTATTCTGTTCTTCTAGAAACATATTGTGCTTGTATGATCTTAAGTTATACTGGGTTATAGAAAGGTTTTCCGTTTTACCAAACAGTACATCCTTATAGTTTTGAATGGTAATTTTATCTTTAACGATATTGGTTTTTATTCCTTTCAGTTTTTTGCTAGCTTTTGAAGGGTCTTGGTTGTCCTTTAAATAAGCATATACTTTTGATCGTAATCCAACAAATTCTGTCATAACCTGTCCACCTAATTCATCTTTCATCATTCCTATCACTTTCTTATTTACACTAGGAAACCCATATGGATTATCTTTCGCGTAATCAGATGTATCGAACCTCTCATTCAAATCCTGTTTGATATCCTCATAGAAATCTTCGGTTTGAATGTCGTATATGAAAGAATCAGTATCCATATAACATAAATCTATTTTATCTCCATATTTAGGCTTCATATAATCATAATGGAATTCATACATCAATAACTTGGATAGTTCTAATACAGCAAAACCGATGTACATTGGTTTGTCTAGTTTTATCTTTTCCTTCGACATTCTTGCCACTGAAAAGTTTTCACTAAAAATTATTTCAGATTTAAAGTTGGGCTTCTTTATTATTTTTTCTCTTGTTTCATTATCCGTTATTATTTCCATATCCGCTCGCTTCCTTACGTTTTCCATAGTTTTTCCAAAGCAAGCATTATTCATTAAAGAAATCCTTTTCAAAATCATTTGTACCTTTAGTTCTAAGTGCTGTGTTGTGGTCTATATATCCTTTTAAGTAAGCACTTTCGGTGAATCCTAGTATTCTGTGTACTCTCTTCAATATCAAACCTTTTTGTAAATAAAATTCTAGATTCCTGTGGTGAACTACATAGTTGGTTTTATCTAATACTGTAGTACATAGCTTACCATTAAAATGTTCGGGTGCTAATGGTAAATCCTTGTGTAATTCGTGTAGTTCTTTTGGATATTCTAAATCTACTTCATATATAGCACCTACATTCGGTATCACCGAGTTAATATGGGTTTTCAGATGATTGTAATATTCGAGTGATTCGTATTCATTCCTTTCTTTCAAATCATCCGGTATTGGAATGAATTGGAAATTATTCGCTGGTAATTGTTGTGACATAGCCCAACCATATAAATTATTAGCGTCTAAATACATTAAATAATTAGATGGTTTATCCTTATCATAACTACTCATATATTTATTATTTGCTTTTGCATATCTCTTTATACATTGTGATACACCACCTCTTATCCCCTTTTCAATGAATGTATACATGTCTTCCTTCGAGAATAGGGGTAGTTCTACTTTTGAATGCTTTAAGAAAGAATCCCATGTCAACCCAGGAGCTGAGAAGTAATGAAGTGGATCCAAATCATAATTCCGTATACAAACGTTCCTGAAATTCTCCACAACATCTGATAGAATTAACACATCACTTTTTAGGTACAACTTGGTATAATCAAGTAAAGTTTCACAGTTAAATTGCTTCCATATAGATACCGCTCTTTTATAATCACTTTTGTCAATACCTTTCCCTGTCAACCTAGAATAAAAGCTTTCTATGGATGGTAAGTTTGTACAATTCATTTTATCGAAACTGTCTACGAATTCATACGGATATACCCCTTTTTTAATTATTTCTTTGAATTCTTCATCGTTATTGAAACTATTCGATGTGTACTTGAAATTCTCTCTTAGATGATTACAGGGTACTTTGCAATCACATTTCGCTAAATTTGCTGATAGTTTGTCTAAAGATGAAGCCATAAATCTAATCGAATCTATAAACCGGATCTCATATTTTATTTCCGTATCCGCTTTTGTAATACTTATTGATTTCGAGAATGAGATGAAACTTTCTGCACTTTCAAAAATTCCGTTATCAGGTATCAATTCTCTAACAAATAAATGAGAATCATATTTTGATAAATTATGCATTACTACCGGGATATGCCTAGGAATCCTGTATTTCATATTACATTCAGCATGAGCAAATCCCCTATCTTCTCCTGTCATGTGGTCGTGATCAAAGTGAGGATTTTCAGTAATTTCAGTTGTACAGATGTGACAAGTCTTATCCATTAGATTTTTCCATTTTTCGGTAATTTCTGCATTGGTATAAGTATGGTTTCTTTGTCTGCTTTCATATTTGTTTGCAATTTCTGTGGATACTTTTGTAACGGTTCTAACAAAATGTTCTGCAGCGTCTTCACCGAAATAGTCATAGTATTTGTTCTGGTTTGTATCAAAGGAACAGCATACCTGAAACCCGTAAGCAAATGGTTTCTGTTTGGCCACTTTTATTGTTTTCTTCCCGTTTACCTGATTGTATTCTTCGTTATAAGACTCAAAGTCTGCTATTATGCAATAAGGTACTTTCATTTGTTTTGCAATATTTTTATATTGTATACTTGAACCTTCAGGAGGCATTATTATGTCAGGATCTTCGCAATTATTTTTACTTTCATGTTTTTCAAAGCATTCTTCCTTCTTAAAATGCCTTCCGCAATAAGTGCAGAGGTATGTCTTTGTTTTCTTTTTAGATATTTGAGGACCAACTAATCTGCTCAGATCCTTTACCAGTACGTAATGATTATCGAAATATAATAAATTAATAATATGTTTAGCTGTTTTGCCATTGATTGTACTTTTTAGTATATGACTTCTGATAATTTTCTCTTTTTCAATTTGAAATAAACAAATCTTAATGTTGTATCTATTTTCAAATTTGTGTATATCTTTAGTATCCATTGGGAAGTTGGTAACCCCTTTGAAATCAAATTCGTTCTCATATTGTTTATATTTCGAAATTCTTTCCGGATGATCCTTAGCTGGGTATAAATTTGCTAAGATTGACCAAAGAAAGCATTTTTGATCCTTATTTTCAATATTCAGACAAGCTCTTTTATTTCTTACGAAATCTGGCAGTATTTTAAACGTTCCTCCCATGTAAGATTCTATTCGTGTCATCCTATAATCAATTCCTTCATACCGACTAAATTGTAGCCCAGATCGAGGGGTATTACTTAAAGAACTAAGTCTCTTGTTATTATCATCCAAATGATTATGAGTAAGAATGCTATTTTTATTTAAAATCCAAGAAGTACTGTTGTAATATACTACTACTTCTTCATCATTCTCCTGTCGATGGAAAATAACCCGAGTTACAAACTGAACTCTATATTGATTTATTTCGTTCATTCGCCGCTGTATATCTGCGAAAGTAAAAGCAATAAGAGTATGCTCGTCAACTCCATTACCTTGAACTGAAACGTTTACAGTGAATATATTCTCACTTTCGCTAAAAATAGTAGGCTGCTGTTCTTCTTCCGTTCTCAAAACATGATCAGGAATTAATTTTTCTTCTTTAATTTTTTTCTTATTTATGAAGAGAGTTGATAAATCGACTACTTTTTCTTTATTGTCATCACTTCTTTCGATTTGAGCTCTAATGATATTACTATTTTTCTTTATAGTATCTTCGTGTTTTTTAATAATATTATTATAGTATTCTCCAACTCTTTTTAGTACTTCTTCTCGGTTTCCGCGAGTTGATAGGTTCTTGTTTTTCAGAAATCTTTTTAATTCGCTTGTCTCTTTTTCTTTGTTATCATTGTATTCTTGTTTTAGTTTTGTAATGGTGATATTATTTTCTCTTATCTCATCTTCCAGAATGGTTCGTAATCTCGGTTCTGGTTTGTAGTCGGATGGTCTGTTCTTATTATGAGTTCTTTCGTTTCTGCGTTCAGGTTTTAATTTTATCTTCAGCTATCAAAATATACTTATTAAGATGGTTTATTATATTATTTGTTATTTCATGTTTCTTAGCTCCATTTGTTTTGATTTTATTAATTTTCGCATAAGTCCGCAGTTCATTATATGTGTATAGCGATAATCTTTGTATAACCGCTTTGTTGTTTGATATAACCTTTTTACAAAGCTGAATAACCTCTGCAGTATTCATCATTTAATAGGGGAACATTTTTATTAATGAATTTCCCAGTCTGCGTTTTCTCAGCCGTAAAGAAAAGCACTGGTTTTCCAAATCCTTTACTATGTATTTTCCGACGCCCTTATGGGTTTCGCACATGCTTTACTACTAGTCACGGGTTTCCTTTATTCTTTACTACTCTTGACGAAATCGGCATTTGGTTACTACTCTTAACGAAAATCCGCTTTTGGTTACTACTCTTGACGAAATCGGCATTTGGTTACTACTCTTTATTTTGTTAGAAATATTTTTCGAAACAATTTTATTATATTATAAATGGAAGAATTAGAAAAGAAAATGTATGTTTACCGTCGCAGTTACAAGTACTACAATCGTATAAGTAATAGCTTACTTGTATCCAAATTCCTCTTTTCAGCAGCAGGAATGTCTGCGTTTCTAGTGCTACCGCTAGCTTCTTTAAGTTTGGGTGCTGTTATCATCGAAATAATTGAAAAGCAATTAAGCATTGCTGATAGAAAAGCAGAATTTAGGACTATTTATGATTTTTATACTGAGTTGTTGTCAATGCTAAAATGCGGACAGTTAACAATTGAGGAGGTAATTCAGAGAGAAACAGAGATGCGTAAAACCTTTCGATTTTTTCCTCGCGAAAAATACATGAAACAAGTCCGTCTGAATGGCTATAAATATTGCAAGAATACATCAATAGTTCAGAAGAATGTTCCACCAGTGTGACTCTTCACACATAACCACCACCACCTAGCAACAAAATCTAGCTTATAACTCAATCAATGAAACACCAATTTATTGAGAAAACTTAATTCAACATTTATAGACTCAGATTATCAAAATCAATCAACACTTCATCGGATAAGAAAACTTGCGCAGGATGCTCCTTGAGTAATGAAGACAATATCTCATCCTCTTGGATCGCTTTGCGAATAGCTTTTTCATTTTCGACGATGCAATAGTACCCTTTCCCACAGAAAGCTATTCCAGGATATTCGCGGACTAATCCATACAACTGAAGATATCTTCTTATTGTTGATTTGCTTTCTCCATATTTCTTAAATCGTTCTTCAAGAAAACACTTGTATAGATTCTCAGGGTTGTCATTGAACAGTTTTTGCATGTACGCATACACTTCACCTTTTTTTGCTTTTAGTAACACTGATAAATAATCCAAATACACCTCCACTTTATTTAAATCAATAATTAAACGTTCTGCTTGTTCCAAACTGACTCCACATATTTTGCTGCTCAGCACCTTCTTGATGCTTACGTCCACTTTGAAGTTTCCAAACCTTCGCGAAGCATGTAAATTCGCTTTAATATCGGCTAAAAACTGCACGCTCTTCTCTTATTTCTTGTCAACAGAGGAACACGCTGTCGTACGGTCTTCACCTTCGACTTCATCTGAGGCTGTGACTACCTTACTCCACAGCGAAAGGAATGTTTCTTGCTCCGATTTCTCCAGTTTGAACAACCCATTCATATACTTTTTCGGAATGGTTGCTGTTTTCTTCTGAATACCTTCGCTGTTCATCTGAAAATAAAAATCTTTTAACGACCTTGATGATTCCTTTACAGAATTTTTGAAGGCCATTTGATTCCTACTTCATCTCGTGTGACGCGCTTCGCAACATTATCTGACCCAGATAATTCCTTTACAGAATTTTTTCGAATTTTTCGAGCTCAGCCGAGTAGTTTGCCCAGACTTTCCTCTTTGCTTTGTTCACGGCCTTCTTCACATTTGCTTCAGCTCTTCGTAGCGCGATCCTGGTTTCGAAGGATGGTCTTTTCTGGTACAGATTTCTGCATCTTCTCTTCTCTGTTGTTGTTTCTTTGCACTCGTCGTTCCACCAGATTTTGGGGGGCTTGTTTGGGACTATGCGATGTTGTCCAAATGTCTTTTTGTGGATCGCTGACTCCGCCGCTGCTGTGAGTAGTTTAGTAAGGTTCTTGGCTTTCGTGTCAATATCGGGCTCAAGCGTAATATTTGAGTAATCAGACACATTGAGGAAATGTTCGAATTGGGTCCAATTTGCTTTGTTCAAGTTGAACCTGGAGATCGGGGTGAGTGGGATGAAATTCTCGCCAGAGATTCTCGTGAGAACTGCCGAATGGTCTGTCTGGAGGTCATTCACCAGAGTTATTTCTGCTGTCGACATCATGGAAGCTGGGCCAAGTTGTAGGTCAATTGTTGAGTGTCTGTTGTATTTTCGGCAGAAGTGAGTAGGAAGTCCAAAAGGGGTGAGAACCGTTATGTTGGTGAGGTCCGTGATTGCTCTTTCAATGCTCTTTCCGGCATTGTTTGAGGTTGCTGTGTCTTCCCAGAGGGGGCTGTGTGCATTGAAGTCACCAAAGAGTAGGGTGTTTTCAGTTGTTGTTTCCTTTTCAATGATGTCGAAGATTTGGTTAGATCCATTTGGGTTGTAGAATGATGTTATACGGGTAGATTTGGTATTAGGTTGGATTATGTCTATGCTGATAGTGTCTACTTCCATCGGGTATTCAGAAGGTGTGACACTTGAGTGGGAGATATCTGTCCTCACCAGAATTGCCACTCCTCCGCCTTTCCTTCCGCTTGATCGGTCCTTCCTGTATATGTGGTAACCAGGGATCTTCACTTTTCTCATAGGGTTAAGGTTCGTCTCTTGCAGACATATGACTTCCACCTCGTTTCTTGATAACCAGCTGCATAGTTCATGGGTTTTATAGGTGCTTAGGGAGACAGTGTTCCATTGGAGAATACGAAGGGTTTGTAGGGAATGCATTTAGTCTTCAATGTCCTCGGTCGAGGAGGAATCTTCTTCTGTGGAGATGTTTTTATCTTTTTTGCCTTTTCCTTTTCCTTTGCTGGTTTCTTGGTTGCTAGGGGGAAAGACAGTTCCTTGTTTGAGGTGGGCTAGTTCAATTGTTGCGATTTTCCATATGTCCTGTCCTAGCATCGACGTGGTTGCTTTCCTTGACAGTATCATTTTGATGTCCTCGGGCTGTTGACTGGTGCTGATTAGGTGCAGGACCGTCAGATAGGTAGCGATTTTCTTCCATTCTTGGCTTTGAGGAGGTCCTGGGAGGGGTGGAAAGTTGCTAGTTGAGGGTGATGGTATATTCAGGGTGAGAGGGTTGATGCCAGGGAGTGTAGATGGTCCGGAAGAGGAAGTTGGGCGGTTAGGTAGAGTACCTGGTGTTCTCAAGCTGGGGTTTTTTGGAGTTTTTAGCTGGGGTAGTTTAGCGGCCACTACTGCGTATGGTAGGTTTTGTGCCTGGGATACTCTCAGTATCTCAGCCCGTTTGAAGTGTGCTGGGCACTTTTGTTTTTCCAGAGCTGAATGGCCTTGGCTTTTGCAGTTTTTGCAGAAGGATGTCACTTCTGGGCAGGAGTCTTCCTTGTGGTCTAGCTTGCCGCATCTCCTGCAGGCTTCGGTGAGTTGCTTGCACCAGTTTTTGGTATGGCCGTGGAGCAGGCACTTTGAGCAGAATAGAGGTTTGGGTTTGTATTCTTTGATGTTGACCCTTTTTCCATATAGATAAATGTCTTTCGTTATTTCTTGCTCTAGGGCTATCAAGACTGATGTGCTCAATACGAGGGAACTGTCTTGCTCTTTCCTCTTCAAACGAGTTGCCGAGGAGATCTTGACTTCTTGACCCCCAGCATCCAGTAATTCTGACTTCATTTCCTCTTCTGTTATATTTTTGTCCACTCCGTACATGACATACTTGAATGCTTTTGTTTTAGTGGTTAGGGTGGCTTTGATGGCGTTCCCCTCGATTTTTAGATCATCAGAGCTGCAAGCTAGTTTCATGGCTGTGGCTTCTTCTAAGAAGTGGATTTCTGTAGCTCCCAGCTTACCACTGCTGATTTCGAAGTTGGCTCTTGTTAATTTGTAGATTTCTCTACGTATGTTGATGGGTTCTGCATCTTTCAGGGATCCTCCATCTTTTCTGGAAATGGTGATGGTCCACATTTTGGGGAAAGTTGGTGGTGGGCTGATTCCTTCTGCCAGTTTTCGTTTCCTTTTAGGGGTGGGGTCCGGAGGTTCGTCAGCCCATTTCCCGGTGAACGGACTGCTCATGCTTCAATATTTCCAAAACAAACAAAATTTAAAGCATGTAATTTTGAATTCAAATTTCGCGCCTTCTCTATCTATTTTCCATGTATTTTCTCTATCTATTCCCCAAGAGCCAATATTCTGGTTGGCTGCTAGGTAGAAAAAGCTGAGGCACAGGACACTTTGCATGCAAAACCCTTGACTATGTAGAGACGGAAATGATGTTTTTCACATCTGTCATCAGCCGAGCCCTTTTGTTTTTGTTGTGAAAAATCTATAAAGGATTAGTTGCGTTTTTGTTCGGCTTTTGCCTTTCCCTTTTCAGCTTTGGTTTTTTATCGTTTTCAGGCCTTTTTTAACATTCTCGCGTTTTCGCAAATTGCCGTTACTACTAAGGACTTTTCACTTTTCTCGGATGAAAACGCTATTTTGACAAATGCCATTTTATTTGTATTTTACTTGCACTCAAATTTTTCATCTTTAAAATCCGAGACAGTCTCGAAATACTGGTTTTCACTTTGATTCCAATTCCTCTTTCATTGGATTTTGGGATAAACTGGCTAAAGTAGCGAGGCAAAAAGCCAAAAGGAGAGCGTAACTTGGTCACCTACCATGTTTGCCTTTTTGCAAAAAGCCGAGGAAAAAGGCAAAAGTCGGTGTTTGCCTTTTTGACAAAAACAGGAAATTGTCAAACAGTGCTTAGGAACATTCTACGAAAACGCAAAACGAGTAAAAAGCCGTCGAAAAGGCGAGTTAAAAGTCGAACGAAAACGCAACTATTGTCTTTGATTTCTCTAATTCATGGTAGTAATTTCAGCCCTGTCCGAGCTGGTGCTCAATTGTTATGACAGAAACTGTGATTTTGATGTATACACTGTATACTGAAATCCATGCACCATACATGAAATCCAAGGTACAGTGCTTGAACGTCTAGCACCCAGGCATGGTGCTAGACGTTTGAGCACCGTGCCTAAAAAGGGGCTAGTGTACTAGACTGGGGGCAGGGGAGGGGGGATGTCCCCTCCCAAGGCTATCGGCCAATCTGTAATAAATAACCAAGTGGGCACAAAGTGCCCCAATGTTTTGGCAAAACAGTTGATTTTTTTCATGAAAACAGTTGTTTTTTCTGAAAATTGGTTGATTTTTCGTCAAAATAGTTGTTTTTTCTGAAAATCAGTTGCTTTTTTTTCGAAAATGTCATATTTATTGATGAAACATTTTTTTTTTCTGCAGAAAAAGTCTGTAAAAATTACCAGCCAGTTGGTAAATGCCTCATCCCCCCCCCCCCCCCCTAAACACTTTGGCTAGTAACGGCTCTGGTGAGAAGGGTACTCGTACATATGTGTACCCCTTATTCCCAGAGGTCTCCTAGAATACTGCACTTTCTAATTCAAAATCAAATACTACTTACTGCTGTGTCTGGTCTATTAATTACAGCAATAAATAGATCTGCTTCGGAGCTACAGTTTTTTTAGAATCTTGGAACTAGGTAAAGGGGCAGATAGAACAAGACCACTTTGGACCACTGTGAACCAAGTATGAATTAGTACTACAGTACCGAAACTAAAAAGAATAAGGAACAGATCGGGAGCAGCATAGCAACCGAATCTCGTAAAGAATTAAACTCTTGTTAGAACTACCTGAAACAACCAAATGTGGCAAGTCTGGAACAGATACGGACTAAATTACCGGTCTCTGTAATGAATCAGAACCAAATGAATCTGATTAATCACCAAATTATGAAATGGACTGACCGAATGCAATAGAAGAGATACAGACTTTAGAAAAACTCTGTGTAGCATATTACCGAATTCTGTAAATGAGAACAAATAAACACGTTAAATCACCGAATTTGTGAAGGGATGAACCGATGGCTGTGAGATCGATGCAGATGGAACAAAAGCTGTATGAATTGCCAAATTCGATTAACAATGGGAATCAATAAACACATAAAATCATCCAATTTGGAAATCCTGGGACAAAGGACTTTGTAAAATGGGCATCACAGTTTCCCTGCAATCCTGTTTTGACCGAAATTTTGCCTCTTCCAGTCAGCCACAAAACTCTGATTTTTTGTATACCCTTGCCAAAGGTATACCTAGCATTTGGAAAACCCCATGCCTAACGCTGGATACACTATGCCAAATGCTGGATGCTATAACCCAATATATTGATGATTTGAATGAAGCTCAGAAAGTAGGGTAGGTCAGGGTTAGTACAGCTGGTCAGGGTTAGGCTAACAACAGGTAACCATCATTTGGCATAGGCTACCCAGCATTAGGCATAGGGTATGCCAAACTCTAGATATACCCAGGATTTGGCATAGGCTATCGAAAAAGCAGGGATTTGGGGTTGACTCAACCTACTGTACCACACACGCCTGACTTTTGGTTAGGCAGGTGACAAACATTAGACTGTTAGGTTTTATTCAGCGTATTCAGAGTTTGGCATAGCCTGGTCAGTCTAGTGCAGGAGGAATATCCAACCACAACAAAATTTAAATTCAAAACCGTTCAGTTCTGTGAGATCTATCTGACTTAAAAGAAAACTAAGACAGATGACACAGCTACAACAGTTAACATGTTCAAAGAGTAAATTCTTCTTGTTTGCTTGTAATTAAAAGAATTCTGAATGTCATACAGAAGCGTTGCACTGTCAACTCAGCTGCATGCTTGTCATGATTTAAAAAACTATGAAAAATATGAGCTAACAAGCTAACTTACTCTTTTAAATCTGGTTCAAACATAAATATTACATAAAAGTTGAATATTATACAAGGTAATTTTACCATGATAAATAAACCAGAAGTAAATCAGAATTATATATAAAAGTTTAGACCTCCAGTGTCAGATTCTCAAGGACAGTCCGGGTCCCCCATAGCGGCCTCCAAAAAGACTGAGCATTGTTAGTAGAATAGGCCACCAAGCATATGCTCAGTGAGAAAGGCTGATCTACTAGATTGAGTGAAGACACAATAATTGTCTGATGTAGTATGTGAACCAGCTTTTCAGTTGGGCTTTAAACTATATTTTTTTCTAGACCATGTTCAGAGTGCAGCCATCATCAAAGCTGGAGCTTGAAAACGAAAAATCAAAAGCAAGACATGAAGTATATGCTAATGCCACTATCTTTTTGACTCTCATCGCACTCATCAGATTTGGTAAGTATTCTTCTGCGAATGTGTTTTCCGTAACATTAGTGATGGTCTTACATGCTAAAGAAAGTTTTGATCTGTTGTTTTTAACCCTACTCACACTCCCATTTTTACTTGATCCTTTTTTTTACCATGTGGCCTAGCCGGAAGAAGTGTTCCTTTTCATGTTTCTAGAGTGCAGGTAGTTGTTTCACTTAACCATTTCATCATTGTTTTCTTTGTTTTTGAGTTGCATCTTGGTCACAAATGCTTTACCTGCTTTGGATACTCACTTTATTCAAATTGCAGGTCATTAAGAATGACTTCGGTGTGGAAACGGTTGCAGCGGGTCAACCAACGGGCCTCGAAATTTTGCTTCAGCATCCAAGTGACCGAGGTGCAACTTGAAACAGTCTCTGGTGCTCAACCAAAACTTGTGAGTGTGTTATGGACAAGGAGGTCGAGGCGTCTTGCAACTTCTAATAGGCCATGGGAGCCCTCTCTTCAGAATCCCATGAAGGGTTTAGCAATATGGACGTCCCCAGAGAACTTAGAAGCCTCCATAACTTTGTTCAAAAATCCAAGAAGTGATGATTTTGAAGACAAGGAATGGAAATTTGTTGTGGAAGACCCATCAGTGCGAACTAAGAGACGGCAGTTGGGGATGTGCTCATTTAACATGAAAAACTATGCGACGTTTGAACCATCACAGCAAATTGTGACCCTAAACCTGACCCCCATGTCGAAGAAGGTTGTATGTGTGACAATAAAAATTCGGATCTCGTGTGTTTTCCTAAAAGAAGGGAAAGCAACTGACGAGGACCTTCAGAGTCTTGCTAGTCTTATGAGCACGTCTACATATGGTGATATTGCTCCTCTGGATGACTTTGATGAAGAGGATGACATGGGGTTTGATGAGAGCAAAGAGAAAGAACTGAGAGATTTAACTAGTCAAATTCTTAGCCTGACTTCTAGTGTGAGCGATAACACACTCAAAGACTGTCCAACCCCCATAGAGGAGGAAGCTCCAAATGATATACTCGACCCAAGTCGACCCAATAGTCGACCTAATCGACTATCAATTATTGTGCCTAATTTGATAAAAAGTGACACTCAGAAGTTCGAAAGGCAGGCGTCAATTCCAGAAACCCCTGAAGTTCCAGAAGAGCCTCGATTGGAAATAAGAAGTCCACAAGAGTCATGCGCGTCGGGCCAAGACCTTCTTGAGTGGTGCAAGCTGGTGACTAAAGACTGCAATAACATTAAGCTATCTAACTTCACAACGTCGTGGAAAAATGGTTTGGGGTTCTGTGCAATCATAAGTCATTTCAGACCAGATTTGATTGACTACAGTTCCTTGTCTGAAGCAGATGCGAAACAGAATTGCCGACTTGCTTTTGATGCTGGAGATGTCTTGGGAGTCCCGCGTGTCCTTGACCCAAATGATATGGTGCAGAAACGTTTACCAGATAAATTGATGGTCATGACATACCTGCACCAGTTAAAGGCCTACTTCACAAACCATCAGAGCAGCCTCGACGAGATTGGCAATGAGATGCATAATTATCGTAGTGAAGTCGAATCTAGCTCTGAAAAATGCGTAGACACTGTCGAGATTCGGCAAAAAAATATGGAGTCCTTGTTCAGAGGTTCATCTTTTGATGAAGCACGGCGCAAGCTTACTACCAGCAATTCCGAATATCTACTTCGCAGTAGTAGTCAGGATAGCGATGGTGACAGAAAGAGCGTCTTAAAAGGGGTTCGGGAGTCTCTGGTTACCAAATCTAAAAGTTTTACTAACAAGCTGGCAAGCTTTGGAGAGTCACTCAAGGAGAAAACAGACAATCATGGAAAACCTTGTGAACCGCCCAAAAAGAGTTTGGGGGAGAGCCAGTCTAAGCTTTCTGATGGGCAACATACGCCGACTGAAGAAAAGGTGCAATCGATGACCAGAGAGCAGTATGCAGATCCCCTTGGGTCATTTGAGGAAGAGCCAAGCATAGCCTCGCCTAGTTCTCCAGGGTCTCCTGCCTCACACTCCTCGGACGCCTCGGAAGGTGCCTCGCGTGAGGAAATACTCAAAGCCCGTGCCAGGGAGCTTATAGAAAAAAGCAAGGCAGATATCCAGAAACCCAAAAAGCCTCCACAAACCAAGGAAGAGGAGGAACGCCAGCAACAGCTGAGAGAGAGAGCTCGCAAAATTATTGCTGAGGCAAAAGCGGGGCTGCCCGCTGAGCCTAGATCGCCGACCCTCGAATCTATTCTTCCTCCTATGCCAAAAAGCCGTAGCCGGAGTAGAGACGGTTCACAAGAGCTTGGGAAAAGATCTGGGTCAAGTACCCCAGTAAACGAATTTAAAATCAACATGATCGAGACTAAACGGAGGACGCCGACTCCGGATAAAGAATCATCACCGCTAAAATCACTCTATATTGAGAAAGAGATTGAAATCCTTGAGCGTGAGCAAGCAGCCATTGATAAAGAAGCCGCTGATATTGAAAAGAAGCTGCGGAAAGCCATGGATACTGTACCTAACGTCCCTGAAGAAGAAGAACGACTTCTTCACTCTTGGTTCTTACTAGTCAACAAGAAAAACGCCCTCATTCGCCGTCTCGAACAGTTGAACATCCTGGAGAAGGAGCAAGACCTCGAAAGAAGGTATCAGATGTTGAATGAGGAACTACGTTCCTTGATGTCTGTCGATGAAAGTGAGAAGACAGAGGAAGTCCGTGAACGGGAGGCCCTTCTTCTCCAAGAGCTTGTTGGCATAGTTAACAAAAGGGATGAGCTCGTTCAGCATATGGACGAGCACGAAAGGGCCATTGACGACGATGACGCTATTGAACGAGAGCTGAGCATTGCCAGCTATAGAAATCAGGAAGACAAGAATTGTGTGATCCAGTGATAATTAAGTTCAGCCTTCGGCCCCGCTGCGTTTTCTAAGCCAGTTGCTGTCATTGTGTGGTATAACCTGTTGACCGCCGTTATGTTTGCTTTGAAGACTGACTGGCAATTTTAAATTCACACAGCAACTGGTATTTTGCTCGTTGCCAAAATAAGTCAGCTGTACTGATATTACTCAACGTACTCTACAGTGTAGTCGTAGAAACAGTGACTGCGGAAGGGCATTTGATTATTAGGACCACCGCTTGCAGTTCCGAAGGGTAGCTTGTGTCACTGAAACAATTTCTCTGCAGTGCTCCTGTAACCTCGCCTGTTCGTAGTAGATGGTACTTAACTCGCGCGAGCCAGGAACTCGCAGCATGGCAGAGGTGAGAAAAAAGGAAAAGCGTACACGGGGTAGAAACGTCGCACATGTCCTTGAGAATTGTAAGTGACGATTGGTTAATCATCAGCCCTTCTTAGAATAAAAAGAAACTGTGCTTAATGGCTAAGCTTGTCGAACAAACCTACATCCCTGTATAATTGCTGTGTCTGCCTGTTTGCTGTGACTTTATTACAGGTTCAACGTAGTATTTTCCGTCGATATCAAGCCACGACCGTCCTTGCGCTGTCTTTTTTTAAAACAGGGTTATTATGAGCTGATATCGTGTGGACAACTTGTCTTATAGCTTAGCTTTGCTTCGTTTTCAGACTACCAATTGACTTTGTTTTAGTGTCTTAGCATGTTTTTATCGTATCTGACGAGTCCCGGAAATAAAATAATCAATCCATTTTCTCGCCGGTTGCATTCCTTGCATCATATGTTCCACATGAGAGTGGCAGCATCAAGCGGTGTCCCGCCAGTTCACACACACGTCAGTTCACCCTCAACAAGACCAATGGCTCCGATGGGATCCCCAACAATTGAATTTTTGATGCAGACAATTAAGTTTTGTTTTTGCCGGATGCAGCGCTCGTTGGACTTTTTGGACATTTTTATTTTTTAAATTTAGAAACAGAGTAAGGCCAAACTACTGATCATCTAAGTAAACCAAGCTCAGATATGGATTCAGCATCTGTGTTTACCGGTTTCGGCCGAATTCCGAACGAACTACCATACTTGTCCAGGTCAAAAAGAAAGTTCAGAAACGAATTCAGCGTAACTCCTTATAAAGAACATATAATCAACGTCAAGTAAAACTTTAACTTAGAAAAAATTCCGGTTTCAACCAGATTCCAAACGAACTATATGTTCGAATCTGTTGTGACTAAATGATTGTCATATACAATTTCAACTTCTCTTCTTACGGCCAAATCTGTCATCTAATCAACTTTAAATAAAACTTTTGCTTTTAACATATTTTCCGGTTTTGGCCTGAATCCTGGCGATTAAGTTGTCCGGGTAGAAAATACTTTTCACATATGTGTTCAGCATCAACTTCAGATAAAACTTTTACTTTTAAAAGACTTTCCGGTTTTGGCCGGATTCCGGGCTAACTACTTGTCCGGCGAAAAAATGGCTTTCACCATCTTATTCATCATGTCTTCTTACCCCTAAATCGAACATCTAATCAGCTTCAAATAAAGCTTTTACTTTTAACAAACTTTCCGGTTTTTGGCCGGATTCGGGGCGAACTACTTGTCCGATGACAAAATGGTTTTCACCATCATGTTCAGCATGTCTTCTTACCTCATGATCGACTATCACATTGTTTGGATATTTTACAAAAATATTTAGTTTGCCCCTTAATTTAGACCCCCACCCCTAAATGTAGGGCCACACATCTACGAACTCGACCTTACTGTTGACCCAAAGAAACCTCACATCAAGTTTCATCAAAATATCTCATTCCCTTCGAGAGTTATAGTGCGCACATACGGACAACTTTTGCGATGTCATAGGTATCCCGCCACTTACGTTTTGGGATCCCAAAAACTGTCACTACGCCCAAGTTTCCTGACAGTTCCCCCACACGTGAGTTGACACATGAAAATCCGTCAATTCACACAAATGTCACTACGCCCAAGTTTCGTAAATAAAAATATACTTTTAATGAGAAGTTTGTATAGAGGCGAGCGGCAAGCGAGCCACCGTCACGTCCCTAGACACTCCCCTGTCTAGGGAAGATCCGAAGGGATTTGGTAAGCCACCGTCACGTCCCTGGACACTCGCCTGTCAAGGGAAAATCCGAAGGGGTTTGTTAAACAATCTGCGGGCGTAGTTTCGGACTTTGCAGGCGAACTGACGTTTGTGTGGACGAACTGTCAGATTTTTGGGCGAAGATGTTTGGAAGAACTGACGTGTCGGGGAGTGACAGCAACCCCCTCAAGCACCTGAGCGATGGACTATGCTATCTCTAGCCCCGGACCGTGCTTGACGAAAATGGGGACTGCCGCGAAGTTGGTCAACCGCCGCCGAGTTTGGACGGCACCGCCAAGAAGTCGGCAAAAACAAGACCAAAGGTTTCGATGGGATCCCAGAAATTCAATATTTGATCCAGACAATTGGGTCTTGTCTTCGCCAGACTCCGTGAACATTTTTACTATTAAAATTAAAAAACAGATTAAGGCCAAATAGCTAATCATCTGAGAAAACCATTCAGATATGGATTCAGCATGTGTGTTTACCCCTATAAGTCATATCTGTTTTGAACTACCTGTCCGGCGAACAAAAGAAAGCTCAAAAACGAACTCAGCGTATCTTCTTTCCCCAATATTGAACATCTAATCAACTTCAGATAAAAATCTAACTTATAACAAATTTTCGGGGCTTCAGCAGGATTCCGGTCGAACTTTATGTCCGGGTAAAAAATTATTGTCATACACGGATTCAGCATCTCTTCTTACCCCTAAATCGGATATCTAATCAACTACAAATGAAACTTTAACTTTTAATAAATTTCCGGTTTTGACCGGATTCCGGGCGAAGTACTTGTCCGGGTAGAAAATTGTTTTCCCAGAAGTGTTTAGCATGTTTTCTTACCCCTAAACTGAACATCTAATCAACTTCAAATAAAACTTTTACTTTTAGGAGACTTTCCGGTTTTGGCCGGGTTCCGGGCGAACTACTTGTCTGATGACAACATGGTTTTCACCATCATGTTCAGCATATCTTCTTACCCCATAATCGACTATTTTATTCGCCCCTAATTTAAACCCCCTCCCGCACCCCTAAATGTAGGGCTACAGAGCCCATCTACGAACTTGACCTACTCTTGACCCAAAGAATCCTCATACCAAGTTTCATCAAATTATCTCAATGCCTTCGAGAGTTATAGCGCGCATAGACGGACAACTTTTGCGATGTCATAGGTATCCCTCTACTTACGTTTTGGGATCCCAAAAAACCAGCAACAGACTATGGTTAATTTGAATTTTCTCAGTATTTGGTGCGAACAAAGGCTGAAGTGAAACTTGCTTGTTCTTATCCTATCAGTTCTGAAGTAATAAGCAAACGTCACAGGAGTATCTGTGCTCAGGGTCTGTTGTGGGAGCGTGAACCTAAGTTGCGTTTTCTGTATTTGATATATTCGACTTCTGATCTCGTTTGTGTTTTAACGTAAAGTAAGCTTTCATGCGTAAATATTCCAACTAGCTTACCTACCATTTTCAGCATCAGGAATCATTAATTGTCAAACAGTTGAAAAACACCTAAAACTATTTGCCTCTTATGATGCTGGGCTAAACGGACAATGTTCTCATTACGAAAATCGGTAGACCTTCGTTCAGTTTCTCCCAGTCCTAATCAAAAGGACGTCACAGACTCGTCTCATTGTCTGAATGACAATAAAGTCTTCGTCCGAGTCCTGACTCGCGAGAAAACAATGGGAAGAAAAGATGCCACCTTTCCCGTAAATTTGTGAATCTAACATTATGACCAAGAAATATATAGCTAAAACAAATTGTGTTTTTTTCAGACTCTTATAAGTGTTGGTCCGATGAGACGAACGTCGGAAGATATAGATGCACACTCGATAGCTTAGTCCCGGCTTTTTTTGTTGATTCTCTGTTTCTTGGGGGATTCCGGCAGAACCGACAGAATTTGCTTCTGCTGCATTTCCCTGCATGTTCAAGCACTTCTTTCGCCTCGAGATAATGAATTGCAAAGACCGTCTACGAACCTAAGTCCTCTCCTAAACTGAATCGACCATACGCAACTTTCATCAATTTCTCAGTCCGCTGGGGAGTTGTCACGGACAGGTCAGATTTTGGATATTCCTCCCTTGCTTTGAGATACCAAAGATGAAGCTGAACTGAGATGTCGCTTTGATACTCAGGCCGATGAACAGTCGATTTATCAGTTACTTTTTGTCCATTTCATTTCTAACTTTCCCTTTTGTGTTGTATGTTCTTTCTTCCTTTGTTGTACTCGCTGAATCTGTCATTTCGGGCTTGCCTCTATTGATTTTGACAGGTTACAGATACATTAAACTGAAGTAAAGGGAAATAATTTTTCCGTTCTTTTACAGGACCAAAGCTTGCTGAGACGCTTGCATGACAGAATTGAAGGTTTCGAGATGTTTTGTACTTGTCAGGCATTGAAATAGATCTCCAGTTTTGTTTCTTCTTCGTCCAGAGCAGTGTTCTTAGAGCCTGGTGCGAAATGCCTTTTAAGTGGCTGGATAATATATTGCCCACATACGACTGCGAATTTGCGAAATATCGACGGTGTTCAAGTCACGCTTGACTTTCGTTTTTTTTGGGATCCCAAAAGGTAAGTGGAGGGATACCTATGACATCGCAAAACTTGTCCGTCTGTAGCCACGATAACTCTCCAAGGGAACGAGATATTTTGATGAAACTTGGGTGTGGGGACTCGTTGGGTCAAGGGAGAGGTCGAGTTCGTAGATGGGCTATGTAACTCGGCATTTAGGGGTGGGGGAGGGGTTTCAACTTAAGTGGCGAACAACTTTTTTTTTCAAACAGCTAATGAGATAGGCGACTGAGGGGTAAAAAGACATGATAAACATGAATAGGTAGCAAGGTAGTTCGCCAAGAATCCGGCCTAAACCGGAGTTTGTTAAAAATAAAAGTTTTATATAAAGTTGATTAGATGTTCGATTTACGGGTAAAAAGACATGCTGAACGTTTATACGAAAATTGTTTTCTTGTCGGACAAGTGGTTCGCCCGTAATCCGTCCGAAACCGGAATTTTTTTTTTAAAGTAAAAGGTTTATCTGAATTTGATTAGATGTTCGATCTAGGGGTAAGAAGACATGCTGAATCCGCTTTTGACAATCATTTTCTAACCGGAAAATTTGTTAAAAGTTGGTTCTATCTGAAGTTCGTTATAGGGGTAAGGTGATACGCGGAATTCGTCTCTTGAGCTTTAGTGTTAGTCGGGCAAGTAGTTCGCCCCGAATCGGGTCGAAACCGGAGATTTGGTAGAAGTCATATGGGCACAGAACTCGCCTCTTACCTTAAACAAGAGCTACGAGCTCATGTGGCACTTGTTACGAGTAGGCACGGCTCGGTTATGTCAATGATGTTTCATCTCGATCCCTCCACTCATAGCGTTTTCCAATATTTCCGGTTGTCCCCTCCAACTCCCCCCAAAAGTCACCGGATCCGGTCCGGATTTTAAGTGGGTCGTCTGAGGCATGAGGTCTTTCCAAATATCAAGTTTCATCGAGATCCGGTCACCCGTTCAAAAGTTATAAATACCTCAAGATTCCGGATTCCCCCTCCCTCCACTCCCCCGACAGTGCCCGAATCGGCTCGGTCATGTCAATGATGTATCTAGTGTTTGGTAGGTGTCTTCCCACCAAGTTTCATCTCGATCCCTCCACTCATAGCGTTTCCCAAGATTTCCGGTTGCCCCCTCCAGGTCCCCCCAAAAGTCACCGGATCCGGTCCGGATTTCAAGTGGGTCGTCTGAGGCATGAGGTCTTTCCAAATATCAAGTTCCATCGAGATCCGCTCACCCGATCAAAAGTTATAAATACCTCAAGATTCCGGATTCCCCCTCCCTCCACTTCCCCGACAGTGCCCGAATCGGCTCCGTCATGTCAATGATATATCTAGTGTTTGCTAGGTGTCTTCCCACCAAGTTTCATCTCGATCCCTCCACTCATAGGGTTTCCCAAGATTTCCGGTTGCCTCCTCCAGCTCCCCCCAAAAGTCACCGGATCCGGTCCGGATTTTAAGTGGGTCGTCTGAGGCATGAGGTCTTTCCAAATATCAAGTTCCATTGAGATCCGATCACCCGTTCAAAAGTTATAAATACCTCAAGATTGCGGATCCCCCCTCCCTCCACTCCCCCCACAGTGCCCGAATCGGCTCGGTTATGTCAATGATGTATCTAGTGTTTGCTAGGTGTCTTCCCGCCAAGTTTCATCTCGATCCCTCCACGCATAGCGTTTCCCAAGATTTCCGGTTGCCCCCTGCAGCTCCCCCCAAAAGTCACCGGATCCGGTCCAGATTTTAAGTGGGTCGTCTGAGGTATGAGGTCTTGCCAAATATCAAGTTCCATCGAGATCCGGTCACCCGTTCAAAAGTTATAAATACCTCAAGATTCCGGATTCCCCCTCCCTCCACTCCCCCCACAGTACCCGAATCGGCTCGGTTATGTAAATGATGTATCTAGTGTTTGCTAGGTGTCTTCCCACCAAGTTTCATCTCGATCCCTCCACTCATAACGTTTCCCAAGATTTTCGGTTGCCCTCTCCAGCTCCCCCCAAAAGTCACCGGATCCGGTCCGGATTTTGAGTGGGTCGTCTGAGGCATGAGGTCTTTCCAAATATCAAGTTCCACCGAGATCCGATCACCCGTTCAAAAGTTATAAATACCTCAAGATTCCGGATTCCCCCTCCCTCCACTCCCCCGACAGTGCCCGAATCGGCTCGGTCATGTCAATGATGTATCTAGTGTTTGGTAGGTGTCTTCCCACCAAGTTTCATCTCGATCCCTCCACTCATAGCGTTTCCCAAGATTTCCGGTTGCCCCCTCCAGGTCCCCCCAAAAGTCACCGGATCCGGTCCGGATTTCAAGTGGGTCGTCTGAGGCATGAGGTCTTTCCAAATATCAAGTTCCATCGAGATCCGCTCACCCGATCAAAAGTTATAAATACCTCAAGATTCCGGATTCCCCCTCCCTCCACTTCCCCGACAGTGCCCGAATCGGCTCCGTCATGTCAATGATATATCTAGTGTTTGCTAGGTGTCTTCCCACCAAGTTTCATCTCGATCCCTCCACTCATAGGGTTTCCCAAGATTTCCGGTTGCCTCCTCCAGCTCCCCCCAAAAGTCACCGGATCCGGTCCGGATTTTAAGTGGTCGTCTGAGGCATGAAGTCTTTCCAAATATCAAGTTCCATCGAGATCCGATCACCCGTTCAAAAGTTATAAATACCTCAAGATTGCGGATCCCCCCTCCCTCCACTCCCCCCACAGTGCCCGAATCGGCTCGGTTATGTCAATGATGTATCTAGTGTTTGCTAGGTGTCTTCCCGCCAAGTTTCATCTCGATCCCTCCACGCATAGCGTTTCCCAAGATTTCCGGTTGCCCCCTGCAGCTCCCCCCAAAAGTCACCGGATCCGGTCCAGATTTTAAGTGGGTCGTCTGAGGTATGAGGTCTTGCCAAATATCAAGTTCCATCGAGATCCGATCACCCGTTCAAAAGTTATAAATACCTCAAGATTCCGGATTCCCCCTCCCTCCACTCCCCCCACAGTACCCGAATCGGCTCGGTTATGTAAATGATGTATCTAGTGTTTGCTAGGTGTCTTCCCACCAAGTTTCATCTCGATCCCTCCACTCATAACGTTTCCCAAGATTTCCGGTTGCCCTCTCCAGCTCCCCCCAAAAGTCACCGGATCCGGTCCGGATTTCAAGTGGGTCGTCTGAGGCATGAGGTCTTTCCAAATATCAAGTTCCATCGAGATCCGCTCACCCGATCAAAAGTTATAAATACCTCAAGATTCCGGATTCCCCCTCCCTCCACTTCCCCGACAGTGCCCGAATCGGCTCCGTCATGTCAATGATATATCTAGTGTTTGCTAGGTGTCTTCCCACCAAGTTTCATCTCGATCCCTCCACTCATAGGGTTTCCCAAGATTTCCGGTTGCCTCCTCCAGCTCCCCCCAAAAGTCACCGGATCCGGTCCGGATTTTAAGTGGGTCGTCTGAGGCATGAGGTCTTTCCAAATATCAAGTTCCATCGAGATCCGATCACCCGTTCAAAAGTCATAAACACCTCAAGATTCCGGATTCCCCCTCCCTCCACTCCCCCACGGTGCTCGGATCGGGGAAGTGACTATTTCCAACTTAATCATTTGGGGTCCCTGATACGCCTGCCAAGTTTTATCGTCCTAGCTTATGTGGAAGTGCCCGAACTAGCAAAACCTGGACAGACCGACGGACGGACAGAAATTGCGATCGCTATATGGCACCTGGCCCAAGGGCAAGTGCCAAAAAATTGGGTTATCCCTTTCTTCTACAGACAGAAAAACTACTGTAATTATCTCGTGCCCCCAACGCTGTATAGGCTACTCAATATTTTTACATCCACGCAGAGGCGTTAATCCTCCTCAAGCATCGGAGCTAAATACTGTTTACGACAGTTATGCGTTTGCATGTCGTTGGCTCTCATACGAGATTATCCGTTCTTGCCTGGTAGGATCTCTGCGGTGCCCCCCCCCCCCCCCCCTGTCGTGCTGAGATTGCGATACCTGTCTGTGAAACTACATACATAGAGTTCGATGTGATTCCGCATACAAAATAGGCATCCAAAATTCGCGTCGATATGGGGAAATCCACATGCGATCCGTGAAAACACCGGATCAAAGGAGGAAATTCGCCTCCTGCTGCGAAATTCGGACTGTATATGCACATATCTTAACTATATTTTGTCAATAGGGTTCGTTCGTTTGCTCTTCCACGTTTTTCCCTGACTTCCCTGACCTTTTTTGGTGATTTTCCCTGACTTTTTCCAGCAGTTTTCTAACACCTTTCGATTACGTCAGTGAACAAATTAACTCATTTATTGAAAACAAGAGCTACGATGTTCGTATGGCACTTGTTACGAGTAGGTGGTGTGAGGAGCAAGAAAGTGAATCTGAGCGTTTTTCCAGGAATTTCGATACCCCTCCCCACCGTCCTCGGATCCGGTCCAGACCCTAAAATGTGTCATCTAAGGCAGACAATCTCTGTACTTTCCAAGTTTCATTTAAACAACTTCACTTGTTTAACCCCTATGCGAGCCACAACATTTCCGGACCCCCCCCCCCCCCCTGCTGTGGCCGAATAGGACTCGGATACATACTAACATCTCTTCTCCCCGTCCATCAAGTTTGACTCGGATCGGAGCATATCTGCAAATTTCCGGTTCCTACTTCATCATCCTCCTCCCTTGGACAGATCCGGTTCGGACGCATAATGATGAATCTAGGCGCATATACTTGGTACTCCAAGTTGCATTCCATTCTGCCCATCCGTTTGGTTTTTGGGATCCCAAAACGTAAGTGGAGGGATACCTATGACATCGCAGAAGTTGTCCGTCTGTCTTGTCAGCACGATAACTCTCAAAGGGAATGAGATATTTTGATGAAACTTGGTGTGAGGACTCTTCGAGTCAAGGGAAGGGTCGAGTTCGAAGATGGGCCCGATAGCTGCATATTTAGGGGAGGGGGAGGGGTTGCAAATTAAGGGGCGAAAAAAATATTTTTTAAAAGCTAATGAGATAGTTGATTAAGGGGTAAGACGGCATGCTGAACACGAATATGAAAACCATTTTCTCGCCGAACAAGTACTTCACCTGGAATCCGGCTAAAGCCGGAAAGTTTGTTAAAAGTAAAAGTTAGGCCTATATCTGAAGTTGATTAGATATCCGATTTAGGGGTAAGACATGCTGAATCAGAATCTGAAAATGATTTTCTCGTCGGATAAGTAGATCGGCCGGAATCCCGCGAAAACTGGAAAGTTTGCCGAAAATAAAAGATTAATCTGAAGTTGATTAGAGGTACAATTTAAGGATAGTGAACATGCTGAATCCGAATATAAAAATTACTTTGTCGCCGGACATGTAGATCGCCCGGAATCCGGCCCTAACCAGAAAATCTGTTAAAAGTAAAAGTTTTATATGAATTGCATTAGGTGTTCGATTTACGGGTAAGAAGGCCTAATGAATTCGTGTATGACAAATCATTTTATACCTGGACACATTTCACCACAAATCCTGCTGAAATCGGAAAATTTGTTAAAAGTTGAAGTTTTATGTGAAGTTGATTATGGAGATACGCTGAATCTGTTTTCGAACTTCAGTTTTATGCAAGACAAGTAGTTCGCCCGGAATCCGGCTGAAACCGGAAATTTGGCATAAGTAAGGCAGGAACTTTAGTCAAAGTAGATATGACGCAGGCTATAGTGTAAACTCACATGCTGAATCCATATTTGAACTTGGTCTTCTCCGACGATTACCACTGGAAATATTAAACTTTTGGGATCCCATCGAAACCTCTGGTCTTGCTGTGCATGTCACAAAGTTTCCGGACCCCCTGCCCCCACTCCCCCAACCATGGCTGCATGGGTTTGTCGGTTTTTATCACCCATAAAGTTTCACTTGAATAGGACCATTTTTCGCAACCACCGGAATGCATCAATTTCCGGATTCCCCCTCCCTCTACTCCCCGGAATATGGTCGGATCCAGAAACGCAAGTCTTCCTAGGGCATTGTGTCGGTTCCTTAATCAGTTTGGTCGGGTCACTAATATGCCTGCCTAGTTTTATCGTCCTTAACGGAAGTATCCTTTCTTGCGATCGCCGGAATTCCGGGAAATCCACCCGAACTCCCCCCAAAGAGCCTCGACATGACCTGGTTCGGTCAAGAACGTATTTAATGCTTATGCTTTTCTTCCCACCAAATTCCATCCCGATCCCTCAACACTAAGGGTTTCACAAAAAATCGGGTGCCCTCTTCCACCCCCCCCCCCCAGTACCGGATCCGGTCCGGACTTGACATGGAACATCCGAGACAACAGCTTTTTCCACTTGCCAAGTTTCATTCAAACCCGATCGCCCGTTCAAAAGTTATAAATGCCACTAGATTCCGGATTCCCCATCCCTCCACTCCCCTACGATGTTCGAATCGTGAAAACGACTATTCTCTATCGGTCTATTTGGATCCCTCATATTCCTGCCGAGTTTCACCATCTTATTACATCTGGAAGTACCGAATTCGCTGGATCACCAGACCCCCCCCCCCCCCAACTCGCGGCCTTTCTGCTCGACTATACCCTTCCTTCGTTTGTCCTCTTCAATTCAAACAAACAACCCGTCGTTTATGTTGAAGCACAGACCGGGACGGCTCAAAGAACTGAGTTATCAACTGATAAACTTTGGGCAGAGAACCGATGAAAAAGAAACTTCCAGTAAAAAAACTCGATGTATAAGTATAGACTGGACTTTTTCATTAATTTCGCTGACCGTCTGCGACTTTTCACGATTTTCACTGACTTCCCTGACCCCAAAAAATTTACCGACTTTTCCCTGATTTCCAGAGCCACACGAACCCTGTGTCAAATAGGTGGGAAAATACTTCGGCACTTATAATGTGGGTGGACATTATGACCTCTGAAAGCGCAAATTCGGCTATTCTCGTTTTTGCAAAACAACCGTAGAACAAGATACCACTGTAACTGCAAAATGCAAATCTAGTTAACATGGTGTAAAACATTATTCGTGGTTTCGGACAATACCGGCGACTTATGACAACAAAGAGATAGGTAAGATACAATAGCTATTTATTTTAACATACGGTAGTGAAAAAGAACAAATAACAATTTCGCCTGCGACGTTAGTCTCCATCGAAATTAAAAAATAGACCGCTCTAAAGACCAACAATTTTTAACTTGCCTCGGAAGGAAAATTAAAACCGATAGATAGTACATATATATAGCTTCTATATACAACGTCATACAGCTATTTACATAAGCAAAGCACAGAGACATGTGTTAAGCAGTTGAAGGCCAACAGTCAGTCGGAAAACTCGAGGGTTAGAGCGAGGCATAGGGCGAGTTTCTCGTTCTTTAGAAAGCTTTAAGCGGTCGCGAAAATCGCACAGGACGCTGACGCCGGGATGCCGCCTAAATGCATCGCGAACACTATTATCGCCCTTGGTTAATAAAAGGACAGGCATGAAGAAATATAGGAATTCAATTCACGAAAGGAATGTACTATCAGCACATATGACATACGATTACACACACGTCCACACACCAGAGATGAGATCCTCGCACAAAGTCATACAGGGGAGGGAAAGAAATATTTACAGATGGCTACGAAACCTGGAGACCAACGCGACAAGCGGATCGACTATTTACAAAGGTGCACACTACTTGCAGCGCCACTTTAGTCCGACGGATAGCATTATACTGGAGGGGAGGAGACGATGCGCAAACCGAGTCCAACATTTACAGACTATAGCCATGAATCGAAAAATATAAAATAAATCGTAAAAAAAATTCCATTCCTAAACGCTTGTTCTTACTATTGTCTCGATACTTCAAAACACAATTCCCAGCGATAATCACGCGATCACACGATATCCAAAACGCAATACTTGTATAGGCTCCAGGAAACTTTGGTCTTACACTAAAATGTTGTAAGTTTTGTACTCGAGCGTCTCTACTTATCTTTAATATTGCTCATTATCAGGGAATCACAGAACATGGCTCCAGCGCGCCAGAACAACATCGAACAACCGCGGCAGTGTAACGTCCGTAATAGCTAATTACTGGGATCCACTACAAGGTTTCTACGAACTTCGATAATGTTTCCTGAGGTGTTAGAGGAGCCCCGTCATCATGGTGCCCTTGCTGTCCTTGGCCATGCATTCCCATCTGCATAGCTGGACTCTGCATGGACATTTGCACTTGTCCCCCCGGACCTAACTGGGGCATCATCATCTCATGGTCCATGCCTGAGACACCCATCGGGTGGGGCGAGTGGGAAGGGTGGTGCTGGTGGGGCGACGGAACCGCCATTCTGGGGGAAGGCATGGGCTGTCTTGGGGACGGGGCTGCTAGTTGCACTCCGGGTATATTCCCGCGGGGCGAGGGGTTTGGCTGAGGGGAGCGGACGGCCTGAGGCAGTCCAGGGGGTGGGGACCGAACAGCGTGCATCATGTGCTGGGGTGAGGCGCCCTGCATCATCATGCCTTGCTGTTGTGGGGAGATGGCGGACCCGGTCACCTTGCCTTGCTGCATCATCTGCTGGTACTGGCCTTGCCCAAACTGATCCGAACTATACTGCATTCCTTGACTCGGATGTCGAGGTCTCTGACTGTAAGGAGGCAAGGTGGGCTGTTGGAATCCCTGTTGTTGATTTTGCCGCTGTTGCTGCTGCATTTGAATCATTTGCTGTTGCCTATACCACTGAGCCTGTTGCGAGTTCGCCTGCCCCATGGTGTTTGGTTGTTGTTGTTGCTGCATGTTCCCTTGAATAACGTTCTGGCTCATGTTGTTGGGTTGCATTCCGCCTTGCTGCATGTTTCCCTGCTGCATGTTTCCTTGAGGCATGCTATTCATGCTCATTTGGTTAATGGGGCTCAAGCCAGCCTGCTGCGTTAGGTTGCCCACTATGCTACTGGGAAGGTTGGGGAGTTGCAAAGCGTTTACTGGCTGCGGCCCACCGCGATTCTGATTCTGGAGGACTTCGCGTTGTTTAATGAAGGCAGCCATCAGCTGGGGGTTGCTCTTCAGTATTTGCAGCACCTGAAATAGACTTGTTTATGAAAATGCTCCAAACCAAAATAGATAGGGTCCAGACGTCGGGCCAGCGAAATTTCCTTGATCTCAGGATCGAACTGCCCCAGGGAAAATCACAACAGAGGAGCTGTAGCGACCTCTTTCATAGGTCGCAATAGCTACTATCCTCGCAATGACATGTGCAGTGAGCCTCAATGGCTGGAGAAATGACAAACGGAACAGGAAAAAAAACCCAACAAATTTGTCTTAGCAAGAAATAATCAAGCGGCAAAAGGGCGATATAAAAGTCCTGTCCGGTGTACTCTAGCAAAAACACTACTGTCAATATATAAATTACCTGTTGCTGTTGTTGTGGCGACTGGGGTCTCTTCAATGTTGCTAGCAACTCCTGCAGGGCTTGAGGCAGTGGTCTTTGAGCAACTTGGCTAGGCCCGGCGACGTTAGCAGGGCCAGGATTCGTTGGAAGACCACCCATAGCCTGTTGCTGCTGCGGCATCTGATTCTGCTGCTGGGGCATCATACCCATCATGCCCTGTGGTCGGATGGCAGGGTTCTGCTGGTTCGTAATTCCGGACGCGTTCGGGAACCTAAAGAACACATCGTTCATACATGAATAAATCAATATAAGAAACCCCAAAGCCTTAAAGCACAACTCTTACTAGAAATGACCTTTTCCCTTCAAAATGGAGCAGAAAAAACTTTTTCGAAAATACCATTACTTTCCACCTGAAATTAGCGATTCTCTTGTTAGCGCTTGTCGATTGTATCCACCCTTCCTCCTCTCCGACTGGGCGCGAAAGATTTGAAAACGGAACATGCCTTCGTTACAAAGTGGGAAAACTAAGCAATTAAAAGGAGTAATAAACAGATGAGTATCACATCCTTATGTGCGAAAGAGTTGTCAGCAAACAATGAAGATTCCGTCGGAATTTTCGTTGGGTGAAGGGAAAACTCGGCAAGAATGAAAAAGCTTGGTTTTTGACGAGAAACGCGGAAATTTTTTGCATAGCTAGTATTTTAGATCAATGAGCTCTTTGTAAGCAATAAGGAGTAGCCTGATCCGTCTCGAAAACAGCAGAAAACGAAAGAATCAGTATAGTGCCTTAAAGATGGATAAATTGTATGGCAAGCTAGGAATCTCGGAAAGGAGAATTGATTACAATTCGAAAACGACCAAAGGTTTCGATGGGATCCCAAAAATTCAATATCTGACCCAGACAACTGGGTCTTGTCTTAGTCATGTCCAGTCTTCGCTAGACTCTTTGAACATTTTTACTACTAAAATTCAGAAACAGATTAAGGCCAAATAGCTAATCATCTGAGAAAACCAAGTTCAGATATGTTCCAAGTTCCTATTAGTCATATCCGTTTTGACGAAACCTTCCTACCACTTCTGCCAATTTCCCGGTTTCGGCCTAACTCCGGAACTACTTGTCCGGCGAAAAAAGAAAGCTCAAAAACGAACTAAGGGTATCTTCTTTCCCGAATAATGAAAATCTAATCAACTTTAAATAAAAATGTAACTTCCGGTCGAACTATATGTCCGGGTAAAAAATGATTGTCAGACACGGATTCAGCATCTCTTCTTACCCCTATATCGACTCTCGCATCAGCTTGAAAAAATAGTTTCTTCATCCCTTAATTTAAAACCCCCTCCCCCGCACCTAAATATTGGGCTACAGGGCCCATCTACGACCTTGACCTGTTCTTCGGCTCAATGGATCATCACACCAAGTTTGAACACAATATTTCAAACCCTCCCAGAGCTATGGTGCTGACGGTCGGATAACTTTTAAGAAGTCACAAATATCCCTCCACTTACGTTTTGGGAACCCAAAAGTGAATGAACAGCAGGTAGCAGCAGCTAAAGTGATGTCATACGTAAATCAAAATATACGGAGACATAATTTCAAGTGAAGTAAACTCACCTGTTTCCCCACTGATGATCGATCGTCGGCAACATCCTATTCGGCCCTTGCATTACAGGTGACGTCATAGGTTGCATAGCCGTTCCCTGTATCTGATTCTGCATTACCATCGGCCTTTGTGCCATCATGTTTTGCTGTGGTATACCCATAGCGCCCGGACCGCCCTTCCCGTAGCTGACAGCTGAGGAGGGGGCCTGCTGGCGGGCGGCTTCTTCCTGGACCTAGGGTTATCATGGCTTTAGATAACGAGCAAATAGACTCTGGGGCAAGGTTAAGGTTAAAGGCTAAAACAGAGCGAAGCCCGACGATATTCCGGCAAGCAATAAAGGCATCCAAGTGTTATTCTAAGCCCCTTTATTTTATCTTCTGCTGAACCAGCTGTCTTTTCCCCCAAAAAAATTTGCAAATGCAACGTACAATGTAAGAATCGCGACTTTAAAGTCGACAACGGTACGCGAATGCAGCCAACAATGAGACTGAGTTGTAAGTTGCTGCGAAATAAAAAAAAATCAACGGATTAGTTTGGTCCCGTACTGGACGTTATTCGAAGCGTTATTCTGTAGACAGAGAAGTTAACCACTTATTCGTGTAACAATATGTTATCTACTTGAAACCGCCACAGTCACACGCCACTAGTTAGATCCTAAAAGCGCGTTAAAACCCGCAAGCGTCGTCCCAAGCGATGGAAGTGTTGCCGAGGAGACTACTAAATTACCTGTCTGACTACCTGTAGGACATTGGCGGGTGGACCCTGAGTCAACGGCTTCATTCCCAAGCCTGGCTGGTGTGGAGGGGGCATGATCATTCCACCTGAGGAAGACTCGGCTTCTGGCGGTGATGACGGACCTCCACTCACGGCATTTGGAGTGCTTCCAGTTATGCCGCGCCCTGTCATCATAGCCATACGACGCCGCATTAGCTGCTGCTGTTGTAGACGCTGCTGCACTTGCTGTTGTTTCAATTTCGCCTTGATGCTGGGACAAAACGGGACGGGGCATTTGTTCTCCTGTGGAAGATGAATATTTAAAGAAGACTGACAGAAGCAACACAGATCTGCTTCGCTTAAATCCAGTCATGAAATGGCATGAAGTTAAGAGCAAGACAAAAGGTTTCGATGGGATCCCAAAAATTTAATATTTAATCCAGACAATTTGGTCTTGTAGATATCCGGTCTTCGCCAGACTCCTTGAATATTTTTACGATTAAGATTTAGAAACAGGCATATGGCTAATCGTCTGAGAAAACAAAGCTCAAAAATGGATTCAGCATGTGTGGAACTGATCAAAAACTTCTTGCCATACCTCTACCAGATCTCCAGTTTCGGCCGGATTCTCCCCAAACTACTTGTCCGGCAAAAACTAAAGCTAAACAAGAGCTACGAGCTCATATGGCACTTGTACGAGTAGGCTGTACAAGAAAGTAGATGAAAACGTCACAAAATACACCCGCCATCCAAAAAGGCGGTTCGGAAATAGAAATAGGATATTTAGTTTCACTCATTTCTGAGCAGTTCCGGCATCGTCTCGATTGCAAATGCACATGACTGTTCAAACTTTCATCCCAATAAATCCATTTGTTTGATCCCTAGACGTTTTACACGATTTCCGGTACTCACTCTATTTCCACCTACCGTGGCCGAATCTGGTTCGGAATAAAAAAAAATCGACCACCTAAAGCATCTTCGTTTATACCATCTACCAAGTTTCACTCGAATCTGAGCATTTTTGGAAAGGTCCGGTACCCCCCCCCCTTCCCACCAACGTTGTCGGAGCCGGTTCGGGCCCAATCTCTTAATTCCCTCATCAAGTTTGACTGAAATTGGAGCACCCCCCCCCCCTACCTTGGCCGAATCCGGCCCAGACGCCAAATAACAAATCTAGGCCGCATAAACTCGGCACTGTCGAATTGCATCTCATTCGGTCCATCCGTTTGGTTTTTGTGCATGTCAAATGTCCCCCCACCCCCAATTCCCCTAATCGTGGTCGCATATGGTTCGAACGCATGTTTTACATGTCGAGGCCATCGATTCGTATCACCCATGAAGTTTCACTCGAATCAGACCACTCGTTCGCAATTTATAGAAGTCCATATTTCTCTTCTCTTGCTCCCCCAAAAATGCTCGGATCTAGGAACGGAAGTTTCCGGGGGTATGTTGTGTCAGGTTTTTAAGTCAAGATAATTCGGGTCGCTAATATGCCTGCAAAGTTTCGTTGTCGTTTTACATCTGGAACTATTCTAACTCACGACTACCGGAATTCCAGGAAACCCCCTCCAACTCCCTCCACAGAGCCCCGAAACCATCTGGCTCCGTCAATTTCATCTAGGCCTAACGCTTGTTCCATCCATTAAGTTTCGTCCCAATCCCTCTACTTTTAGAGTTTCTTGAGTTTTCCACACCCCCCCCCCCATCCCCACAGGTATCGGACCCGACTCGGACGTGACACTGAACGTCCGAGGCGATAGCTCACCAGACAAGTTTCATTCAAATCCGATCACCCGTTCAAAAGTTATGCACGCCACTAGATTCCGGACTCCCCATCCACCCACTCCCCCCACGATGGTCGGGTCGGGGAAACGGCTGTTCTCAAGTCAATCTGTTCGGATCCCTGACATACCTGCCAAGTTTCATCGCCCTAGGACATCAGGAAGTATGCCGAACTCGCGGGATCGCTAGAAATCCGGACCCCCACCCCAACTCCCCCACAGTGCCCTGATCCGGTCCGGTTATGTCAATGACGTGTCGAGGACCTGTGCTTGTTTTTCCCACCAAGTTTCATCCCGATCCCTCCACTTTAAGCGTTTCTCAAAATTTCCGGTTCCCTCCTCCAACTCCTCCCAGTGTCATCGGATCCGGTCCGGTTATGTCAATGACGTGTCTAGGACCTGTGCTTGTTTTTCCCACCAAGTTTCATCCCGATCCCTCCACTTTAAGCATTTCTCAAAATTTCCGGTTACCTCCTCCAACTCCCCCCAGTGTCATCGGATCCGGCCCGGATTTAAAGTGAGGTGTCTGAGACACAAGGTCATCCTAAATATCAATTTTCATCAAGATCCGATCACCCGTTCAAAAGTTATGCACGCCACTAGATTCCGGACTCCCCATCCACCCACTCCCCCCACGATGGTCGGGTCGGGGAAACGGCTGTTCTCAAGTCAATCTGTTCGGATCCTTGACATACCTGCCAAGTTTCATCGCCCTAGGACACCAGGAAGTATGCCGAACTCGCGGGATCGCTAGAAATCCGGACCCCCATCCCAACTCCCCCACAGTGCCCTGATCCGGTCCGGTTATGTCAATGACGTGTCTAGGACCTGTGCTTGTTTTTCCCACCAAGTTTCATCCCGATCCCTCCACTTTAAGCGTTTCTCAAAATTTCCGGTTCCCTCCTCCAACTCCCCCCAGTGTCATCGGATCCGGCCCGGATTTAAAGTGAGGTGTCTGAGACACGAGGTCATCCTAAATATCAATTTTCATCAAGATCTGATCACCCGTTCGCAAGCTAAAAATACCTCAAATTTTGGCTTCACTCTCCCTCCACTCCCCCCCCCCCCAGATGGTCGAATCGGGGAATTGATGATTTCCTATTTAAGCTGGTCGGGTCCCAGACATGCCTGTCAATTTCCATCGTCCCAGCACATCAGGAAGCACGGAACTCGCGGGATCACTACAAATTCGAACTTCTCCCCCCCCCCCAACTCCCCCAAAGTGAGCGGATCCGTTCCGGTTATATCAGTCACGTATCTAGGACTTTTGCTTGTACTTTCCACCAAGTTTCATTCGGATCCCTCCACTCTAAGTGTTTTCCAAGATTTCCGGTTTCCCCCTCTAACTCCCCCCAGTGTCACCGGATCCGGTCTGGATTTAAAATGGAGGGTCTGAGACACGAAGTCCTTCCATGTATTGAGTTTCATTAAGATCCGATCACCCGTTCGTAAGCTAAAAATATCTCATTTTTCCTATTTTTTCGGATTCCCCCTCCCTCCACTCCCCTCCAGATGGTCGGATCGAGGAAGCGACAATTTCTAATTTAATCTGGTCCAGTTCCTGATATGCTTGCCAAGTTTCATCGTCCTAGCTTATCTGGAAGTGCCCGAACTAGCAAAACCGGGACCGACAGACCGACAGACCGACTGACGGACAGAAATAACAATCGCTATATGGCACTTGAGTAAGCTAAAGTGCCATAAAAACGACTTCAGCTTATCTACTTACCCTTATATCGAACATCTAATCAACTTCAGATAAAGCTTCAAATCTGCAGGTTTTGGCCGGATTCCGGGCGAACTATTTGTCCGACGAGAAAACAATTTTCATATGGATTCAGCATGCCTCCTATCTAACCTCTAATCAACTTCAGATAGAACTTTTACTTATAAAAAATGTTTCGGTTTCAGCTGGATTCCGGGCAAACTCGTGTAGAAAATGATTGTCAAATACGGATTCAGCATGTCTCCTTACGCCTTAACTGAACATCAAATCAACTTCAGATAAAACTTTTCCTTTTAACAAATTTTCTGGTTTTGTCCGGATTCCGGGCGAACTACTTGTCCGACGAAAAAATTATTTTGCGTATTCGTGTTCAGCGTGTCTTCTTACCCCTTAATCTCATTAGTTGTTACTGAAAGAATCCTCACACTAAGTTTCATCAAAATATATCATCCCCTTCGATAGTTATCGTGCTTACCGACGGACGGACAGACGCATAACTTTTACGAAGTCATACTAGAGGTATCCCTCCACTAACGTTTTTGGAACAAACAAAAAGGGGGGAGAATTTATCAGAGCTTAAAAAGGGGAGGGTACCACGATTATTCTTCGTCTAAAAATAGGCTCTATATACCTAGGGCCGGCACAGTTCGAAGTGCTTCCGACGTCAACAAAGGACAAGAGTGACTGTAAGTCGCTGTCGCGGACGTGATCTCCTAAGAGGAGATCTCTCGGTCGTACTAATCTGTAGACCACAATTGTTTATATAAAATGAATATCTGGACTTGAAAAGAAGATAGTAATGATCTTACCAAACAGTTCTTCGCATGGTAGCAGCAAAGAGCAATAAGTTGCTTGCAAATAGGACAACCACCGTTGGTCTTCTTCTTGCAACCTCGTGTGTGGCTGACAACCCTCTTCATCTTCTGGCAGCTAGGGAGGTGACAGTTGGCATTTCGGCACTGGCAAGCGTGAACCAGTGACTGAATGCAACGCTGAATGGAAAGTTTGCGTGCTTCCTGCGGACAGAAATTATCATCAAGGCGGATTCTAGACTGAGCTTCAGTTGGTTCACACACAAAATCAAAACGTGAACTAATAATACTATTTCTCACTTCTTCAGTGGCCAGTTCAAGAAAATTCAACCCCAAGCTCACCTCAACAGCAAGACCACAGTTAATCAAAATGCGGGAAAAAAAAATCTGCAATGGCAACACCCAATAGAGCAGCAAAAAAACAGCTGTGTCCAAACAAAATTTCAGACAAGCTTTAACTGCGAGCACTTCCTGCGAGGCAATCCACAAAAATCAGATACTTAGCAGTCACAATCTTAATTTATGTAATCCCAGGTTCGATTTCCTAGGTCGAGCCTGAAGAGGACCCTTGCCAAGAACGAACGAAATATCGCTGGAATAAATCTCAGTTGACTTATCTGTTTAGCAATAATTCGCACTCAGCATGGACAAAAGGGATAATTGTTCAATAAAGCCTTATATTCTTTAACAGAGCAAGCCTTTTCTATCCTCACTCAAGGGTCACATACGCCAGTTGCCCAACTGCCATCATGGTATGGCGCTGTAGGGTACCTTTATGGTCACCGTGGTGCATTTTGTCTAAAATCACCTGCTATCCACAACAAGCAGAGCATTATTTACGTTATGTGTTGGCTACAGGTCGTCTACGGGAAAACGGTGAAGCCCAATCTAAGAGAAGATGAAACATAAATTAGACCTACGTTGCCTAGCCTTTGCAGAAGCATTTGTTCGGCTTCGCCGACTAAAGTGTTGCTAGAGCAACATTTCGGTTTTGTTTCTTCGCTAACGGTTAAATGCTGAATTTGTGAACCCATCGAGATTTTCAAAATAGCATGTTCCAACGCAAGAAGAATTTTTTTTGAACTGATGACACAATCTGTAATCACACGCCTATCCTTCAGCATTGAACACAACGGAATATCGGAAGTAGGGACTAAATTGACTTTGCAGCCGGTTGATCTTTATCCTTCTCAATCGTAGACATCGTGACTGGTAACTTTTCAGGATCAAAATACCATAGATGCCACTCTACTAACTATCTCGTTGTTTGACATTATCATTTTTATCCCTTACGTTAACACTTCATTCTAGGTTACAGTGATAGACCAGTCTAGCATCTCATGAAAATGACAATGCTTTATCAACCGATTCTTACTTGCAAATTCCTCTCCCCGTGACCGACATGAACCAAGCGTTTCTTATCATAAAAACATCGGAAACAAAATAGGTACACAAACTAGGACAAGTCGCAAACCCCTCACCGCTGAAGATGATTATGGTATAAATGGATTGTTATTTCCAGTCCCTGACATCTCTTCCAATTGAGTTCCCCCTATTCTTTGTTTGAGTGTGTACACTACCACTGAAGTTGTCAGCCCCTCAAATGACTTAATTCTAAAGTTACAGTGATAGACCATGGAGACTAATTTTAATCAAATAAAACGTGCACTAAATTACACAAGTTTCTAGCCCCTCGTCTAGGTACCGATTCTTACTTACAAGTCCATCTCTCGCCCTGATAGACATTGTACCAAATTGTTCTTACCATAAAATACACCGGAAACAAATAATATGTACACCAACTAGCAAAATCTGCAAACCCATGATCACCGAAGATGATTTAAAACCCGATTGTTGCTTAAAAGTCCCCTACATGTCTCACAATTGGAATCGGCCTATTTTTGGTTTCAGTGTGTACCTTACTACTGAAGTTGTCAACCTCTCTAAACTCTAAAACTGTTGTATCTCATCAAGGAATTTTTGTACCAACAAAACGGATGACATATTCTTTCGATCAACTCATCAAGGTCTATCGATAGCCGTTGTAAACAAAAATTATATCTGTATTAGTTCAAAAGTTGAGTTTTCGCCGTAGGCCAACTTTCTAAGTCACCACTTAGAAAGGAGCAAAGGAGAAGCTTTAATTTCTATAGCAATGAGAGAACTTTCAAAGTTCCATTTCTGTACCGCAATCCCAAGTGCAGAAAAGGAATCAGCACTTACGGACCCGTGGGAAAATTACACCTTTGGTTTCTCTAAATTTTCTATTAATCACTCAAAGAAGATATTATGGCTCTGGGGCCGGGAACTGCCTCACGTATTTAGCATTTTTAGATTTTAGTCCATCTTCAATATGAACCTGGTGCCTGCCTGCTAGAACGGAGGTTTCCACTCGAAAGCAGAAACATGGTTTGGTGAAATGAAAGCTTGGCTGCACAACTTGAGGTAGTCCTCTGACATAGGCTATCAACTCTGCTTCACTTCACATACCGTAGGCTCTGGCTCGAGGACAAGAAAGAACCATCCTATTTGGCCCCAGTCAAGAGCTCTACGGCGCTTCGTAAGGTCATACTCATCAATCCGGCCTAAAGTCCAAACTTTCCGTAAAAGCCGCACAGGTTAGACACTTACCACTTTCTAGTAATAAGCTGAAATCGAGGTTCTAGAAAACAAGAGCTACGAGCCCATGTAGCACTTGTTACGATTAGGTGGTGTGAGAAGCGAGAAAGTGAATCTGAGCATTTCTCCGGGAATTCCGATACCCCTCCCCACCGTGCTCGGATCCGGTCCAGACCCTCTAAGGCTGACAATCTATCTACTTTCCAAGTTTCATTCAAATCGCTGCACCGCCCAACAACCGTACGTGTCACCAAAATAAACTGGTTCCAGTAGCTTCGCGAACGAACCGCCACGTAAACTCGTGTGTACCTTTTTTTATGGATTTGCTAAACAAAGCCGAGTGATATTTGCTTTTTTTTGTGTCAATTTGTTATTTAGCATAGTGAAGCAGCGCAAATCAGCTCGTAGCTATGATGTTGTCAAAATAAACCTCTCTCTCTCAAATCACTACAAATTTCCGGTTCCTACTTCATCCTCCTCCTACTTTGGTCGCCAAATGACAAATCTAGGCCGCATAAACTTGGTACTGTCCAAGTTACATTCCATTCTGCCCATCCGTTAAGTTTTTGTGGATGTCACAAAGTTTCCGCCCACCCCTCCCAACTCCTCCAACCATGGCCGCATGGGTTCGTACACATGCTTTGCATATCTAGGTCATCAGTTGTTATCACCCACAAAGTTTCACTTGAATCATTTTACAAACATTTTATCGCAACCTACGGAAGTCAATAGTTTCCAGATTCCCTCTCCCTGTAGATTTCTGGATCCGAAAAATGGCCGGATCCAGGAACGGAAGTCTTCCTAGGGCATTGTGTCGGGTCCTTCAGTCTATTTGGTTGGGTCACTAACATGCCTGCCTAGTTTTATCGTTCCTACCACATGTGGAGGTATCCTATCTCGCGATCATCGGAATTTTCACTCAAATCCGACCGCCCGTTCAAAAGTTATAAATGCCACTAGACTCGGATTCCCTATCCCTCCACCCCCCCCCACCCCCCTACGATGTTCGGATCGTGCAAACGACTATTCTCATGTCGGTCTATTTGGATCCCTCACACTCCTGCCGAGTTTCATCACTTATTACATCAGGAAGTAACAAACACGCTAGATCACCAGAATCCCCCCCCCCCGTGGCCTCCACAGTGCCCGAGTCAGGTCCGGTTAAGTCAATGATGTATCTAGGACTTGTTCTTCCCACCAAGTTTCATCCCCATCCCTCCACTTTAAAGCACAATGGACACTTTTACTTTGTATTAAATGCTTCACAAATAAACATTCCCGACTTCCTTTAGAAGGCGCTACGAAAATCGGCCGTTTTCTTGTTATCCCTTGTCTTTACCTCTCTGGCATTTCGGCGATCCAAATCTTAGGAGATAGGATATCGTGTCAGGAAATTCAAAAACTCCCAGCAATGCCTGATAGAAAAGGATGTATTTGAGATGTCACCAAAGTCAAGCCGCAGATGCAGTTTACCTGATTGTTCTAGTGTTTCATCAGAAGTTCCATGGCTTAAAGTGCCTGTTAAAAGGTTTTCTTTGTGGAATAGTGTTGTGAAGCTTGATTAGCTTACTTTATAAAATGTACCGGAATATGCAATAAGCTTATAAAAAATAACATAGCTACAAAAATCATTCAAAAACAAATGACCTATTCAAATCTGAATTATACAAGCTGATTTATGCATAAAATAAAAATCTACTAAGTACTCACTGTTATCTTTGTCCAAGCTAGTAAATCGAGCATGTACTGGCCCAAAAAATAAATATCATAGAGAGGAAACTGTTGAAAAAGCTGCTGATCTAAGGGGTAAGCATTGTTCCTAGGTTGATGTGCCCCATTGAACTTTAAGCGTTTCCCAAGATTTCCGGTTCCCCCGTCCAACTCCCCCCAAAGTCGCTGGATCCGGTTCGAATTTGAAGTGGGTCGTCTGAGACACAAGGTCTTTCCAAATATCAAGTTTCATTAAGATCCGATCACCCGTTCAAAAGATTCTTGATTCCCCTCCTTCCACTCCCCCCACGATGCTCGGGTCGGGGAAGCGACTAGTTACAACCTAATCTTTTGGGGTCCCTGATATGCCTGCAAAGTTTCGTCGTCCTAGCTTATGTGGAAGTGCCCAAACTAGAAAAACCCGGACTGACCGACGGTCGGACAGAAATTGCGATAGCTATTTGGCACTTGGCCGAAGGGCAAATTCCATAAAAACGAAAAAAAAGGGGACAACCACACAAATAGTTTCGTTTTGTTTGCCGCTCAAAGGGCGCTCCTGGTAGCTGCCCATCGACATCGTTTTCCTGTTTCAGATTTTGTGCTGAAACGGGAACGCTTAGACACTAAGCACATAATTTGGGCCAAATAGAAGATTAAAGTAAAAGGCTCAGAAATTCGAAGAACGATAAAATAAAGAACGAGTTGAACAGTTGAAAAAAAAAAGCCAACGACATAATACAAAAGACGAGCAATGGTTGGCCCCGAAGTCTTAGTAATTTCCAACGACAAGCTCCCCCCAGTAACAGATCATCTCAGAATACAAAATATTTATGCAGAAACTCAGACGGTAAAGGAAGCTGCAACTTACCACAGGGTTCTTTGCTGGTCCCGAATCTGATGACGAAGCTCCATCGTCCAAATCAAATCCTAGTTTGTACATCTTGTGAGGATGTTTCTCGTGTTTGTAACAATTAACACATAAGTCAAAATCATCGCACTCCTTACAATGCCATCTAGTTTCCACTTGAGCCTTGCAAGCATTGCACGTGTACACGAACCTATCCTGTCCCTGGTTATGGAGTTCATACACTAACGACATTGTTGAGAATTTAACCCTTCTCATAGAGGAGAATTCATAATGTTTATCACGAGCTAGTGTCAAGAAGGCATCGCGCCCGTCCATCAAATCACAAGACATCAGAGGGTCTGGATCCTGAACTGGTCCAAGACTAGCCGCACTCTGAATTGAGTGCAAGCGGATCACGAAAAACACCTCCTTGTGTTTCTCCATCGTAGCAACGACACGACTAGACAGATCATTTCCCGACTGATCACTCCCGGATTTCTTGCTGCTTTTCCGCTGTGTGGATTTCTTGTTGATTTTCTGCTTCTTTTTGCTACCTTTCTTGCTGCCGTCAGGACCGATCTCAGTCTCCTCCTGCAAGGCTGCTTCAGCGGCTTCCTGCTTACGTCGCTCTTCCTCCTCTTGGTCGAGCTCTTTGATACTTTCCTCGATCACGTTTGGCCAGAAGTCGCCCTCGAAATAGGGCAGCCCGGCAGGGATGCCTAAATCATCCTCGACTGCCTGCTTTAAGATGTCCTTATAGTCCAGCACGATCCTCTCGATGATGCCTCTGTCGAGCATCTTCTTATACCATTCTTGAAGCCGCTTGGGCTTGGGTATTTTTTGTTCATTAGGGTGACAGTGGAAAATGTAGTCATCCCCTTCGGACGGAGGGCAGGCCCAAATGTGAGCCATGGTATAGCCAAGCTGCTTCACGTAATCAAGATAGCCGAGAAGGATTTCATGGTACACGGCAGTTCGCAGAGGTTTCGGTCGGAAGAAGTGCACTGAATCTAAGTAGGCAAGGTAGACGCGACGCGTATTGGGCATGGGTGCATCAGACCCATATTCCTGTACATGCATGCCAAAGAAGCACACGTCAACCCCATCGATGTCTTGGAAAGCGAACAACGCTTTGGCCCTGTAAAATGACGTGTGTAAACAAGCGGAACAAAGAGTGTCTATAAGAAGATGCAAATATAAGGTTTGAAGACAAGCTGACCATTCATGCTAACAAAATAGAAAAAATTATTTTTTTGTGTTTTTTTTTCTTGATCAGCTAGTTATCTCTCTAAGATGAAGATTTTAGATTTTATTTATCCCTCGCACATCATCTTAGAGGGATAATTAGCTGATCAAGATAAAAATCCGAAAATCCCATTTTTCTATTTTGTTTGCAAGAAGATGCAACAATACAAACTCTCCAACGAAACCAACTGTCTACTTATACCACTATCAACTTTGTTCGCCCTTCATTGGTCTTCTGTAGCATGCGCCGGGATTGACGGGAATAACCATTTCAGAAACTGTTACACTTTTCGCATTGACGCGAGCCATTTCTCTATTTGGGAAACCCATCAAAAGGCAGGCGGATTGGAAAATACTAACCGGGAAAGATTTGAGAAGAGGAAACACTTTTAGAACATTTAAAGCTGATAAAAGCTAACACAAAGATTTGCACCCTTGGATAAGAAGTAAGCACAATTTCTAACATTTACGGTTATAAATGTTAGCTTTAAAGTTTCACTGAAAAGGGCAGAGAAGAGACAGTCTTGTTACCCCTCACTTATTCACTTAGAGAGGCTTGAAGACCCGATGAAAATGCGTTACTTTGTTGCTCCACTATTCACGAATAACCAATTTTCAAATAGTGGAATTTCCCTGTCAGATGTGTGGTACTACCTGTGTCGCATGCTTGACGAAAAATATTTATGAACATTTTTTTGTTCAGGCACTAAGCAGTCTTCGCCAAGCTTATCATCGCCCACTAAAAAGTCGCGTCTGTGTGCCGATTCAAATATTCCGCGTCATAGTAGAATTTACGCTGTGGGGAAAGCCGTAGATACTCTGAGCCTCACTACGAGAGCAGATAGTGGAAAATCAAAAAATCTCTTAGCAGAATCCAAATAACTCAGTGTATTCAACTAAATGATACAAAAATAAGTTTGCTTTTCAGTTAAACTTTAAAAAATTTAGCTACGGTTATGTCGGCTTAGGTTAAAGAGTTGTAAACAGAATTTTGACAACCTACCATCATAAAAGCAGCAAAGCTGGAATGCACGGGTTAAATTCATGTGTTCTTATGGAACGATTCGACCAAGTAATTGACAAATTAAGAATAAATCCAAATAAGCTTTGCATTGTTTTCATCCATACCACGAAGACTGCTCAAGGGCTCTCAGTACAGACAACAAAGCCGAATAAACAAACCAAACTTAATTCAGATGGACTTCAATCTAAAGAGCCAACTGAACAACTCAACAGCCAACTGCAAAAAAAAATGTCTTTATTTGAATTGACATATCCAAAGCTATTTTTTTGAATTTAAAGGTATTACGGATTAATAATCATTTATTTTTTATTTTATTTTAAACTCACCTATATGGGAACTGCTCTGGAAGATCACCGTTCTCTCCGCAGAATCTGCTCTTCATTCCTGGCCTGACATCCGTGATTTTGTCTAGCGATGAAACCACTCTAATGAAGACTTCCCCAGCTCCAGCTTCCTTCTTCTTCAAGAAGTTATTCACCCTCGACTCCAAGAAAGTTCCCAGCTTTGTCGTTGGAAGCCTCCTGGCTGTAAAGCGATTCTCCTTCCTTTTTTCGGATCGCGCGCGGAGACAGTTCTCACAAGTAAAGCCATTAGGCCAGATAGTATCGAAGTGAAGCACACACACTTGGTGAAGCTTCCTACCGCAGTCGTTGCAGTCGACCCAAGGCTCCAACTCCTGAGCGTCGTTCTTCATCTCGACAAACTCCGACTTCTGCACTGTGAGAGATGGCTGAGATGGATCGTCACCAAGGGTCACAGCGTCACCCTGAATGTCGTTAAAGCATTTGAGGCAGTATGTGTACCTAAAGAATAACCAAAATCATGAGTGCCCATTTATCCGCAACAAGACAGCTTCAGGGGGTTCTGTTTCTTGCCTTATATTTATGTTATGTAGTTTGTGTAGTATGACTAAATGAATTAATAAATGAATCGCTTTCCTGACAGAGCCGTTATCATAATTAACTAGTGCAGAGCACAAGTAGTTCCCTAAATGACTGTTAAGGGTTTATTTGCCATTTAGTAAACACAAATGCACCGGCGAAAGTCAGATCGCCGTCCAAGTAACATGTTTAATATTTTCCTATATGTAAAGAAGACAATGGCCAGATATCTTACGTATAAGGCCTACCGGCTACCAACGAAAAAGAGGTTATTTTTCATCCATAGTCTTGTCTCGATAATCTGAAGCATAAGGCAGGCAAAGAAGTAAATCCCTGACTGCAAAATGATATGAATCCAGCGGTAGTGGTACCTATGATAGAAGACTGAGCACTAGAGCGAGAACGGCCGAGACCGCTGCATTCCCCAGGAATTCAAATAACTGCCGAAGACAGGCGCGCTAATCTCCATGAAGCAAAATAAACCAGGAAGCAGACGGAAACAGACAGAAAATAAAGTTTTAACGTGTCTAATCGCAGCGGCATTTTCTAATAAGGTTACCAAGTTTCGAACAACTACTTCTGTGCAGAATGGGGCTACTTAAGTTTTGGCACCTAGTGCCCTTTGAATCTACTGACTTCATTAACGCTAAATGCGTAAAAACCGCCACGACCTCACCACCCGATTTTAGTAATCTCTTGTTCTAACCAGGACTTTCGTTTACCTAGCAGACAAAAGAAAAGGCTGAGTGGAGCCACACACTTACCGGTTCTGGTAGCTGTAATATTTTCCATCACGAGGGATGGCACAGACTTGCGCTCCGTAACAACATAGGACTTGGGGCTGGTAAGTATACTTGTGCCCGCAGCAGTATCCCAAAGACTGCATAACCGGATCGATTTCGGATTCGAAGACCTCCGAAAGCTGCAAGAAAATTACGTGAGCAGGGTATTCAGAAGATGCCAATCATTCAAATAATCAGAAAAAACTTGGCCTACTGCTGGGCAGGTTAAATCACACGACTGGATCGATGCCACAAATCGCCAAGCACTACCATAATATGGTCGAACCGGTCCGGTCCTTATTCATGTCCGATGTATGGCAGCATGGATGAGAATCTAAAACATTTATTGTGAGAATGCGAAAGTTTGAGTGAACTTAGGTTAGAAATTTTTGGAGTGAACGGAGGTGAATGGATGAAGAATGGATGTGTGGTGTAATGGGGAATAACTGTTTTGGAAATATAAAACAGCTGGTGAGGTTCCTCAGGGTAGGAGGAATTTAATATTTTTTTTGTGGTATTGTTTTTTTGTTCTATGCGTATTTGCCATGGCCGTTGGCTCTTAGCGCAAACAAAATCTTATCTTACCATAATAGGCTAATTCCAGCAACAGCAGCCCGGACACAAGTTTCTACCAGATGGCATTCTTATCGTTATCTGTTTGGTTCTATTCACGATCGAACACTTTTTAATGCTCCCATGTCGAACACCGAAACCATGTTTTGCCACTTTCCGAGAAAAAATGAAACTAAACTCCTGACCAATTTACACATAGGGTGGAGGTATGCTTCGTTGAATACCTCTGAAAAGTGTATACCTCCTTGGTCTTGTTTTGGAAACAAATTAATGAAGAACTTCACATCAACTGAGAGCCAAGTGGCTCAGCTATGTTCTGGCAAAAACAATAAAATTCAATTAATTCTCAGGTGACCTTCTGTTTCTTCTGATGAGATGCTTCGGACAGTCATGAAAGTATTGGGAAACTGTTGCAATACTTGGGTCGCCGCAACCTGACCGCTTGGGAGTGCAAAACAAGTAAAAGATTAAAAAAATAAACATTGTATGGCTTTATTTTACCTAAAACATTATTTGCTCTCAGTACTGTGCATAATTATTTGCTAGGTCAGAACTTGATCTTATTAAAACTCCTTCGGCCCTAGATGACTGGGAATAATGCATACAAAGCTAAAAGGAGAAGTAAACTCCATATTGTGGCTGGTAGAAACGGTCGAAAAACTGCTGAAGAATGTTTGAACAGACTTGGGCGTTTCGAGCAGTTTTTTTTTACATCTAGTCCACATTTTTGGGAACCATTCAAAAGCTAGGTTTTGTGCGAAGTAAGATACATCTACTGTACTGTAAAATCCGAAAGGTCCGATACCTTGGTGCAGCACTTATACACTCTTGAGGTCTTCTTGTTATACAGCCAGGCGTTGTCAAACATCATCCAAATATCGTCCACGTACTCCCATGGATCCTTGTACTGCCCAGTCTCTAGTTTGCGCTTGATCGAGGACAGATCCATTGGCTTCTTAATTATGTCGAAGTAGTCCGGTATTCCTAACTTTGTGGGGTCGACGGGCTCACGGAAAGGAAGGGACTCGGGATCTTGTCGGTATAGTTTCTCCAAGGTTGGCATGAGAGATTGGCGTAGTTCTTCAGGTTTGAAAACTAGAAAGAAGCATGAAGTAATACATGAAGATTTGGTCATTTTCCTCGAACAGGACTCGAACGGAACAGAAAGCAGATATATATTAGCAAATTGGATGGGAGGCCGTTTAGCTTCTACAATCGCTCTGTTGGCAAGCTGATCGCTACCGGCATTTCTTTCTCGAATTATATGACCATAAATGTTTAAGTCACGAGAGCTACCCCAGACAGCCCTTTTGGTAGTCGTCTCCTGAGACCAGGAGCGAATACAAGATAACTGCCTCATGAAATGCTTGTTCAGCTGATATTCATCAACAAGGAGGAACGCTTCAAATTAAGATATGCTGGATGCTAAAAAATAAACGACTCTCGTCAGATTTCTGACAAATAAGCTAAGTTCGAATCACACTAGCCCCACGTAATTGCTGGGCGGAAGAATGGCCGATAGGTCCACGTTATTTAATCGTTGTGGCACTTCTAAGCCCCTTGATCCGGTCCCAAAAGTCTCTATGTCCACTTACAACAACATTCAAGAGGCATCGTCCAAGACACCTGGACGGACAAACTGAAGCAGAATCGAATGTCTCCCGGTTCGATCTTGAACTTCAAAAATGACTTTCATCGACAGGAGTTCGATGGTCCTTCGAGAACCGATTAAACCCCTTACTAACTTGCGAAAGAATTTAGCTAAGAACTGTTTGCACATTATTTGTTCGTCAAGCTGTGCTGTCAAGAAGTACTGTCTAAGCAACGAAACGGACGGACAAACTTACGCACAATCTAGTGGCAATGGCCCTTTTTTCAACTCAATTTTATTTCAACACTAATTACGGACTAGCCGAATAGCAGGTGGTAAAGTCAAACATGCATTAAAAAATAATCAAAAATGTCAATATATACTAGAAATCGGTCGAATTACAAATAAAATCCTGAGAACAAACATTGTAAAAAATAACGATTGGGGTAATATACAACGGGGGGGGGGGGGGGGTAAATAGTAGCCTACTAGTTTCTGTGACGTAGGGCAACAAAGAAGGGGACACAACTATTCTTGCATCTCACGTCTCGGCAAAACACTGGTTGAAGGGCAGGGACTGGTTCGGAAGCTTGTCTTTGAGCCCTCTCTCTTTCTGTTGTAAAGTGGAGGGGGAGGTGGGGGGGGGGGGGGGGCAGGATGTCAGAAGGACAGGGTTCAGACGAATCTGGACACCAGACTTTAAGCACAAATTTTCACGACGATGAGACAAGGTTGTCACATTATATTTTTTGAGAAAACAGATACAAGGGACTTAAATTTATCCGTTATTAGGAGAGCTCGGTATTGTATCCTCTATAGAGCATCCGATTGCTCGCGAGTCACATCAAATGCCATACAGGACAGCAGTATTCTAGGACTGGGCGAAAGAAAACACTTAAATCTGGGATCGCAAAAGTCGCTTGCGTCGACAGGAGTTCAAGCTGTGTGGATGGTACCGGAGTCCTTGAGACGTTGCCGATTGTCTTTTGAGAACCGTCCGATCAATTCCCGACGGCCCTTACTAATGTACGAAAGAATTTATCCGACAAGCTCTTTGCAAAAAATATCCAGAAAAAAAGGTTCAGCCGAAGCCCCGTTCTTTTCCATCCCCTGTTATACAAAAGCAAGTATTTGCGAGCATTAATAAGGCTGGCGAGTTCTAGAGGTTAGCGTTCACACTTCACATCGTTGTTTACTTTGTCCAGCTCTGTTATGGCCCTTCGGCTACTTTAGATAGCAAAACATATCCGAATCTGTCACGACTACACAGAACTGCTACCGACGACCAAGGGTAGATATCACCAATTAACGAAATAGTAAGTAAAACCACAAAATTCCGAACTTCAATCCAATCAAAGTGGGAAGGATATCCTCCCCCCCCCCCCAAAAAAAAAGAAAAGAAAAAATGGCTCTTACCAACTTTCCCGACCCGCGACTTTGGACCACCAGACACTGTTGCCACTTGATTCTCAATGGGGGGCTTTGAGTCGCTCGACTCCTCGTTCATTTCCGAGACCTCTTCCTTCACTGACCTCGGCTCGTCTTTAACCGACGAATCTTGCGCAACACTGGAAGGCTCGTCAATAGGCTCTTGCTTCACCTCACTGCTGAAACTGATATGATAGGTCGAATCAGTGACTTCCAACTCCTAACAACAACCATCAACAGTTTGCACATTCGGTAGCCGAAGATTCCTTGTGTAACCCTTTTTAAAATTTAACTGAATACGGCATACATCCGAAAAACTAGTCAGGCATCACTTGTTCACTTGAATAACATAAAAACTCGATAAAAATGCGTTACTTCGTTTGTCTGTTTTCCACAAATAAGCGATTTCATCGATGAACTTATTTCGGATCTGTGGTCGCTCTGTGAGCTTGTCCCGAGTATTTACCAGCTGCAAATGTAAGCCATTGCCGTAAAATAAAGTAAATCTCAGATTCCTTGCAAGACCTTAACATCATTTCCTACTTTCTACAGGCGCAACATTTCCGGGCTTATCATCTTTGCAGGCCTTTGTTGAAATTGAAATTATCCGCGTCTGGGTGAATCTTGAGTTGTCGTGCACGCAACACTCACTCTGGATGTAATTACTAATACCCTATGTGATAAAATAGAAAATCCCGTAGACGAGTCAAAGTATTTCAGTGAATTAAAATATCAGACGTAAAAACAAGCTACCCTTTTCAGTTAAACTTTGAACTACCCTTCACAAAAAAGGCGCATAGGGGACTGGTTGGATGGGAGACGGAAGACTCAGGACACTCAGGAGACACAGTCCGTACCTGAATGACCCATTTATACCTGTGCGCGTTCAACACACTTGACGACTATCTCTCCCTTCCGATGCAGTCTCCGGGTACCTGCAGAAGAACCGAAGAAATGGTGTCGCAGCTGCGCTGACCCAAGATTTGAGTCATTGAGTTTGAGTCGTTACGGGCACGTTTACTCCTTCTTCCTGAGAATCACTGGCGTGTTTTCGACTTAGTCATATAGAGTATTATGTTTCACTGATCGCATGATATGTGCTGGATCGGACTAATGAGGTAAAATGAAAAATGTGCCGGATCTGATTAGTTAAGACTGATCGCGTAATTTGTGTTAGAAGTTGAAAGCAGGAATAAAGATTGAACACTGGAGCCATGCCAGGCTCCAATCCATGCGGTGCTTGTCGCAAAAACTGCGACTTTCCAGTGCACAGCTTGCCCGGCTTGGTTTCACCGAGCTTGCGCTGGTATATCAAATTCCGAGCGGTCGAAGACCCCAAACTGGCTTCGTCAGAACTGTCGCAGCAGCAATGAGCCTATTCCGCCTCCCCCAAACCGAAGGAGATATAACTAGTGCCACAAAAAATGCGACGTCGGTTGCTTTCAATGTTCGGCTTGCTATGCCTGGCGTCACGGACCATGTGCCGGGATATCAAAAAAGGAACGCGAAAATTTGCCAAAATGCACCTGTATTAGCAGCAAATTATGGTTTCCTCAACTCCGCCGCCCCGATTGTCACCTAAAGGTACATCGAAAGTGGTGAGCAAGTTACCGTGTCAAACCAACAGCCCCTCGCCCTTAAGGACTTTTTTTTCACAGCCAAGAAGTAAGTCTGGATACTCAACTTAATTTGGCCTCTCCCTCAAAGTTTGCACGAAGCAGGCTAAATTGCACGTTTACCCCTGCTCCAAATCGCAACTCTTCCCTCCCAACCGATGCTGGTTGCCAAACTGATTTCCATGGGATCAAGTAGTGAAAGTGAACGTAACAAGTCAAAAAAATGACCAGGGTTGTCAAGTGCAAACCGTAGCAATGACCCAAACAGAAGCAAGTACTCAGTGCAGCGTTGTCGGATGCGATCGGGCTTGTCAAAATATGCCCTTATTAATAAACCGATCTTGCCAAACTGCGAACTCCCTAATACCCACTATTATCGGCTTGCCCCCCCCCCCCCTGTGAACCCATTATTTCTGTATGTTCAGCTCGTTCGAACTATTCGCCACAAACACGTATACGGGGAGGGGGCGGGGGGGGGGGGGGGGGTCTGGAGTCGGTACATCATAGAAACTAGTTCAACAGAAACTTTCGTTTTCGGCCTTTAAAGCCAAGACAACAAAGCTGTTGCTGTGGCGGTACTGCAAACTGCAGGCAATGCCTTCGGCATTACCCTGCACATCCCTTTTCTTTAACTTCTCATCAACATCGCCATCATACTTCCCGCACAGTCCCGGTTTTCTTTTGAAACAGTTCTCATGCTCTGAATCTCGAGTTCAATTTTCCCTAGGAGAATCCATAATCCCGAAAGAGACCTAAAGAGACATACCTTTTGGTTTCATCCATCTGACTGTCCTGGGACTCATCTCCCATCATCTTCCCGCTTCGCATAGGCTTCACATCAGGCTTATTAGACTCTTCATCCGAAACAGCTTCCAGCTTATCATCATTATGCGGTGTAACTATCGTATTATTTACTCCATCATATTCCTGCTTGATCATGTGCTCTTGCTTCATCATATGATCATCCATTCCCCCCATCTGATGCCCTCCCATATTTCCAAATGGCGACTGGCTCGGTCCATTTTGGTTCATTTCCTCCATCATGCCCTGGCGGTTATTCATCATAGGCATGCGCTGTTGCTGCTGTTGATTATTATACCCAGGCATGCAGTAGTTGGACATACCCGGCGCAACGGTTTGGTTAGGTGGACTAACCATCTCGGGTTTTATTTGCTGTGGAAGCGGCATGCGCATCTGGCCAGGGCCAGAGTGTCTCATCATTGGTTGTTGTTGCATAGGTTGCATATTAGGCCTCTGTTGGGGCATTTGGTTCGGGAAACTCTGAGGTCGCATGTTCTGTTGAGTCTGGTTGGGCATGGACATCACGGGTGTAGGTGGGCCAACGGAAGAAGGCGGTATCATGGGAGGTTCTGGGGTCGTCTGCTGATTCTGGATTGCCTGCTGCTCCTTCCGTTTTTGGCGCTTTTCGTCCAACTCTTTCTGGATCTTATAGATCTTCTCCGCTAGCAGATGGTAATACTCTGACCTCGTATTTGCCTGACGATACATGTCTCCTTCCACTTTCCGGGCATACTGAACTAGGTTGTGCATTCGCTTATCTTTCATGCACTCTGGGTCTGGGGCAGGGAATATGGCCTGCACCAGCTTTTGAACCAGGTGGTTTCGAAGATCCGCAGGGACGGATGAGTGCCAGTCTTTCGTTATTCCGACTGGAGACGCTGTTACTTGATGTGCCTGTAGACCCCCAGGCAGCTGTGCCGGCCCAGTAAGTCGTGCGTCTGGACTATGACCGCTCAGCTAAAGAAAGAGGGTAAACTCAGACCATTATGTCAGGTAAATATCACGGTGAGAAAAGTGTACTTCAACTTGTAAAGTCGGCTAACTCAAATAGAATGAGAGACCCAGAGGAAGATAGTACACAACAATTACAGAAATTGGCAGCCCCTGTATGGTACAGCCCGTTCACAGGAGCTTCTGGGTAAGTATTAAGACTGAGATTTCCTTAAGTACTAATCTGTTTGAACCCATATGGTAGCCCCATGGTCAGTTTCCAGTGATTTTGGGACTATTATTTAAATCTTCAAACCCAATGAACCCCAATACTAGACAACTTTCTGTACAACTCGATGCAAAATTTTTGGGTTGTTCATTGGTCGGGTCACGTACGTGTCTTAGACCTACAGCCCTCCCCCCAGAATCCAAGCCTAGCTAGGCCCATGTATCAGCGACCCACCATCTCAGATGGACACTGTATCAACAGTGTAGGGCCTGGATAGCTTTATGTAGGAGTGTGATGGTTGTTTTCGATGTGCACTTTTTTATTTTATTTCATAGCAATCATCCTAACTGAAGCAATTAAAGTGAATGAAAAACAACTCTTTTTCTCAAAATCAAATCGACTATTTTTTAAGCTAGGATGACAAAACCTACGGCGACTCCAGAGGGAAAGGGTGTCAATCCTTTTTGGTACTAGTCTCCTTCAATCAGACAATAACCCTATCGCCTCGAAACAGGTTTATGCTCACAAGTGAGCAGGTTGACAGCTACTCACATAGTTGCTGTATAGTGGCTATGAGGTGAGATATTCAGTTAAAATGTAAGAATGTCCGTCATGATAAAAACCTAAAGACACCTGAGAAGTGAATTAGGGACCAAAAGGGGCTTTCGAGGCTTTATGCAAGCCCTGTGTGATACATCGGTTATGATCTAGAGACCAAACTACTGTTACGACCATCTTAGTGTTATGATCCGCGAAAAAATAAGTTTTTAAAGATAAATAACATATACATTATCATAATGCTTACCACAGGGAGGCATAAACATGTGTTATCATGATCAAACCTCTGACAAAAATACACAGCGAACATTCAGTCACAGTGTAAAAAATTACATTCCCGGACCTTTGACGAAGCTCTTACCTGGCTTTCTGCTAGGCTCTGAGGGGCAGAGGAGACCTGGGACAGCGAGCTCGGCAAGCTGTTGAAGAGCTGGTTTGGTTGGCCTGACTGAAGAACATTCACATTAGGCGGACCTGGCCGAATGACTTTCTGGCCTATGTTCTGTGCTTGTGGGGCCACCGGTCTCTGGCCGACCATCTGGCCCATCTGATTCACATTTATCATTTGGTTTGAAGAGTCCTGACCACCAGGGAGTAACATATCAGGAAGCAGGCTTTGATTCGGGCTCTGGTTGGGAAGGGCCTGACCAGGAGGGGCTAGAAATGAACTAGTGATAGGATAGCCAACACATGTGATACACCTAGACTCCTGAACTGTGACTAGAGCTGATCTGCCAACTCTCGGCCGAAGCACAAGTCACTCATATAAATACCGCAAAGCACCTCTTTCAGATAGCATATTTAACAGTCTGAAGTGCGAAGCCGCTGAGCGCCTATACCATGGGTGTATGTTTTTGTCATTCAGATAATAACATATATCATGTTACCCGGAATCAAGACCCCTTTTGTAGGGACCCATGTAGGACCAATGAGGACAGAAAATAAGCTGAAAGTCGAAAACAACCGGAAGTAGAGGTATGCTTCCTTGACCGTTAGTTAGAAAAGCGTCATTTACATTCGCTCTCTCTGGCCAAAGTCACTACCGGTCGGCCAGGGTAGGCAATTAAAGCTACTAAGAACACCTAAATGGGTCTTAATTATACCATTTAACCCAAAACTGCGCCGTTCAGAGTTAGCTAAGTTCAAAGAAGCATACCTCTGCTGTACAACGAAATGACAAAAAAACGATCCTTCCAAAGAGACGACTCCCCTTGTTTTAAGTTAACAACCGGGGCTGACCTGGAACAACCATCACGATAGAAGGCACAGTCATCGCAGAGAAACCCAACCTAGATCATGGATCATCTAGCCGTACGGCCATTAGCTTCTTAAAACACCAGTATGCCCTTATTACCTTAAGTTAGTAAATGTTTAGGATGTAGAACAGTAATTTATTCGCTCACACTTTCACGGTTACAAAACCAAAATTAGTAGTTTTTTCTGTTTACTGCTTTCGTTCGCGCCTTTTCCTACGATACGCTACACCGCTGGATTAAAAATAAATGTTAGAGATTACGAGATTACTACCACCATCGGTTGCGCAAATAAAAATTGGCTATGAAAAAGAACCAACAAACGCACCAGTGTACTAAAATGAGAGTTGCTTACCGTTAGGATTTCTATTAGTATTCGCCGTCTTAAGTGGCAGACACACTGGGCAGTCCGCACGCTGGCAATTTTTCCAGTGAGATATGATCTGCCTCGAGGAGGAGCAGTGTGGTACCTGGCATGATTTACCAGCCGTGCAGCTTGTCATGTGAGTAAGGACATTCTTCATCGTGCGACAGTGGGGGAGGTTGCACTGCAAATGACAAAATTACCAGTTACAGCTCGCTTTGATTGACAACTCGTTCACTGCTTGACTCATTAATAGTCACTCACATATCTTGAATCCAGTCAAACAGAAAATGGACTTCGACCTTGCTTGAACTTAGCAGTTATGATAAAGTCAGCAATTACACATGCATTGGTTCGCTTTTACTTTCCCAAACAATACCAATTGTTTCGTTGGGATCCCAAACCGATTATGTTATGATTTTCTTGTCCCAGACAATATCGGTAGCCGGGAAAGGCAGGGAATTTATCGCAACCATAAGTGCCGATTCTTGACACACCCGAGAGCAATTTCCTGATAGACCCGCGCGCAACCTGGCTCCCGGTCCATTTTTCCCAGACTCCGGTTCATTTATAAATTCGGTTGGAAAAGAATTGGAGAAAAGCCTATGTCTTCCCTATATCCTTATCCCAAGAATGCTCAATAAACAAAAGCAACAACGAAAAGTACAGTAACTAAGATTATCGTTCCTTTCGTCGAAGAGTGATGACCACCAAATGAGGCAAGTTGTTTACGTTAACTTAGTTTTTGTTATATGGTACATTTGGTTTCACTTCAATTCATTCACTAGGTCGTAAGAAGCTTTCTGTTTCATTGGAGGCAACCCGGTCTATAGCCAATTTGCTGCAGAACCATACATGTGCAGCAGGTCCAGGTTCTTTAATTTCTAAAACACTTCGTAACAATATATTTCGGGGGAGAGGGTCTCGTGTTTTTTTTCCTGCATAAACAGTCGGTAAATAACTAGCCTAACATTTTGGCTAGTAACGCCTCTGCGTGTTCCACCCTACTTACCGTAATTACTACGCATGACGTCACGAATCGTGGATAAGTACCGAAGTCGCGCGATCACTAGAATTTCGGCCCCCCCCCCCCCACAGTTCCCGGATCCGGTCCTATTGCTTCAATGACTTATCTAGGACTTGTGTTGTTCTTCCTTCCAAGTTTCATCCCGATCCCTGCACTCTAACGCGGACTGATCGGACCAATCACGTCACAGAGATCGTGGTTACCACGTTGGAACGGTCAGCGTAGTAGCTTTCTGCGAGGTTGGAACAAAAATAGGGGTTCCGGCTAACCCCCCCCCCCCCCCCCTGCGAAAACCCCCCGCATAATAAAAAACAATCCCGAAAGAATCTTCTAAGTCCAAAATAATCCTTACGCCACGGATAGTACAAGGGATTAGGATTAGCTGGGTACCCAGATTAGCTCATGTACCTACTGACGGATGCATAAGAGCAGGATAACAGGAAGCATTATCCAGTAACAAGTGTAAGAATAAGCTTGTGCGTGCAGAAAAGGTACGTGTATGTGAAGCAAAAAGTGCTGCCAGGATGTGTTTTAAGTTTTGCATGCGTTAAGCGCAGGCAGAACAAAGATAAACAAGGGAGGGGAGTGTAAAGAGGAGGTGAAGGATGATGGTGACAGAATAATTGCCGAAATCAACGAACACTCGAATTTACCTTAAGCTGTTGTCAGTGAGGGGTTATAAGTGAAAGATCAAATCAAAACCCGTGCCACTCAGTGTAACGATTCCCCCAACTCAATTCCTTCCCCTTCTTGGCGAGGAAGCTGCAGTTAGGTGCCGTTAGTTTTTGGGATCCCAGTACGTATGTGGGGGGATACCTATGACATCGCAAAAGTTGTCCGTCTGTCCGTCCGTCCGTCTGTTAGCACGATAACTCTCGAAAGGGTTGACATATTTTGTTCAAATTTTGCACGATCACTCTTTGGGTCAAAGTACAGGTCAAGTCCGAATGTTTCGTGAATATTGAACGTTTTGATTCGTATTAAATGTGAAGGATATAGGGTTTTTTTCGCCGGGGGGGGGGGGGGGGGGGGGTTCGTCGGGTTTTTTTGGCAGGGGGGTTCCTCGCCGGGGGGGTTCTCGCCTAGACCCCAAAAATAGTACCTAATAGTTACTATTGTTAGAAGGGTGGAACACGCTCATGATGATTTTCAGGATCTTTTCTCTGCATCTGCGACACTGTAGAATGTCGTCGTACCTCCATAAGATAAACTATATTCGCCCTACTGGGCAAACACATTCGTTAAGATACAATACTCCCATGATCCATGTCCCTTAGTTGCAAGCAGCAAGCAAAATGAACGTCTGAACTAAAGTAGGCTGAATGCTTTAGAAGTAATGTCACACTACATAACTAATCTTGAACAAATACATTCAAAGGAGCCACATCCTGCCCACTTTGTTTGCAGTACTTGACGAGTAAAAGTAACTTACCTCTGTATTTGACTGATTTTCTCTTCTCTGACATTTATGGGCATGAAGAAGGAGGACAAGCTGTTGCTGAATCAACTTTCTCTTCTCTGGTTCAGTCGAAGATGCAGCCCCTCCCGAGTGACTTCCTGCCTGACTCACAATAACCTGTGCATGGGATCCACCTCCAGGCCCTGGTCCTTGAAGGGTCATCGGCGAACCCGAGACCTGCGGTTGTCCAAGAGGCTGTTGAGAAATCGCAGGCTGGTTTGGTGGTTGCTGCATCTGGTTCATGTTTGTCATAGGTCTCATATCCATTCCTGCATTAGCAAATCTAGGCTGCTGCTGCATCATCGGACGAGGGGCCATGTTAGGCATTTGATTTGGCATCCCACTTGCAGAGGAAACATTGAAGTTGAACTGATTCTGATTCCCTGAAGGACCCATTTGGTTCATAGACATGTTCGGATTCTGCAACAAGAAAAATTGTCATACATCAGTAGGCCAGAGAGATAAGACTAAAGAGTGTAAACCTGAGACAAACAGGAGAGGAAACAAGAATCGAAGGTACATTCGAACTATCAGTTGTTAAGTGTAAAGTGTGCAAGAAACTGAATTGCTGTTTATGACAAATGAAACGTTGAAGTGGGGTAGAATATACAAAACAAAATTTTCAGTAATGTCTTGATCGTTCTCACTGACAAAAACTTCAAACACTAGGCATTTGTCCAACCTTAGTCATGTAGTCCTCTCTTCTGAATATTGCTTTTGTGAACATTCCCATAATTGACCAAGAAATCCGCGGTTGGTTAGCTAGGATAAGTGGTAGTGGGTCTTTGAGTTTGTATGCAAACTATTATAAAGCGTGTTTAAATACAGAGGAGGTGAAACTAATATTTAATTTGAGGGCAGATAACCTGCCACTCCATGAAAAAAGGAAGTGTTTGGGTAGTGTTAGTGAAAAATCTGGTCCTCACTTTTGTCCACTATGCAGTGAGGGAGATGAGAGTCTTATTCATTTTATGTATGGTTTTGATGAATCGGAGTAAGGGAGGAAAATTTTTAGTTTATGGGTGGGAGCGGCTGTTGAAAATTATGCAGAGTGGGTCTTTTCTTAGTTTGAGAAACCTGGCGAAGGTTCTCAGTGGTTAGTCTACACAAGGAAAAGTGTTTGGGTGGTGTTTAGTGTAATGTAGCAGTGTTGGTTTCTTCGTATTTACATTTATTAATTTTATTTTTTTGCTATGGGGCTTTTACAGTAAACAAACATCATATCATATTCTATTCACCATGCTGTTGCTAGCAAGCAAGGTATAAGATAATTTAAGGTTCTGTGCTCCTAACTTTCACAAAGTGGACAAATGTTAATAAACATATCAAGCACACTAGTATGTTTCCTAGCCCCTTCCTCACAGTATTACAGTTTGGAGTCAATACTGATGACTTTTTGTGGCACTTGCCCTTCGGCTAAGTGCCATATAGCGATCCAATTTCCGTCTGTCAGTTGGTCTGTCAGTCCCGGTTTTGCTAGTTCGGGCACTTCCAGATAAGCTAGGACGATGAAACTTGGCAGGCATGTTAGGGATCGGAGCAGATTAAATTAGAAATAGTCGCTTCCCGTTCCGACCATCTGGGGGGGAGCTAACTTACGAAAGGGTGATCGGATCTTAATGAAACTTGGCACATGGAAGGACCTCATTTCTCAGACGTTCCCTTTTAAATCCAAACCGGATCCGGTGACATTGGGGGGTTGAAGGGGGAAACTGGAAATCTTGGAAAACGCTCACGAGTGGATAGATCGGGATGAAACTTGGTGGAAAGAACAAGCGCAAGTCCTAGGTGGGGGGATCCGAAATTCGAGTGATCCCGCAAGTTAGGTGTTTCCTGATGTGCTAGGACGATGAAAATTGGCAGGCATGTCAGGGACTCGAACAGATTGACTCGAGAATAGTCGTTTCCCCGATCCGACCATCTGGGAGGGCTGAAGGGAGGGGGAATCCTGAAAGTGAGGTATTTTTAACTTGGGAGCGGGTGATCAGATCTTAATGAAACTTGATATATAGAACGACCTTGTGTCCCAGACGCCCCATTTTTATTCCGGACCCGATCAGGTGACATTGGGGGGGGGGGGAGCCTGAAATCTTGGGAACGCTTTGAGTGGAGGGTTCGGGATGAAACTTGGTGGGAAGAACAAACACAATCCTAGATATCGGAACGACATACAAGGACCGGAACCAGTCACTGTGGGGGAGGGGGGGGGGGGTGAGTTCAATACTTACTGAAGTGCTAGGACGATGTGATGAATCTTTGCAGGCGTGTCAGGTACCCAAACAGACGGACTTGAGAACTTAGTTTACCCAATCCGAAAAGCAAGTGAAGGGATTGGGAACCTGGAATCTAGTGACAAGCTAAGCTATTGAGCGGGTGATCGGATTTAAATTAAATTTGATATTTAGAAACATCTCGTGCCTCGGACATCCCACTTTAAATCCGGACTGGATCCTAACACATTGGGGGGATCGGGATGAAACTTGGTTGGAAGAACAAGCACAAGTCCTAGATAAGTCACTGACGTAATAGGACCAGATTCGGGAACTGTGTGGGGGGGGGGGGGGGGTCCGAAATTCTAGTGATCGCGCGACTGCGGTACTTCCTGACGTCCTATGACGATGAAACTTGGTATATATGTCAGGAACCCGAACACATTGACTTGTGGATAGTCGTTTCCTCGATCCGACCATCGTGGGAGGAGTGGAGGGACGAGGAATTCGGAATCTAGTGGCATGGGCAGCTATTGAATGGGTAACTGGATTTAAATGAAACTTGGCAAGTGGAAAGAGCTATCTTCTCAGATGTTCTATGTCAAGTCCGGCACGGATTCAACACTTGTGGTAGGAGGCCTGGGGGTACCCGAAAATTGCTTAGAGCTAAGTCGAGGGATTAGGATTGAACTTGGCGGGAAGAACATGCATAAGGCCCTAATTGATGGAGCCAGATTGTATCAGAGCTCTGTAGGGGGGTTTGAGGGGGTTTCCTGGTGATCGCCAGTTAGGATAGTTCCAGGACTGCTGTTCTAAGGACGATGAAACTTTGCAGGCATATTAGTGACTTAAGGATCCCACAGAATGCCCTAGGAAAATTTGTATTCTGGGGCCCGAACATCCTTTTAGTGAGTTGAGGGAAGAGGAATCCGGAAATCACTGACTTCCCTAAGTTGTGACGGGGGTGGTCCGCTTCAAGTGAAACTTTATCGGTGATAAGAACTGAGGACCTAGACAAGCAAAACAAAACATGCGTCCTAACCACATGCAGTCCCTATCAGGGGAGCTGGGGGGGGGGGGGGGGGGGGGGGGGGAGGGGGTGACATGCACAAAACCCGAACCTATGGACAAAATGGGATGCAAGTTGGACAGTACCTAGCTTATGCAGCCTTATTTTGTTGTTTGGCATACCGACCAGATCCGGTCACGGTTGGGGGGGGGGGGGGGGTGATGCAGGAAACGGAAATTTGCCGATAGACTATGCTCCCGTCCAACAAGGACGGGAAGAGAAAATGTCAGAGATGCAAAGTTTATGCTTTCGAGTTGTTTTCAGCGACAGTGGGAGGAGTTCGGATGGGAGTCCTGGAGACGATGTGGCTGCACAGGGGTCAAACAAGTTGGAGGATTTGAAATGAAACTTATAGAGAAGTTATATGCCCTAGATGACATCTGTTAGGGTTCAAACCGGATCCGACACGGTTGGGGGGAGAGAGTCACCGGAAGTTCAAAATAATTCTCGGTTTGAAGTGAAATTTGATAGGTGCTTCGAGAAAATGCGTCAGGAGTTGAACCAGATTCGGATGTATGTGGGGAGTTGGAGGGGATACCGGAAATCGTGTGGCATGTCTAGCAAGAAATAGAGGTAGAATGAGTGATATGTTCTATCAATTGTTTTGATGGAGTGATGTTTTCATCAACTGTACTATAGAGCGATGTTTACCATCACCTGTGAATTGGGGGATTGAGACAATGGGCCATCTGTGGCCTGAGTTTCGGCTGGAGTGTCTGGCCTACCCCACAGAATAAACAAAAAATGTATCGGACCAAACAAGTGGATCTATTACGTTGAAACTTGGTAGGTAGAAAAGTCATTTGCCCTAAATGATCCTAGGCGACGCCAGAAATGTTCAGACTTGAGTGAAGCTAGATATCCTATTTCTAGGTCCAAAGCGATTTTTAGATGGCGGGGTATGTTTTGACATTCTCATCAACTTTCTTTACCACCTACTGTTGCAACAAGTGCCATATGAGCTCGTAGCTCTTGTTCTGTGTACCAATGATACAAGAACACTAAGTACGAAATATAATCATACCTGCATCCTTGGTCCCTGGTTCATGATCTGCATACCAGACTGGTTAATGGTCATTTGGCTCATATGTGGCCTCATCTGCTGCTGCATCCCACCTGCCATAACAGTCCTAGTAATACCACCAGGTCCTGCATTGACCATCTGACCATTTCCCATGGCACTTATCTGTCCAATTTTGACTGGATGGCTCATGCCCATATTGTTCATACCCATACTGGATCCACTATTAGCACTACTAACCATCATACCAGCAAGCATGCCACCCATGTCACTTTTGGCTACCATATTTGGTGGAGAGTGGAACTGGGGACTGTTCATCCCAGCAAGAGGGCTTTGTCCTGGCAGGGAGACATTGATGTGCTGTCCAGCTCCCTTGTTCTGCATCATATGGGAAACAGATTGTTGGTCCATGCCATTTGACATGGACATTCCCATTGATACCTGCTGCTGCATGCCTGAGTTTCCTTGCCGGCCACCATCATTCCAAGATGAGGATGGCAACACATCACTTGGCAGCAATTCATCAGGCAACTTGTTTTCCAGGTCGTAAACGTCTGAAAAAAAAAGGTTAAAGAAACCACTGGAATTCGTCTCTCTGTTTCTAAATCCTGTCTCTGGCTGGAGACGAACAACAAGGTATCTAATACAGCTGATTGTCAATCAGATGCCGACATATATCTGGAAGCTGTCACGAAAGCTAAAGATCTTAATGGTGAGAGAAATCAGGGAAGCCTCTAAAGATGAGGCTGGTAAAGAGGGTGTAAGGGAGACATTGGACAGGCCTTAACTAACTATCTGGTTAATAAACCAAACACACAATCTTGCATAAAATAACACTCCTGGGTGTAAAAAAAAACCACTAAAAATTTTTGTTTAAGTATTATTTTTGTTCTTGGCCAGCTTCAATAACACAATGAGACTTTGAATTTATCGATAGAGAGGTGTCAAAGGGACAGACATCAGAACACATCAGAACCAGGGAGGCTTGGCACATATGGCCAACACTGCACATCCTGATCTGCCGAGCCCACATTCATTTATCAATTCTCTGACACTGTTAAAAGCTGTGGTCCAAGGATGGTTAATATTGCAATATAATCCTCTTTGAAACACCTTTCTGAATCTATTCCTAAACTTTCACAAAGGGTTCCACCAACGACTGCAAGAAGCCAACATTGTTGAATGGAAGTCAGGCAGAAATGCTCAGTTTGATGCTGATCTGAACTTTAGAATCCACTTTCAACTTGTTCATTTGGTGCAGGGAAAACTATATTTATCCATGTTTACAGATTGATGCTGTTATGTCATGCTCGTCTGTTCTTCTTCTTCAGACAGAATCTCATTTTAGCCAGGCCAAAAGAGCTGTCAGTTTCAGTCAGTCTACTCTGATTGTATGATATAAATTGTGAATGACATTTGCACGGAAAAAATAGTTGCCCGACAGCAAGTTTGGGACACTCACCAGAAGATCCAGATGGCCCCCCATAGTCTTCTATCTTCTGCCGCTTGTTTGGTGGCAAATCCTGAACTTGCAAGTCCATGGTTTCAGGGGCTGGTAAACTAGAACAAAGTGAAAAGCTAAGTGGGTTTTATCTTGGATGGAAACTGATCTATCACAGTCGCCACATCTCTGAGACAACCCGTATCTCTCTATAGTACAATGGTACACAATACCCATGAACAAGACAAGCTTCTATCGAAAATTTAGTCATATCACAATGTCTAAACTATGTTACAGCCTATACCAAATTTCAAATTTTGTATAAGAAAGGGTGCCCAAGGTTTGTCAGACCCCAGCTGCACTTTACATTTGCCAGCATTTTGAATTCCAAACCAGCTACAAAAACACTATGTAAGCTTGTCCATTGCTCAAGAACAACAATTATAAGTAGACAGCCATAGGCTAACCAGCCTACAACAAATACTTAATAGGATAGGCTTCGGCATAGACTATGACATTTAGCCGAGTAGGATAACCCTTCAAAAAAACTGCGATCTGTTTAGTAAAATGCCAAGTTTGAGTAAGCCTTCCATGATAAAACTTGTGAATTGCCTTGTTAAAAAGCATCTCCCAAATCGGAAGTGTAGCAGGAGGAAATACTTTGAGTTTCAATACTACAGAAACAGTCAATAAATAACGAGTAGTCTAGCCGAGCTGCAAACATCTCTCCAGAACTACTAAAAATCAGAAAGGGATTGGTCAAATCATCATTATTACAAAATCAGTCAAAATCATATTACAATTCCAATCTTTGTCAATTAATTCATTGACATAGCTCCTCATACACACTGACAACACTTAACACAATATGCCAATTGCTGTGTTTTTCATTCTGGAATTTCTGTTCCCTTCTCTCTGAGAAACAACAAATATAAATTGTTAAAGTGTTGTTTCCTTAATGGATAAGTAGATTCTCTAACACAAGGATAGTGCAAACAAGTATTAAATGTTTTCAAACTCCTGTCACTACAACCTAACATGTAGAAGGGGTAATGTTATCCCTGAGTGGCAAAATCGACAGAATGAGGAACATGACTGCAAACCAGTACAATGATATAATACTGGTTTGAACGGTAGAGACGTTTTATTTCAAATTTCACCCAACAACAGTGAATTGCTGCTAAAGAAACAGTAAAAGCCACACAAGGTAATTTAATTTTTGTAAGCAGAATTTGTCTTTCTTCTGCTAACTGCCACGAATTCACCAAATAAATAGCATTAAAATTTAACAGCCTGCCAAAATGAAGGAAAAAGCAAATTGAAAATCAACAAAAAACTAAAAGATCCTTCTTCCGACTCGATGTTTAAACCAAAAGAAAACTGAAATAGTTTTGCTGTTCTTAGGTGGTATCAGTGTTTTTTTTTTTTCAATTCAATATCAAGCAAGAAATCAAGCCAAGGCAGTGAAACATCAAGAAGAGCAGTATTCAAATAAGCATGCCTCTACTATGTCCATACATACGGTTGGTAATAGGGTTGGACTCTGTTAGGGTTGGTAACTGGTTTGATACCATCCTAGGTCTAGGTTATATCAGGGTTAGATCAAACGAAGAAAGCTTGCCAAATAAAGGTTTCTTTTAATCGATCTCAGTGTATGAACTTCTAGAAATCTCAGATCTGTTCAATTCTTTATCACAACAAACATAAAAAATGCTGTCTTTCACCAATACTAATCCCAGGGACCCAAAAAGACCCTAAGGGATTTTAAGTCAATAAAAAGCAAAAATAAAGCCAACAAATACCTTAATTTCACTGTATTAACTCATCTCAAGCTAACATTTCCCAACATCAAAGTCCCAGAAATTTTGAGAATCTTGAAAATGGCGTCTCTGCTTCGGATAAATATTGAGAGATGGCGTGCAGTACAACCAATCCGCGTATAGCTTTCGAACTCGAGAAGAAAAGCGTCGGATTCACTGTGAACACTATCAGTTAACTGTGCAGATGGCGCGGAAGATATAAAAGAAACAACAACATGTCAGATCAGTTTGACAAGCTGGAACGACGGAAAATAGGAAACTGAAAAGTAACATTTATTTCATGAAAGTAACTTAAAGAACAGAAAATTTCGGGCCGAGCTGCACCGAACCCTGAATAATTCCTGTGCCAATTCAAGGTTCGTGACAATACCTGATTAGCCAACCCCTTATTGAGATCCCAGAACGTCAGTAGAGTTACATTACCAAAACGTAAAAGTTGTCCGTCTGACCATCTGTGAGCACGATAACTCTCGAAGTGACTGAGATATTTTGATGAAACTTGGTGTGACAATTCTTTGGGTCAAGGGACAGGTCGAGTTCGTAGGTGGGGTCTGTAGTCGATTTATGGGTCACAAGACATGCTGAACACGAATACGAAATCATTTTCTCGCCGGACAAGTAGTTCACCCAGAATCCGGCCAAAACCGGAAAAATTTTAAAGCAAAAGTTGTATTTGTAGTAGACGTTCGATGTACGGGTAAGAAGAAACGCTGAATCCATATATGATAATCCTTTTTTTACCTGGACATATAGTTCGCCCGGTATCCGGCTGAAACCGAAAAATTTGTTATAATTTATATTTTATATGAAGTTGTTTGCAGGGGCGTCACGACTCGGGGGGAGGGGGGGACGCCCCCCCCCCAATGCTGTCGGCCAGTCGGTAAAGAATAACTGAGTCGGCGCGAAGCTCCACAATTTTTCGTCAAAACAGTTGATTTTTTTCATGAAAACAGTCGGTTTTTTTTTAAATTAGTCATTTTTTCGTCATAATAGTCGGTTTTCCTGAAAATAAGTCTATTTCTTTGAAAATCAGTCGATTTTAAAAAAAATGTCATTTTTAAAACAGTCGTTTTTTCTGCAGAAAAAGTCGGTAAAAATTACCAACCGGTAGGTAAATATCTCGCCCCCCCCCCCCCCCCAAACATTTTGGCTAGTAACGCCTCTGGTTGTTTGATGTCCACATGCAATTTGGACACATAAATAACAAATCTAGAGTATTTGCTCCTATCTAATATCAAATCTAGAGTATTTGCTCCTATCACTCACCGAGTCACTCGAATGGAAGCCCTTCCGGATCTTTGACCAGTTACCATCGCACGATTCATGTTTCATCCCAGTCCCAATCTAAGATTTCCGACTACACACAATCTTCCTACCGAGGCCGGATCCGGTCTACACCTCGAAATAACATTTCTAGGTTCAATTCGGACGGTTCAAGTGGTACCTTCAAGTGGTACCAACGATTTCCGGGCCTACCCCTCCACTCCCTCCCCCAAAAGTCGGATGTGATTCGGAAAATTACGTTTCGCATATATTGCATTTGCTTTTCACCAACCACCAAGTTTTGTTCCAATTGACGTATACTTCCGAAAAATTCAAGTTACGCTCCTTCCAACTCCCCGCACTGAGGTCAGATTCGGTCCGGACTTCAAAATCACAAATATTGGACCAAAGATCTTTATATACTGTCCAATTTCGACCCGATCTCTATACTCCTTTGGTCCATATGTTCCAAAGTCCACCCTCGCCCACCGTGGTAGGACCTGGTTTGGACATATGAAGGGAATATCGTTCTGCTCCTTCGAATCGGATCATGCGGGTCACAAGTACCAGTGTTCCACCTCCGTCTGCCCCCACACGGATGATCGGATATAACTTCGGTAAAACATGATTTCTCCAAGCATTCAGTGCGAGCATTCATAAGCATGTCAAGTTTCATCACCTTAGGTAATGTGGAAGTGCCCAAAATTGAGACAGTTCGTTTGTTGAGAGAATTCAGTTCATTTCTTTGAGACAGTCGTTATTATGGAACTTGAACCGAAAATGGCCATTACTATCACAACCTTTACGATTTGTGGGGTTAAACTGCAAAATTTGCTGGAAAATTGAAAAATAACTAAGAACAAGAGCTACGAGCTCATATGGCACTTGTACTAGTAGGCACGTCTCGGTTATGTCAATGATGTATTGACGTAAGTGTTTGCTAGTTGTCTTCCCACCAAGTTTCATCTCGATCCCTCCACTCATAGCGTTTTCCAACATTTCTGGTTGCCCCCTCCAGCTCTCCCAGAAAGTCACCGGATCCGGTCCGGATTTTAAGTGGGTCGTCTGAGGCATGAGGTCTTTCCAAATAACAAGTTTCATCGAGATCCGGTCACCCGTTAAAAAGTTATAAATACCTCAAGATTCCGGATTCCCCCTCCCTCCACTCCCCCACAGTGCCCGAATCGGCTCGGTCATGTCAATGACGTATCTAGTGTTTGCTAGGTGTCTTCCCACCAAGATTCATCTCGATCCCTCCACTCATAGTGTTTCCCAAGATGTCCGGTTGCCCCATCCAGCTCCCCCCCAAAAGTCACCGGATCCGGTCCGGATTTTAAGTGGGTCGTCTGAGGCATGAGGTCTTTCCAAATATCAAGTTCCATCGAGATCCGATCACCCGTTCAAAAGTTATAAATACATCAAGATTCCGGATTCCCCCTCCCTCCAATCCCCCCACAGTGCCCGAATCGGCTCGGTTATGTCAATGATGTATCTGGTGTTTGCTAGGTGGCTTCCCACCAAGTTTCATCTCGATCCCTCCACTCATAGCGTTTCCCAAGATTTCCGGTTGCCCCCTCCAGCTCCCCCCAAAAGTCACCGGATCCGGTCTGGATTTTAAGTTGGTCGTCTGAGGCATAAGGTCTTTCCAAATATCAAGCTCCATCGAGATCCGATCACCCGTTCAAAAGTTATAAATACATCAAGATTCCGGATGCCCCCTTCCTCCACTCCCCCCACAGTGCCCGAATCGGCTCGGTACTCGGATGGAGGAAATGACTATTTCCAACTTAATCACTTGGGGTCCCTGATACGCCTGCCAAGTTTTTTCGTCCTAGCTTATGTGGAAGTGCCCGAACTAGCAAAACCTGGACAGACCGACAGACTGACGGACGGACAGAAATTGCGATCGCTATATGGCACTTGGCCTAAAGATAGAACAAACGCCAATAAATCAGCGGCATGCCACACAAAAATATTCTACGCGCCGGCGCCGTGCCGCTGCCGAATTTTGATTCGGCAGGGCTTCCGGGACTCCTGCCAGACGTGTTACTAGCCAAAATGTTTTTTTTTGGGGGGAAGGCAAGGTATTTACCGACTGGCTGCACATTTTTACCGACTGTTTTTGCAGATAAAAACGACTATTATTGAGAAAAAACGACTGTACTGACAAGAAATCGGCTGATTTTAAGAAAGAAAAAACCGTTTTTAAGAAAAATTCAACTATTTTTACGAGAAACTGACTGTCCCCCCGTCCCCCTAGTCGTGAAGCCCCTAAAACCTGACATAAGAACAATTTAACACGACGGTGGATAGAGAAGGAAAGATTATCCATCCCCCACAGAATGGACTGAAGACTGCAGATTTCGATGGAATTGCTAAGGTTCAACTTCCTGTTCCAGACAAGCCCCCAGTCACGACCTCTGATTTTTTGTTTACTTCTACAGAGTTTCTGGTTTTGCGAACAACTTTGAAAAAAGGATTCAGCATGTCTCAAGGGGCGTCACTATGGGGGGGAGGGGGTACCAACCCCCCTCGAAGAAAGAAAAAAGCTAATCTGGGTGCTCTCGCAGAGCGCCCGACCAAAAAAGAATTTTAGCTAAACTGGACGCTCGCAGAACGCCCCAACACAAAAGCTCAGCTACACTGTAAAAAGTTTCTCTGTATAAAGATTAAAGTTAACTGCAGTATTTGCTACTCGGACTCATCTCTATTTGGTTTTAATCTTATCTGCGTAGAGATAAGAATAATCCGAGTAGCAAATACTGCAGTTAACTTCAATCTTTATACGGAAGAACTTTGTACAGTGTAAACGGGCGCTCACCCAGGAAAGCTCAAATGGGGGGCTGGCAGTGCGCCCGGAAAAGTCAGTAAGGCTAGTTCATGGTTATCAAAAAACTGAGGTGACATCAGCCTCGGATCTAGGCCGTTCTGGCTTCTCGAGCGTTTGAGACTTCAGGAATACGATTTTCAGCCGCATGTTTCGAGCTTGCCAGATTGACATTTTAACACGATGTGTATGTATGTACCAATATCTCTTAATTCCTGTAAAAATCAGGCCGATTTTGCTTGTTGCGTACACTTTTAAGAATTTGTTAGTTTCGAGTTAGTTAGTGCGACGTTCAAAAACAAATCGGCGTCGTGAGCAATGAGCGACGGTTTTATGACGGGCCCGATTGTTGAAACATGTCATTTGTTTTTTATTATGTTTGAAGCACATTATCAACTTCAGGCTAAAAGTCTCACATTTTCTGTATTCATCATCAACAAACACAAACGGGCAGATCCGTGCTAAGTGGCCCTTAGTCTCATTTTGGATCAGAAAAGACGTGTTCTGATCATAGAGGATTTCACAAAATAATTTTGCCGGCGGCGCCTTTTGTAGTAGGCTCTATTTATTGGAATCTCGCGTCATTTCATTCGTGTTTTAGGCTTGGAATTTTGAGGCTTGGGTCACCTTAAAATCTAGATTTATTGGAGGAAGTAATGTTTTGCCTGAAAAAGTCATAGCCTACTTACAAAATTTCGCATACGGCACTCCTTTTCATTCTCTCTGATATAGTCATTAGGAACTGCTGTGGGGAGGGCTATTGTGTAAGCGAATTCTTGTTATTACAAATGACATTCTTTCTGTAATTTCGCATAGTTTCGAGCATGCGAAAATGTGTTTCTTGGCTATTGTTTCGAATCCCTTAATCCGGATCTACCTTTCACACTTGTTAAAAAATATGCCTGCGGTTTCCATCCAAAGAAATTAACAAGTTTCGGACTAAATGTTAAAATCTGGAACTAAATGCTAGATTTCGGAGATCACTGACAAATCTTGCTCCTTTATAATTTCAACAAAATAGTTAAACCCCTTCGAGAGTTATCGTGGTAACAGACGAGGCTGTGCTTTCAAAAAATAACCCACTGTTTCTATTTTAAGCCATTTCCGAGACCCGTTGACTTATAATAGCGAAAACAGGGAAACAATTTGCATAGCCGGTTCTTCTGATGGAAAACTTTTCGCAGACTACCGTCGACAGCGTGAACCACATCGAAGACCGAAGGTAGCAAAAAACGGCAAGTGAGAAAAGCAGCGTGGTTCTGTTAACCAGAGGGGTTAGAAATGTTAGTATGTACCGTACGAAATTGGGGTCTCCGGATTTAGAAATATATGGAGTGACTATGGAAGTCGGTTGCATTATTAATTCGGGGATTCCTTCTATACTCTATAGGCATATTGTCGCCGTTCCCCGACGACTCCTCGGGGAATCGAAGAGAACGGCGAGAATATAGAGGGAGTCACTCCACGCGGACTC
>JAKZAP010000001.1:6209770-6278748 GCA_023053575.1 Branchinecta lynchi
GTAGTTCGCCAGGAATCCGGTCGAAACCGGAGATTTGGCCAAAGTAAGGCAGGAAGTTTTGATCAGTTTTGTCAAAGTAGATAGGACGTATAGCCTAGGGTAAAATAAATACACACATGCTGAATTCATATCTGAACTTGGTTTTCTCAGATGATTAGCCATTGGCCTTATTCTATTTCTGAATATTAATAGTAAAAATCCAAAATTCCAAATTCCGTGTGAGACATTAGTCCGGGATGAAAACAAAATAAGATGTGGTTTCAACATGTCTCTCACCCCTCCGTACATTATTCTTGGCTTGACCCCCCACCCTACCCCCAGGCCCGTATCCAGGAAATTATTTCGGGGTGGGGGGGGTGCCTGCTGGTTCGATAAAAAAGTACAAAAAACACATAGATCAGACGGAAAAGCCTATAAAAATGATTATTTTTGTATGTTTCGGGGGGAAAATTGTTAAAAGCAAAAGTTCGATTAGATGACAGATCAAGGGGTAAGAAGAGAGGCTGAGTCGGTTTATGACAATCGTTTTTTACCCGGACATACAATTATTCCGGAATCCGGCTGTAACCGGATTTTTTTTTTAAGTCAAACTTTTATTCAAAGTTGATTAGATGTTCTTCATAGGGATACGGAGATACGCTGGTTTTGTTTCTGTATTGTTTTTTTGCTGGACTAGTAGTTCGCTCGGAAATCGGCAGGAAGTCTCGGTCAGTATCGTCAAAATAGATATGGCTTATAGAGGTATATCTGAACTTGGTTTTCTCTGATGATTAGCCTGTCCAAGACTGGATCTGGCTAAGACAAGACTCGATTGTCTGAATCAAATATTAGATTTTTGGGATCCCATCGACACCTTTGGTCTTGTTTTACAATCCTAGTATAGGCTAGTAAGTCTTACTAAGTACTTGAGTACATAAGTATTGCAGTACTTTTCAAAAAGTTCTTATTACTTAAAAGACCCCTCGCAGTCTCGCACCATTTAATCTTCCTCTCATAGTATTTTGAAATATTTGAATACTTTTAAACTAGACTGTGCTTTCAACAAATAACACACGGTTTTGTGCTGTTTTAAGCCTTTATTGAGACCCGTTGACTTTAGCAATTTACATAACCGTTTTTTCGGATGGAAAAACTTGTCGCAGACAACCGTCGACAGCGTGATACACATCGAAGGTAGCAAAACACGGCAAGTGAGAAAATTAGCATGGTTTTGTTAGAGGGGTTAGAATGTACTGTACGAAATTGGGGTCTCCGGGTTTCGGAATATATGGAGTGATTTAAGTAGGTTGCATTAGTATTATAGGTAAGTCAGGTCCTTTAAGTAGATTTTTTACTTATACTAGACTTAATACTTAAAATTCCTCGAGTACCTGGTACTTGTACATAAGTAAAAAAATAGGAGTACTTGGCACAACGCTGCATTGTTCAACAATTGAAAACCAGATATCTCGTTTACCAGCAATTAGAAAAAGACCAGTCTTGTTTATTTCTGCATATAATTAGTGAATCATCTGCATAAGTTTTTTGCTTTTCACATCTACAAAAGTTCAGTGGGAATGATAAATTAGGAACTTAATTTCTATGTGTTTGCCAAGTCTTTGAGGTTTCTTCTGACACAAAGAACGAAATCGGATTCATTTTACTTTGTCTGCTGTTTATTTTTAAATTTTCTGTCACTTCTGCATATTTTGCTGTTTAGGGGTACAAAAGCAGCTGAGCAAAAATTAGCAAAGGATTGCAGACTACAAGACTACAGAGAGTACCCATAGTCATGCCAAACCTTGGCCCTTGGGTACACCCAAAGTTTAAAATAGGGGTAAGAGGAATATGAGAAATATGACATATAAGTAGGCTTCCCAAATGCCTGGAAGCTTAACCCACTACAGAGTCAAAGAGTTTTTAATGTTTGTTTTGAATTTCAAATTGAACCTTCAAATGAAAAGATTTTCAGCATGTCAGTAGTTAGGGTGCCCAGCATTTGGCATGTGGTAACGATCATCATAAAACATATTCTTGATTTTTAGGCACAGTGCTCCAGTGTCAGAGTATATGTCAATGTATGAGCACGGTACTCTCAGTAAAATCAGTGGGAAACCAGAAAGATCGGAATTGGCCTTATGCCGGAGGGGTAATTCATTCATTTATTTATTTCCCTCAAAGAATATATAATGAGGAGTACTAAAATAAATTTGAAAAACACTATCACATATAACTTTCAAAACAATAAATAACAATTGACGTACTTTAAACAACAGAATGTACTTACTTAACTATTAACTTTTATCGAAAAACGGAAACAGATTCTTCAGATTATCAAATTTCTGCTGAATTGCCAGGGAACTGAAAGGGAATTAATAACAGGTGTATTTCTAGCAAATAAAGGGTATCCAAGCAAAAATTTACAATATTTAAAATAGCATACACGAACACTAGCAATCATACCACGATTAAAACCATTCACCACCACCGCTGGAAAAATAACTATTTGTAAAACAGTTGACTGGTATGTACGGGCCAGAATAAGATAAGATAAGATAAGATAAGATTTATTCCACTAAAAGCACAGAGGCCATGGGAAAAAATAAACACAAACAAAAATAAAAAACACAAACCAAATAAATGCTAACTATTTTACATATTCCTTTACAGGAATCTTTCTCTGTGGTTCATCGAGACCGAAAGGAATCTTCCCAAATTTTCCATATCACCAAATATTTTACTTCCCATTACTTTTACCAACCAATCCTCCCCCCAAATATTAACACCAAAAATTTCCCCACGAAGATCTGAAAGCTCAGGACATACGCACATTACGTGAAAAATATTTTCGTCCAAATGTCCACACATTGGGCAAAAGTAAGGACCAGACAACACTCTTACCTTACCCAAATATCTTCTACGCATTCCTAAAGGTAGACAATCACCTCGTAAACTCATTAACAACCTCAAATGATCTGCTGGAATCCCCGCCTTAAAATAAATTTCCTCCCCCCATGTCTCTTTGGCCTTCGCGTACAACCACAATGAATCAGATGCCTCCACCCCACACTGCCATAATTGTATTTCCTGGTCATGTAACCTAACCTCCACCTCCTTAGCAATACTCACACTATTACCTGTTCTAGGTCCTTTTCCATCACACCAAAAATGAGACAAACCGCTACTATCCAAAATACTTTTAACCTGTTTTGACCACGATTCCTTTGCTCCATCCTGAAGGGATTCCAGATATGCAGCCTTTAACGGTCTTACTCTCGGCAACGCTATTATTTTTTCCCAAAACCGTATCACACTAACAAGACGCCTACTCCTTAATGAAAATAAACCTAAATCTCCTCTTATTACTAATGAATTAATCTTGCTACTAAGGCCTAGAACTCTTTTGAAGTAGCCTAATTGCACTTGTTCTAGCTTAATACTCGGACTATACCCCCAAATTTCCGCGGCGTAATGCATTACTGGAACTAGCTTAGACGAAAACACCTGTTTATGCATTCTTAAATTATTTATCTCTCTCAACTCGCTCTTCAACAACATATTTAGGCACTTCTTCCCCTTCGCTAAACTAGAATCAACATGTTTCCCGTATTTCCCCTTTGACGACAACTTAAATCCCAAATAAATAAAATCTTCTTTATATTCAATATCTTCTCCTTCAAATTTTATTTTAATAGTATCTAATTTCCCCCCCTTCCTAAAACACATTACTGCCGTTTTACTAACATTTAATGTCAACTCTTTCTTTCTTAAAAATTCCGCCGTAATATCCACCAAAACCTGCAAATCTTCTTTTGAATTCGCGAGAAGTGCCACATCATCTGCGAACAATAATAAACACAACTTAACTATATCAACGGATAACATGGGTGCCATTCTCTCATTCATATACTCTTGCCAATCGTTTATATACAAAGAAAATAACTTTGGAGACAAACTACATCCTTGCTTTAAACCAATTTTTGATAAAAACTCCCTAGAACATTTCCCTGCTACCCTAACCACCAGTTTGACAACATTATAAATTTCCATTAAAATAATCACGAAAGGACGTGGGAATCCAATTTCAATTAATGTTTTCATTAATAATTCCCTTTTAACATTATCGAAAGCCCCCTTTAAATCAAGGAAAGCCACGTACAACCTCCCCCCTTTCTTTTTAGTATATTTACGTATCATAACATTGAAAATAAATATCTGGTCTAACGTACTATATCCCTCCCTGAATCCGGCCTGTAGCGAAGACATTTTCTCATTATCATTCAACCACACTTTCATTCTTAGGTCTAGCACTTTACAAACAATCTTACTTAATACACTGCCTAAGTGGATCGCTCGGTAATTATCATGTATAGTCCTAATTCCCTTCTTATATATAGGGATAACTATTGACGTCCTCCATTGATCCGGCCAAGTAGCCGTATTAATTATACAAGAAAATATAACCGCCAAAACTTGCACTATCGCATCTTTACCCCATCGCCACACAATTGCCGGTATACCATCATTTCCGGGGGCCGATCTACCCCTCATTTTCCGTAATACATCCCAAACTTCTGTGTTTGTAACCGGGCCTAATAGACCGTAGTCTGCTTCCATTAAAGGGTAGCAAACATGGTTTCGCGTCTCTTCTTTAAAACTTGTAGAAAAGGTTTCTTCCTTCTCTTTTTCCTCCTTTTTCTCAAAAAATTCAGGCCATGAATCAGCCTCTGGTGCGGTATTTCTGGGTACTCCGTTCACAGATCCGCGAACATTTTTCCAAAAATTCCTACTATCCTTACATGTGAATGCCCTAATAATAATTTCCCTCGATTCTCTCTCTTTCGATCTTTTCTTCTCTTTCAATAAACCTTTATACTCCTTTCTAACCCTCCTATACAATTCAACATCTCTATGAATATCATTACCCTGGCTATTTTTTACTATTCTCAGAGCTTCAACCACACTTTTTTTCTTTTCTTTACACTCATCATCAAAAAACTCATACTTTCTATGGCTAGTCTTAACACGTCTACTTTTTGCTCTTTCTTCAACTGTTAATAAACTTACTGCATCATATACAAAATCAGATATCTCATCTATTGCTTCTTCCACCTGAGACTCCTTAACCAAATTCATACAATGATCAAGCCGTAATTCCCCTTCCGATAACTTAAGTTGCAATCCTAGAGCAATGTCACATTCAACATACAACGGTGTCGTTATCCCACCTCCTTTCTTCTTAAAACTCATAGCGTCCACCAAACGCTGTTTACTTGAATGACTACTCCCTAAATTACTATAACTACTCCCTAGATTTACTACCAATACAATTGGGACGTGATCTGACCCAACCACCCCCAAAACGTAAAAGTCAACACACGACGGCCATAGAGACACCCCTGCTAAACAATAATCAATTAAACTAGGCGATCCCCCCGCAAAACAAGTAAAATTACCATTCAATTTGTCCTCTCCTAACCTCCCATTACAAATAATCAAATTTTCATTACCGCAAAATTCCAGCAGGTTTAATCCCCATCTGTTTTTTTTACGTGTCTGGTCCTTACTATTCCTCTTCCCCACCTCCGGCTCCTCCTGACTTCGTGAAGATTCCCTTCGGTTCATCTTCTCCATATCAACTTCCGCTACCGTTTCCGTATGGTTACTGGTATACGCGTTAAAATCACCTGCAATAATAATTTCATGGTTAGCCAACTTACGAGTAAGTACACTTTTTTCTGTCTCTAAAATTTTCCAAACATCTTCTTTTCCATACGAACTTCCCATAGGAGGGATATAAACGCATCCAAATAATACTTGAGTTCCTCCGCATACAAACTTCAGCCAAACAATATTTTCCGACTTACTATCTAATCTGACACACTTAACAAAAATATCGCATTTCACAAGCAATGCTACTCCTCCATATGTTCGTCCGTTTCTAGATTTCTGTCGCGACACGCAATGGCATAAATAGCCTTTATATGAAATACACTCATCTTGCCACGTTTCTGCTAGGCCTATGATATCCCATTCTCCCGATTTGCATATATCTTCCAGTTTAGTACATGTGTACCCTTGCACATTCCAAAAACACACGCGCAATTCTTTTCGCACATGGCCCTCGCCTCCCTATGTTTCTTGGGCCCTGTTGAGTTGACCCCTACCAAGCTGCTCGTTTCCTCCTGTTATATTTTCCAAACTACTACCATAGTCTTCTAACTGGAACAAAGTGTTGAGGTTTCTCCCTCGAGGTTGGCTTGCTCTGATCGTAGGGGCCCCGCTACTTCCTGTGAGGTTTATTTCGTTGCTTTGCCGGAACACACTTGTACTCGGTTGGCGCGATCTATCATCGGGACTCACCACTTGTTCGTTGTTTCGCTCAATATCACGACTAAGATTACCCCTCAGATGGATTAAAGCTCCAAACGTCTTATGGATTTTTAGTTCAATATTTCTAACTACAATTAATTGAAAATTACGTTTCACTGAACAGTAGGGAATTCCAAGGTAACTCACAACATCAAGGGGTTGGAAAAGGTTCCCACCACCACAGTTTAAGGACAAAATTCCATGCGGATCATTAATAACAAAATATTGGCACTTAGAAGGACTAACACATAGGCCTTTTTTCCTTAGTTCTGCCACCAAAATACTAAAATTTACGATTAGCTGATCTTTACAACGAGCCATAAGAATTATATCATCAGCTTAAGCTATATATGTACTATCAACAGCCAGGTGTATTAGAAATGTTTTTAAAAGCCGGAAACATTCACCCAAGACAAAGATTGGAAATAAAAGGTGAAAGAACCCCACCCTGCCTCACCCCCTTATTTACAAAAATTCTTGTCACAGATAACACGGATCTAAAAACTACTCGGACACTCAAACCAGAATACCAAGCCTTAAAAACTCTTACCAATGCAAAAGGTGATAACTGCGTAAATGGGGTACTCAACCCCTCAATACGGGGCCCGGCCCCCTAAGTACTGATGATTTGAGTGAACTCGAGGATTTGTTCCATTATTTTATTTTACTTTTAACAAATCCCCGTCCTAGGCTATCGCAAAGACTTGGTATTAATGAAACGTTAGGTGTTCTAGACATTTCGTGTGATTTGTGCCTTTATAGTAACCTAATTACTAAAATGGGCAGTGTCATTTCAGGGATGGACAGTCACCAGTTGAACCAGACCTTGATGGAAGCAAAGGTGATGTCTGGTTTCTACCAGGCATCTCGAAAAGAGAGAAGATGGTCTTGCTGCCCAGAATTCTTCGAGCGGTCATCTAAGTCATGGTGGGATCCCAAGTTCGATTCTGAAATCCTTGAAGGCCAGTTTACGCGTAGCACTTTCCCACAAGTACGCCTTAGGTTCCAGTACGCCCTGTTATATATATTTCTTGCCTCCTTAACCTGGTGTCTGTACTTCGCCATTGCTGCTACATCATTCTGGCCAGCATATGTTGTAGTAAGCTTGCTGCTGCTCTTCACTGTTATGGCAGTGTTGATGGTGACCATCACATCATACTATGAACATCATTTCTTTGCTGTGTCACTGTTTGTCTCAGTATTGATCAGCATTGTAACTCTCAGTGTTCACATGAGCTATTACTTTGTCAGTGATACTTCCCACCCTGATATGTCAGAAGTAGGACAGTTCGTCCTGTGTATTGAAACTGTTTTGCTGGTATATACGGTTGTTCCCCTGCCATTGTACCTGTGTGTATCCATTGGGATCTGCTATTCAGTGCTGTTTGAATTGCTAACGTTGTGGCTAAATCCAAGTAAGGAGGATCTGACATTGATTGTGAGAATCTTAGTACATATGTGTGTACATACTATAGGTGGTCATATCTTGGTGATGACACAAGTAAGAATGCGAGGAACATTCATGAAAGTCGGACAGCTTTTGATGGTTAGAAGGGAGTTAGAACTTGAAAAGCAAATCAAGGAGAAGATGATTCACTCCATCATGCCCCCGAAAGTTGCAGATTGGCTGATGAAAGAAGGACATGAGTGTGAAGAAGTGGAACATGTTATCAAAACTCATGGAAGATCTGGACATAGGTCATCTAATGATATGAAGGCAATATTTAGGCCATTTAATATGAACAAAGTGGATAATGTGAGCATCTTGTTTGCTGACATAGTGGGATTTACGAGTATGAGCTCAAACAAAACAGCTGATCATGTTGTTGGCCTACTGAATGACCTCTTTGGGAGGTTTGATCACCTGTGTGTACAGAATGAATGTGAAAAGATTGCATTACTTGGCGATTGTTATTATTGTGTTTCGGGTTGCCCTGAACCGAAAGAAGATCATGCACATTCCTGTGTGGAAACTGGACTGGGAATGATTCAGGTAACGTGTACATCTGTGAGATAATTTATCATGTCTCTGCAGTAGGTATGTTGGGGGGGATCGGTATGGCGGACGAAGGCGTCAAGACTGTTAGTAAACATCTCTAGCCTATAGGCTCAAGTTATAAATTATTTAAAAAAAGAAGATCGTGCACATTCCTGTGTGGAAACTGGACTTGAAAAACTTTTCTTTGAGCTTATCGAAAAAAAAAAGTAGGCTACGTCTGTGAAAGAACTCATTATATCTCTGCCGTAGGTATATTGGGGGGATGGGTATGGCGGACAAAGGCGTCAAAAGTGTGGGTAAGAACCTGCTGTTTCGTCTAGCCTGTGGGCTCGAGTCGTAAATTATTTTAAAAAGAAATCCTAGACTTGAATACTATACATCGTATTTATATCCTTTTTATGAACCGAACGTACATTGCGTTATGAAAACAAGAACTCAAAGTGTGTAAACTATTTTGCTCTTTATTTTTCATTCCTTCTAGGCTGTAAAGCAGTTCGATAAGGATCGAAATGAGACCATCAACATGCGAGTTGGCGTCCACACTGGAACTGTGCTGTGCGGAATCGTTGGAACAAAGAGGTTCAAGTTTGATGTCTGGTCAAATGATGTCACTTTAGCCAACCAGATGGAATCCACTGGAAAACCAGGGCGTGTCCACATCACTGAAAAGACCCTTTACTTTCTGTCAGGGGACTATTTTGTTCAGCCAGGAGATATGCATCATGGTAAGTAAAGGCTCACTTTTATCCGCTCTGGGAGGTTCGGTCGGGGGAGAGAGGCTTGAGAGCTGTTGTCCCTGTAAAGCTCCAGTGGGGGAGGGGTACACCTGTAGATGGCAAAAAAACTTCTTTAAAAAAAAAAAAAAATTGACAATAGCTTCGGAAGGGCTTCGGACCTGCACAAACCTTCTGGCGAAGTTATGCCGTTTGTTATGTTTTGAAAAGTTTCCGAGACTGTTTGATTGTGGTTAGTACTGTAGCTCGTTGGTTTAAGAGTAGGTGCGTTCGTTGCACTCCGGGCTGTCTCTGGTGTTTTGTCACCAGTGTCCAGTTTTTCTCCTATAACGCGTTTTTGGGTTGCCCAGGGAGTTGACGAAACCCTCCTAACTCCTCGGTAAAGCCACGCTTCCCAGCAGTTTCTGCTTAGTCCGCACCGGTGATGTAAAACCGGACACCGGTTAGTTCAAAAACAGGTTATAAGACTGGGGAGTAGCCACCGGTGGATGCAAAAACGGCTTATAAGAAAGCCGGAGACCACCGGTGAGAACTCCCGTGACAAAGAATGCATCTAGTATTCCTGCCAATTACAGTAGAGGTTTGATGCCTTGGACGGTTATTTGGCCGTAATTTTACTTTAAAAGCCGAAAACGCATAAACTCAGATGTTCTTAGAAACTACTTTGAGGCTCCAGTAGTCGACCTTTACAGGAGAAGTGGACGAAAACGGCAGCGTTTGAGGTTAACTAACTTACAAAGAAGCGTACCTCTGACTGCTTGTGGTCGAAATTTCCTTGTACCGTCAATGCTTCGTGTTGCCTGTTGGAGGAGCACTAAGATACAGTAGAGATATTTACTTCGGACCTTACCTGACTTCGAATTTAGCCGAAAAATGTGCCTAGCAAATATTTATATACAGTAGTGAGCGTAGACAATAATTTGAGTAAAATAAAGTCAGATTCAAAGAGAGCCCTGAGAAATATCTACTGTCATGGCAGAGTGCCTTACATCCTCCTACTCGGGAAGAACTCATAACTAAGTCCAAAACACGCCAGTGAATCTCGGGAAGAACAAGAAACGTCGTCCAAACGATGACTCGTTGGGACAGTTGTGGTAGCACTTCCGCCTCTCCCGCTAGGTTTATGGCACCGGCACGCAGAGTTAGTCATCAAAAGTATTCTGCCTGTCAACCTTAGCATCCCTACATGTTGCTCGTTGTTCGGAAAGAATTTATGTTCTCACCCACGTTTTCAGCCCATCCCCATAGATAGATAGATAGATACTTTAATTTCAGCCGTTAGGCCATACACAAAATCATACATTTTTAAACACTTCGAGAGAGCGATTATATAAACTCACATGTAAAACGATTTAAACTCCCACTACCAATAACTATTTACATCTCTTTAACGCTTTTTTGACAAAACCTGTAACTGCCATTATCGCTGACCGTGAAGATGACTTTAGGATACCAGGATGCCCACCAAATCTCGATTATCTCAAGTTCACGCAGAAAAAGTTCCAGTTCCTAACCCCAGGAACTGAGCGTGATAGAGAGAGCCTTATCCCGTGGCATAAATCCTGGATAAATGACGAATTTTAGTTTTTTTTTTCTTACCTTTTTTGCATTATTTTGACGAGTCATTTCCTGACCATCGCCTTGTAATGTTATTTACAATGCACCTGGCAGAAACAAAGCTAATCAGGCGATTTTGTCGGAGTTAATAACAACCCTAGGATTTTGTCCGCTGCACAAAGCCCTTGCAAAATCGTGAGCACAACTGGAATTTGTTTTATTCTGAACAAAATGGAAACATTACATAAAAAATAAAAATGTATTGCATAGCTCCGGTGATGGCCGGCCACTCCGATGAAGTGCTTCACCAGAAGTATTAGTGTCACTGGGTCACCCCAGCTGTCACCAGCGAACACCCTTAATTGGTTGACACACAATTTGAGTCATCGCTCGAATCAAAAAACATTTTGTTTGAGTTCGGAAGTCAAATGTTGATACTTTCTGACAAAGTTCGCTTTGTCAGAAAGTATCGTACATCCTAAGATGATAGCCATACCACAGGCTGTGATTTTGTGTTAATCTTTTGCAACGTTTTTGCCGAATTGTTGCAACAGTATTTCAGTACTTTCGTAACCGTTCTAAGTATCCCATTAGAAGAAGAAAAAGGATTTAGAAAGATATAAAGAAATATTCATAAATAATCAGATTAATAGTGTGATTTCATGTTTATGCTAAAGAAAGCTGAAACACTTGGCTCTTACACTACCAGGAGTTTTATAACAGACAACACAAGAATGTGCGGTTTTAACAGTCAATATGCAACGGGCAACACTTGGAATGTTGTCTGTTGTCGCGACAAACACTATGCATGAAATGTTATGCACAACAAGTATTGCCAGAAAGAACAAAAAAAACGCCAAAAAAGCATCTGCATAACATTACAAGCATTGTCTGCTGCGTGTTGTCTGTTGCGCGCATCCTTGTGTTGTCTGTTATGAAACTTCTGCCAGTGTACATTTAGTTCTTAATTTTATCATTCCCATTTGGCTGTTTTAAAGCAAAGGCAATGGACCAAAATGTTCAACGAAGTATATCAGTACACTAAGTTACAACACAGACAACAGAAGGATGCGCGGTTTCAACAGACAGTGCGTAACAGACAACTCTTGGGATGTTATCTGTTGTGTTGGAAAACGTTTTACGTGAAATGTTATGCATAAGAAGCATTGCCAGGATGAGCCAAAAATCGCCAAAAAACGCCAAAAAAGCATCTACTGCCTTTTTTGTTTGTCGTCATGATGTCTGAAAATTCAGCTGATGCTTTTTCGCGATTTTTTTGCTCTTCCTGATGGCAACGCTTGTTATGCATGACATTTTCAAACACAACCGACGACATCCAAAGGGTTGTGTGTTAAGCATTGTCTGTTGAAACCGCGCATCCTTCTGTTGTCTGTTATAGGCGTATTCTCGCCGTTCCCTGAGGACTCCTCGGGGAATCGAAGGGAACAGCGAGAACAGAGGGAGTCACTCCACGCGGACTCCGCGTTCGAAACAAAAAAATATGCAGTTGACGAAATTAGTCTGGATCCACTTTAGTTTTGGTTTTGTTTGTTCTGATTCTTTTAATTAATTTTACATTGCACCAACACCAGCAAAAATTGATTCCCCTTCGAATCTGAAATGGAGTCCTTTTTTATGATGATGATGATAATCGGAGCATTCCCCGTCCGCGGGGACTCGCGAGAATACGGGGAGTGAGTCCCCGGGACAAACAAAAACGCGGGGACTCCTCAAGTGGAGTCCTCGGGGAACGGCGAGAATAGGCCTTATGAAACTTCTGACAGTGTAGAGTTTTCCATTTTACCAAGATTTCCCAACTCTTGAAAACCATATCCGAACTCGAGAAAACAACAAAATACATCAGCAATTCAGAAACCCAGTTTGCTCTCGGAGAATAGTTGCGTTTTTGATTGCCGTTCCTAATCTTGGTTCTTCTTATTTCTCGTTTTCGATCACCTTCCGAGTTCGCAGTTTGTTAATTGTCGTTCTTGCTGAAACGGAGACCGTGTAAGTTCTCGGTTCTACAACACCTGCGAGTGAAACGGCGAACTGTGATGCAGACGCAGTTCCCGGCCCGAGTTCGCCTGTCATGAATAAATTAACCCACAAAAATTGAAAGTCCTGGAAAGTGTGTTTGGAAATGAATGATTACAACTTGTATATTTCAACTACAAGAATTGCCTTTTCACTGTCAAATGTAACTACCCTTTGCTGACTTATTTAGACGATTTTATGAATGATTTGTCGGGATACTTTTCCGTTTTTATTCACCTGGGTAATGAAACGGTGAAGGCGTCAGGCGAACTGAGTGTAGAAACAGAAATTAAGCGTCAACGGCGAACTCACAGGGGAACTTACACAGGCGATCAAAAACGCAACTAATATTGTAGACTGCGCAGAAAGTCTTAGATACTGAGCTTCTCCCATTATTTTTCTCTTTTAGGACTGAAAACCTATTTCATCCTTGGGCGGCGGACTGATATCCGCAGCGTCGATATGAGCGCCGACATTGATCCATTCTTACCTCCTTCTCCCCTTCGGAAAATGCCATCGCAGCCCCCTGTAGGACAAAAGCGGCCAGTGAATCCAGGCAGCAGTAAGAAATGCTCCTCACTTCCAAGCATCCTTGACAACTATACCAGTGATCCCTTGACCTTTGAGGAGGTTAAGCAAGCTGTGAGAGAACAAGGGAGGGAGATCAAGGAGAAAAGCAGGGAGAAGAAAAGAAAATGTAAAAAATCTCGTGATCCGGAGGCAGCCAAAGCTGGTGAAGACGAGGTGACGAAAAACAAAGGGATGGTAAGTTGCCTTCCCTGTACTTTGCGTCCAGACTACCCTCTTTAAAGTTTCAACTTATGCTTTGCTTCAACAATCTACAGGATGCCCATCTTGTCTTTATTCCCACCTGTTTTGTAACGGCTGGAATCATTTTTTTTTAGAACTAAGAACTGGGAATTTAGAGCGTGTTCTATCCTACTTACCGTAGTTACTACACAAATTCTGGCTTTTGCCGTCAAGGCTGGAACGATTTTTTCTATTTTCCAGTAGAATACCATGCCACGGAGAATCCGACAAATAGTTACTATTAGTTACTATTTCGAGAAGGTTGGAACGGTCAGCGTAGTAACTTTTGGTGAGGTTGGAACGGAAATAGTAACTAATAGTTACTATTGTTAGAAGGATGGAACACGCTCTTAGTGCTGGGGCGGTTCCAGTGGTAGTGTTGTTAGTTATTTAAGGATTGAATTCGCTCTTTAGAGGATATGGAACATTGGGAACTTCTGATTTCCTCCTTTCAAAATGGTTCTTGACTGCATTAAAATTGATCAGAATAATTAAAAAGATACACCCCTTCTGATGGAAGTTTACAAACAGAGATTTGGTTATGCTAGGTATCAATACCGGATTTTCCGCACAATCTGCATCAGACGGCTTTGAAGAAGCGATCGAATGATTTTGGAAGAAAAAAGGGTGTCTGTACTCAGGTCTCTGTCCAGTAATTAATTTGGGGGAGGGGGGGGGGGGGGCCTGCGTGTCGGACCAGAAAGTACAAAAACGACAGATCAGAGATTAAAGCCTATGAACTAGAATATAATATATTACCAAAAAAGCCCGTGGGCCATTGCGACACAATTTTCACAAACAAACAAACTAACTTATAGAACTAACAAACTCTTATTCTAAAAATCTCGTTCCATGCGCCCAGTGCCGGCTTAACCCTTAGGCCGGTTAGGCCTGTGCTGGCGGGCTAGGAGAAACGAGAGGCCATGTGGCCGGTGAAAATTGTTGAGAAATCAGGCTACGGTTGCTACCGTCATTTAGGTTGCCGAAATTATGCTCAGGTGTGACCAGTGTGGCTCAACCAAGAATGGGTATGTTCTAATATGCTGGCGTTTGTACGTTTTTGACTCATGAAAAGGGTCCAAAAACCCATGGATGGCCTACGTTCCACCAAAAGTAAAATACGGCACTGTATGCGCCGTCGCAAGCCTCAAGTAACGTCCAAGTTTTTTCACAGTAACTAAACGTTCATCCTTCATCATCCTTACCTTCCATTCTTCATTACATACTCTCTCACCAAATACCTCCTTTCTCCATTCATTCAATTCCACAAAATCACGCATCAAATGAACTACGGTTTCATCCTCATGACCGCACATAGGACACAAGTAAGGACTAATTCTCTCTTTTACATTACCAATAGTTGCGTTTTTGCTGATACCATGGTATCTGTTACCACGGTAACTGGATCTGCAATTAGTCGTTTTTGCAGTTATCGTGGTATCTGATACACGGTGCTCTGCAAAAACGACTATTACCAAAATTGCACTTTTCGAAGTCATCCCAAAAGAAAAACAGATATCCAGTTACATCACTAAGTGCTAAACTTCTTTTTCACCAATCTGTCGAAATTTGATGAAAGTGAGATGACTTTTCAGATACCGCGACCAGTTACCACGGTCGGACCGTAGTATCTGAATATCTGATACCACGATAACTGGCCAGATACCAGGATAACTGCAAAAAGGCCTTTTGACCGTGGTGTCAGATACCACGATAACTGCAAAAACGACTTTAGACCGTGGTAACAGATACCATGGTATCAGCAAAAACGCAACTAATATATTTTCTCCTTGCCTCAAGTAGTAAACTATCAGCCCTCATCTGAATAATACACTTAATTTCCTCCTTACTTAATCCTGCTTTTAACATAATTCCTTAAGCCCAAGTCGCTTTGACCGCCTTAAAAAACGCAGGGACACTGGAATGCCCTTCTGAAATTGCCAAGCTTGGATCTCTTGGTGTTTTAACATGGTACACTGCCATAAGTTTCATAACTGATAACACAAGGATGCGCGGTTTCAACAAATAATGCGTAACAGATAGCACTTCGGATTTTGTCTGTTGTGTTTCAGAATGTTATGCATAATAAGCGTTAACATCAGCAAGAGCCGAAAAACCGCCAAAAGCATCTGGTGAATTTTCCTACATCATGACGATAAAGAATAAAGTGAGTAGATGCTTTTTTGACTGTTTTTTGGCTCTTCGTAGCAAAGCTTGTTATGCTTAACATTTTCAAACACAACAGATAACATCCCAATTGTTATCTGTTACACATTGTCTGTTGAAACCGCGCATCCTTGTGTTATCTGTTATGAAACTTCTGACAGTGTACTCACCATTTTTCCTATTTCTCCAACCTCTATATCTTATCCCTAGATAATAAACGACTATTTGTGTATGTTTCGGGGGGGGGGGGGGCGAACCCCCTACCCCCGTGCGTACGGCCCTGACTGTACTATAAGCTGACTTTAGCCCGAACTGTTTTTCCTAAAAGTCTCGTTTACTCGATTAGGGTGAGAACGAGCTAGAAGAAGAGCACGCTGGTGCTTCGTTGTTAGCAAGCGAAAAACCCGTCGTGACAGTAAATTCTTCGTGGTCGACCATAAACAGTCGGAAGGACTCGGGAATCAGAAGTAGCAACAGCAGGCATTCATCTGTCCTTGCCAACGTAAGTATTTTGATGCTTTTTTATTTTCCCTTGCATAATTTGACGACCTGCCATCTTCACCAATAGTGTCTTCACTACCTCTCAGAATTAGATTATGCCCTGCCACACCATTTGTTTTAAGTATGGTCGTAAGCCTACCAGGAGCGTAAGTAAGGGCAATATTATTTCCCGGCACTTTTTTGTAGGTCTTATCTAGCAAATAGAATACTTCCGAAGTGATCCGCCAGAACAGTTTCAGCCCAAATAGCCTCTGTCATGCAGAAAGCCCCGACAAAAGCATACAGACGTTCTTTTTCGCACGTTTTCGTACAAAATCCTTTTCTAGCTATCGTGTTCTGATACGAAATCCAACTTGTCGGCACAAATAAATAGAATTAATATTGCGCTAAGGATGAAATTTTTTTCAACTTTCTGATCAGACCGATAGAAAAAAGTCTGAGGAAATTTGGCAGCATACTTTTGCCCAAAATAAGCATTTGTCTGGCGTTAAGCACCGACAATACTATACCGACATTACGGTCTAAAAAAAAAAAAAAAAAATTACTAGCCTGACACAACCCTGTTCTGTCAACTCTTGTTTCAGTCAAAATATTCTGATTCGAAACTAGTCGGTAACATGATGTGTCCTATCACATCGTACCACAAATTCCAACAACGACAATAAACGGATAGGAATACTAATTATGAAATCCGTCGGCACAGTTTTGTCTAAAAATAGGTCCTTGTCCGGAGGCGAAGCGCCCGAAAAAAACACATCCACATTTATTTTTTTTGTCAAGCGTTTTTACTACAAGAGCTACCTACGAGCTCATGAGGCACTTGTTGCGAGTAGGCGGTACAAGAAAGTAGATGAGATGAGAACGTCGCAAAATACACCCGCTATACAAAAATATGTGGCTCTTACCTAGCTCTAGGATATGTAGTTTTCACTCAAGTCTGAGCATTTCCGTCATCGCCTCTGGATCATCTGGAGTAAATGCCTGTTCTAACTTCCAAATTTCAGCCCAACAAGGCTACTTGTTGGGTCCCTAGACATGCTACACGATCTCCGGTACCTCCCTCCTACTCCCCCTACCGCGGCCGAATCTGGTCCGGACTCAAGAATGGATCATCTGAAGCATCTTCTTATCACCTATTAATTTTCACTCGAATCTGAGCATTTTTTGGAAAATTCCCCCCATCGTGGTTGGATCCGGTTCGGACCCTAAAATATGTCAGTTAGGGTAGGGGTTCCCAAACTTTTCCATACAGCGTACCCCTAATCACGGTTCAAAAGGGTTGCGCACCCCCCTTTTGAAAAGTCATTGGTTTACTATTTTTTATTGAGATCAGAACGTCAAAAATGCATCGTCAAATTGTGCTTAAGCTGTCAGCTTCATTGTCGCCCGCAAACTTGTCAAGGGTAGGAAATACGCTTACGTTGTTTCTCTGAACCTTTTAAGCTAAAACTCTTATTTCTTGATGAAAGAAGACATTTTTAAATTCAGGGACAGTTCGTCCGTCGGGAAAACTTGCATGGAAAGATTCGATTTGTTCAGTTTTTCACAGACATTCGCAAGATAGGCTAATCTGCAGACCCATTCCTTGTGCCTAAAATCCTTTTAGTCCCGAAGAAACCAGTGAGCTTGAATTTTTTCATTGAGACAAACAGCGAACGTCTGTGTGACGAGGTAAACCTTGACTTTCCGAACCCATTTCTTGGAGTTCAGTGGTCGGGCTTTGTGATCACGTTTACAGCCTCGTTTAGGGTCTCGTGCAAACGTTTGTTCATCCTTTTTCGATACAAGAGCTTGCCTGTAAATGATGCACTGCAACCACTTCACATTGGAATTTCCATTCTGATCTAGGACATGACCCTTTATTTTTCCCTGATATGGCGGCAGAAACGATACCTTGCGGACACGGAAAAAATGTCAGCGGAAGATTGAGTTCTATCCGGTATCTGATCTTGAGGACAACATTGAAACAGAATCGGAAGACTGGAAAACGAGTGAGGCGAGATTTGAAGCTGCAGACTAAATTGACTTTGGGACCTGCGCGTACCCCTTGGGGTACGCGTACCACCGTTTGGAAACCGCTGATCTAGGGCATACGCTCCCCGGGGGAGCTAGAATGTAGAGAAAGCGTATGCCCTAGATCAGCGGTTCCCAACCGGCGGTACGCGTATCCAAAGGGGTACGCGAAGGTCCCAAAGTCAATTTAGTCTGCAGCTTTAAATCTCGCCTCACTCGCGTACTCTGATTCAGATCCAACTTGTCATATATAAACTAATAAGAGTACTTCTGAGGAAATCCCTTGGCACAGTTTTGCGGATTTCAAAAGTTTCATCTGTTTTCAGTTGAAGTCGTGTCATTTATGTAGATTGATGGTTAAGATGTTAGGGTTTGCGTCCGATAAAAAAAAAAAATCTACGGGAAATCGTTCCATTTTTGCGAGGATAAAGGCAAAGCTAGAAAATTTCGCCTGCGGGGCATATTAGTCGAAAAAACGGTACGAAGTGCTGTTAATTCATGTCAAGTGTGCCAGACATTTTCGTCTTCGACGCCTTCCTTGTTATTCTATATTTTGTGTGATTGCGCGTCATTTACCTTGGTTGACGTGTGAGATTTAGAGTTTGCGCTGGATAAAAAAAAAAAAAAATATCCAGCGGGAAGTAGTTGAACTTCAGGAGAAAAAAAAAGACAAATTTAGCCTGCGGCGCTAAGGTTAATATTGGTCTACAAAAACTTGCCTGCAGTGTTTACTTATATTACTCTTCTCTGCATCTAGTGAACATTGACATGATAGGTGTCATGATTAGTTTTGCCAGGCACTAGTTAGTCAACTACCCACCCCAGCGACTTCGTTGTTCCTACAAAAGTTCAAGGCAGACAATTATCATAATTTATTAAGGAGGTGTATATACGGTACTTTAGGGGACTTGGAAACTACAAAATCGGGCTGTCACGCCAGAGTTCATCATCTCTTTTCACTATGATACCACCGACACACTCACAAACTTGTCGGCACATTTTCGGTTGTCCCCCTTCCCCCAACAAAAAAAAAACTAGTACGGTAGTTACGCCCCTGAAGCTTTCAATTCAGTTCAATTCAGTTTTATTTTCAAAACCGATACAACGGTCAAGCCGATTTGGTGGTTCTCGTCCATATTAACACTAATTATATACAAAAGATAGTTCTACACTAGTTTGGATATAACATAGCCTTGTCAAACATAACACAAAATATTGAAATCTATATACAATTAATGATGCGAGTTAAAAAGGTTGACGAAAGCGGGAACAAAACTTCTTAGGAAACGAGTCGTTGTATGTTTAATTGGCTGCGATTTGGGTATTGGCTGGGCTACCACTCTCTCAGGCCTTACTCTTGCCGCTGAAAAATCTGGGGGGAGGCTATCACGTAGTGCTGGTGGATTCAAGATTTTAGTTCCAAACACTAACGAAAGTTTTTCACGGCGTTTCAACAGGGTTTCTAAATTATAACTATTAAGGAGGTGTATATACGGTACTTTAGGGGACTTGGAAACTACAAGGAGGGCTCTAAACTCTATCCTGTCAAGCAAATCAGACTGTTCACGAGTAATTCCGAAGTGCCTCACACGGCAATAGTATTCCAGAAGTGGGCGTATGAAAGAAAGATAAACTCTTAGGAGATGCTTAGGTGGGACTCCATAACGGGATAATACTTTGAGGGAACGGAGGGACATGTTACCTCCCCCTAGCATAACTTCAACCTGTCTATCCCACTTCAGATCCGCCGTTATGAGAACTCCCAAGAGTTTAAGTTCCTTAACATGCTGAGAGTGAGGAATTGGCGGGAAAAAAACAGGGTTACATTTTAAAAAGGACATTGTTAGAACCACTGATTTCAAAATGTTAACAACCATTTGCTCAGCAGCGGCTTCAACACAAATATTATCTAACAATAATTGGGCACTGCTTGTTATATCACTACGACATATCTCTAAAATGGACAAGTCGTCTACGTACTTCCATCTGTGTTGGAAAGTTACGGCAAGCTCGTTGATCATCACAAGGAAAAGCAAAGGGCCAAGAAGAGTGCCGTGTGGTACACCGCAGAAAAGGGGAGGCTATCCCAATAAGTTGACTTATATTTAGTAAGTTGAGTCCGATCTGATAGGAAATTCGCAATAATTCGTACAAGGAAAACTTAAATTTTATATTTATTTGATAGTTTCTCGACGAAATTGCTATGGCTAATCAAATCGAAAGCCTTTTTAAGTCAATTGCAATTAGATAAATCAATTGCCAGGTGTGTCTAAATTTTTTAAAATTTTATCAAGTAAACTAACTAAGTAATGAGCCGTTGAAGTCTTTGGCAGATTACCAAACTGCTTTGGATCCACGTGCTTCAAAATTTTGTCCTTCAACCACGATGAAAGGAACTGCTCATAAGTTTTACTAAAAAGGGGTCATTGTAATGGACAAACACCGGTGAAATCATTGGGTGAGTGTAACAAACCCATTTTTCCTCCCAGAAGGATATTGCCCATTTTTTACGATTTTATTGTAAATATTACAGAGAGGGCCACTTATTTCATCAGGGAAAGCTTTAAGGAGATCCACTGGGATATCAAAACGGGTTGTACTTGCCCTCTTGAGCTTCTTTAACTTCATTAACTTTCGGATGCCACACTCACCCACGCGATTGCTTATCATTTCGTGGAGAGAGAGAGAGCAGTTAGCAGGACTGTACGTTTTTCAGGCGTCGTAACTCGTTGTTTCGGCAAAATGGGAGAGTGTTGCCTCGTCAGAAGAAGAGTGACGTACTGTCGTACTCTAAGACGTTGGGTATAGCCGAACCCCACAGAGGCGAATTTAGCAGGATTATTAAAATGAAAATCGACTTACACTGCCTTTTCCTAGCTGATATTTTCAGAAATTGCATTGGTTACAAAATCGTGTCCCGTCTAGGGGTTGCGATTTTGCCGGATTCGCGAAATTGTGGCCCAACGTAATCTCGCCTGTCCTATTTCGATTTCCTCCTGCTTTTCTTCTATGGTGCTGGCTAATATGGGGCAGGCATTGAGGGGTAAAGCTTCAGAGAAGCTCCAGATCAGTAAACCGGTAAATGGTTTATGCTAGGGATATACAGAAAATATGACGCTGATTTTACAGTTTGAACTTCCTAGACTCATTTTTGACATTTCTTTCTAGATTTTATTAAGAACCGGGAGCGAAAACGGAGATGCTGGTCCGAATCGTGTCAGTGACTACTGGAGTTCGAAGACGTCAATTGACGAAGACGTCGAGAACGAATCCTGTTCTCTTCAACCTCAGATTGTCATCGTTCCCATCCAAGAAAGCATCAATCGCTTCCACCACCTACGAAAGCAGTCCGACCTCCAATTGATAAAATGTGTTCAGGAAGATGAATCTCATCGGTCATACTTTTTACGGCCGCCCCTCTCCCAAGTAAGTTGTATTTGCTTTTGATATACCCTTCACTTTTCGGTTTGGTCTGTCGGTCCACTTTTCTCGAGTTTGGGTACTTCCAGAAGTGCCAGGACGATGCAACTTGGCAGTCATATCAGGGATCCGACCAAACTAACTTGAAAATAGTCACTTCCCCGATTCGACCACCGTGGGGGAAGTGGAGGGATGACGAATCCGGAATGTCAAGGCATGCACTACTTTCGAACGAGTGATCGGGTCTTAATGAAACTTTATATTTGCAAAGACCTCGTGCCTCGGATGTCCCATTGCAAGTCAGGACCAGATAAGATGAATCTAGGGGGTAGTGGGAGGAGGCAACTGGAAATCGTGTGACACGCTTAGAGTGGAAAAATCGGGATGAAACTTGGTGGGAAAACAAATACAAGCCGTAGATACATCAGTGCTAGAACCGGACTGGATTCGGGTACTGTTGGGGGGTTATGGAGGGTCAGGGATTCCGGTGATCGCAAGTTAAGGTACTTCCAGATGTGCTAAGTCGATGAAACTTGACTTGAACATTAGTTCAAACAATGTTTACAACGGATACGTCAGCTATGTTTCTTCATCAGCGATATTTCGGCCCTTCTTGGCAAGGGTCCTCGTAAGACTGTCAATCCTCTGGTTCAACTTCGGGGAAGGAAACAAACCTGTCTTTTTTTTTTTTTGACAGGTTTGTTTCCTTCCCCGAAGTTGAACCAGAGGATTGACAGCCTGACAAGGACCCTTGCCAAGAAGGGCCAAAATATCGCTGATGAAGAATCATAGCTGACGTATCCGTTGTAAACATTGTTTGAACTAATGTCTCAAAGTCAGCTTGGGCTCAAAGAATATTTATCTTGAACATTAGACTTGATTTGGCTAAAAAATTGTCACTTCTCAGATCCGACCATCCCTTAAAGTACTCATCTTAACCTCAATTTACAAAAAATACTTTTAAGCAAAATATATATTTTCATGATCCCCATCACCCCATGATCACTTTTGACTCAAATGTTTAGCTTAAGAATTAATTTTTAGCTCCCTTAAAGGGCGCATCTTAAGTTTTGCTTTAAAATGAATTTCTAGCACCATTACAGTGCGCATCTTAACCGAAAACTCAAAAAATACTTTTGACCAAACGATATATATTTATGATCCTAAAGGCCCCGTGATCATTTTTACCTCGGTGGTTTTGATTAAAGATGAATTTCTAGCTCCCTTCCAGTGTGTATCATCACAGGCAAGTGCAAAAATAAAATACTGTTTACCAAGGGATAAATTCTCGTGATTTCCAAGGGCACATGATCACATCTTATCTGCAGGGTCTTGCTTACGACTGATCACAACAAACCGACGGATTGGCAAATTCTTATTTTCATCCTCTGACCAAGCCTTGCAAGTGCCATATGCTTCTATCTCTCTTTTTTTTTTTTTTTTTATATATATTATGGGGGGGGGGAGGCAGCTAGAACCTGTTTATGGGTTAACAGTCTAGATTTGGTTATGTTCTTTGTTTGTTTTTCTTTCGTAAACGTTTGCAGCTAAAGTCCTTAAAATTTGCCTCCAGGGTTATGCGCTGCGTTTGCACTTTGTAGTCAATCGAGAATCGGCTGAGAGTTCTGTTCTCCTTTTGCTAGCTTTCAGTCATGGTTCCCTTTGCTAACTTTGTATTAATCCTTCAGGTCACACTGGAATTCTTGGAGAATGAGATGGAACAAGAATACCGCTCCCTCGCACACAAACCGGACGTCCCTGGAGAAGTCAAAACCCTCGCCTCACCCACCTTTAACACATACTTTGATGTCATCGTTTCTGCCCTTACATTTTTCCTCACGGCCACTGCTTGCTTCATGCTTCTGCCTGTTGACACCCCTTGGAAGATCCTCTCAGCTCTCGGGGCTGTGTTCAACATACTCGTCATGATCCTCTGCATACTGCAGCTGACAGTGGGCCGATCCGGAAGCGAATTTGGGAAGAGAATTGCGGCGATTTATGAAAAGTGCATGGGTTGGCGACCCTGGCACGCTGTAGGCGCGATTCTCATCAGTTTCCCAGTCTTGGGCGTGCTGGCTAACTTTAGCTGCGACTCTATCTCAGAGCTCAACGAAAGCAATACAGTGTATGGGTATGTTTTCTGCCTGGGTTTGGTGCATTTCTGCAATTTTACTCAGCTGAATTGCTGGATGAAAAGTGTGATTGCAACTGTGTGTGGATTGATCTATGTCAGTTTGATAGCTGGTCATGTATGTCCCTGTCCCTATGAAGGGCGACTGGAGCCGATGACTGATAATGAAACCCTGACAAGTTCAGATCTGGAGCTATTCGAGGACCTCCACATGTTTCATTATGAGATTGTCATCGATGTCTTACTGCTACTTTTATTGATCTGGTATTTGAACCGCGAATTTGAGATTAGCTTCAGGATGAGTTTCCACTGTAATGTGGTCGCCTCCCGAGGTAAAGCCAAGGTCCAGGCGATGAAGAACCAGGCTGATTGGCTACTGAATAACATCATGCCTCAGAATGTAGTTGAAGTGCTGAAAAATACGGCGAAATACTCGGAGAATCACAAAAATGTCGGTATCATCTTCGCAAGTATTGTGAATTTTAATGAGATGTACGATGAGACCTATTTTGGTGGTAAGGAGTACCTGCGCTTTTTGAACGAGTTGATCGGTGATTTCGACGAGCTGCTGAACAAGCCTGAGTTCCGCAACGTTGATAAAATCAAAACTATCGGGAGTACTTATATGGCAGCATCTGGGCTCGATCCTGAACTGCGAGAACAAAACAGTCATCCAAATCAGCATTTACACGAGTTGATGGAATTTGCGCTTGCCATGCAGAACGCTGTGGAAGATTTCAATCGGGATCTTCTAGAGTTCAATCTAGTGATCAGAGTTGGCTATAATGTTGGAGATGTTACGTCGGGTGTGCTGGGGACTTCGAAGCTTTTGTATGATATCTGGGGGGATGCGGTGAATATTGCGAGTCGAATGGACTCAACGGGGGTGAATGGGCGAATTCAGCTTCCGGAAGCGGTGGTGCCCATGATAGATGACCCCTACGAAACGGAAGAAAGAGGGACGGTTTTTGTAAAGGGGAAAAACAACATGAATGTTTTCCTTGTGAAAGGGCGAAAAACTATGTTCTGATTTAGTTAATTTACATTATCGCGCGTCTAGAGTGCCATGAACACACGTCGAAAGTGTGGGTAAAAATACAGTCGTTCAGGACGCCCGGCTCTGATGGTCTTCCTCTAACTCCCGGAAGTTGGCAGAATGTGGTATTTCGTGAAGAAATGAAGTAGGCACCAGGACATTTTTGTTGCGTACCTGTCTACTCATGCTATAACATGTTGTCACCATACCTAGTCATGCGAAAACATCGTTATGGCTAGGTGTGGCGCACTAGGTTGTTGTCACACTTAATTTACTAAATGCAACTATGTGCCGCGCTGCATAATAACATTGGGCCTCTGCAATCTTATTTTTGCTACCTCGGTATACCCCTATAGACCATTTTATAAGGCCAACGGCTATTCACTTCCCTACGATAAGGATGTCGCTATGCTTGCGCAGTTATAGTTCATGCCTGATCCCTCATTTTGCATAATTCATATGCCATTTTGCTACGACTAAGAGCCCGATCACACTATGCTCAAAAGGTACAGATTTAGAAGTAGACTCGTTTTCTACGGGGAAGTCCGCGTCATTATGAGCCTGGTGGGTCCAGGCTCTAGAGCCGCTAATTCACTTTGAGCAAAGATTTCCGTTTAAGCTGTGTCTGGCAGCACATGTCTCATTTGCACCAAGCTCTCCTTCTGAAATGCAAGCGGCTTGTCGGGTGCTGCCGAACGGAACGAATGACTCTTGGTCATGTCTAGTTATTTGTCCAAGTACAAACGCAGGAGCCTCGTCTTCTGTGATTGACAAAGCGTAGGGGTCTTTACAGTTTGTGCCCAAGTGGGGTTCTTGACAGTAAAACCATCAGAGCTGTTTCACAGCTGATTCCCCAAAAGAGCCGGCGATTAGATAGGTTTTTTTTCCTTTTCCGATAATTCGTAATTTTTTATTTTGTTCTATTCAGTTTAGTTCCTTTTTCTTCTTGGACAAAATGCAAATAAACAGAAAACCACTTGTATGTACACACAAATTTCGATATTGTATCTTAGAAAGTAACAACGGGTTACCTGCAAACATTCTGGTTGTGATGTTTTAGCAGGGCTAGTTGAGAATCTTTCTGTTTGTCGAAGTTTTAGACTTTTCGAGTGCGGAAATCAGCAGCCACTAGAAACACAGTATGCGGGGTGGGGGGCTTGGTTTCATTTTATCTAAGAACTTAAAACTGTCTAAATTTTCAGTTCATTGTTAAGCTTTTAACTGATTTTTCTTTAGGTCAATTTTTCTACTTCCTTTTTGCCTCGTACATTTAGCGGGTAATGAAATATTGATTGTGAAATGATTCGTTTGATAGATTCTTATGTTTTAGTTCATTGTAAGGATGTCCAAATTCAACTGATCTCCCTATGTGGGCCAAGTGAACAACGATCTTATTCTTTTATACTTACCAAGTTTTAGGCTACTGAAGATCCGCTGGACCTTATTGGTCGAATGCCATTTCACGAAACGTTTACACGCAGTTACTACTAAGCACGATAGTAGAAAATATATTGCGGAATAAAAAGGCTTTGGCCTCGTATCACGAAGAAATTGGGAATAGTGCAGAGCTGAAAATGTTGTCTGCTGGCAAACTGTGTGACTGATGACACCCAGTTCATGGTTGTCGCAGTGTTCGTTGATCAATTTAAATGTCTCAGTTAAGTATCCTATCTATAAGCGATAGAGGGTAGATATAATTTAGCAAGTACGCTTGGAGTATACTCTTTTTCGAAATTGGTGCCTAGTCTCTGTAACCGATATAAAAGTTTAGAAATTAGCTTTGACAGGAAACTTGTTGTCACTTCATTCCTAAATGAATAGGAAAAGTTTCCACTCTGAGTGCCATATATTGGCTGTTTTTAGAAAAGCATCACTACTTTTACTGTTCAATGTTGTTTCGAGAGGGTATGTCGCGTGTCATAGTAGGCTAGGGCGTACAAATAATGTCATGTCTTTCCGTGTTGGTAGTATATAGAAACTATGGCACCTCACCCCCCGATTTTGGGTTGTGACTAGAACTTTTAAACCTGGTACAGCAGGATGAGTATGGGATAGTACTACGCACTGAAAGTAGATCCTAGCATGTATCTTTGTTAATCGACGGTAACAAACATTGTATCTGATTAGGCCATGTTTGAATAGGTTAGGATGTTTATTGAAAATTTTGTCAGTGTCGAATTCCGCCTACTGAATGCAATAACCGACTAGATCTGTATTTTACTGAGGCAGCTGTATTTGATCACTAGGTGTTATATTTGTTAGTTGTTACCCGAAATTTTATTTGTTCTTTTTAACCTTGACGATATCAGGAGTATTTTTTTGGACAATCATGTGATTTGCATTTCGTTTTCCAAGTTTATGTTCTGTATGATATATAGGCCTTGCTGCTTCGTAATCAACTAACAATGTTAAAACCTTGTAGCGTAGAATCTCTTTATCGTGATAAGGACCCTCAAATCTAGTTGTGCCTTCTCCTCGTTTTGTTGAATTTGTTTGTTGCCACACTAATTAAATACAAGAATTTACCTCTACAGACCTTGTCAGAAGTATTCCTTCACGAACCTGCAATCACATTGAAACGAAAAAACAAGATAAAAGGTAACATTAAAAACAAGATAAAAGGTTTGGATGGGACCCCAAAAATTTAATATTTGATCCAAACAATTAAATATTTTACAGGTACTTTTAAAACTTAGAAACAAATAAAATTTAGAAACAAATATTCAAACATTGTTTGAATAAATGTTTTAAAGTCAGCTTGGGCTCAAAGAATATTTAGAAACAAATTAAATTTAGAAACAAATAAAATTTAGAAATAAATCAAAGTAATAGACACAGGCAAGTACTCATAATAGAAACGTAGAACGAGGTCATTAATAAAATAATATTTAAGTTTTCAGCCCCTTATTAATAAAAAACCCGAAGTTAACCAAAATGCAGAAAAAAACCTTTCCTGTCATCGCCCCAATCGTGCAGCAAAAACAGCGTCGGTGTCAAAAATTAAATCTCAGGACTAGTTTTTTCATTATAGTGGTATTTGAAGATAATTTACTTTAATAAGATATTTATGGTCGGTAGAAGCTTCAGTTATTTATTACAGGTTTGTTTCCTTCTCCAAAGTTGAACCAAAGGATTGACAGCCTGACGAGGACCCGTGCCAAGAAGGGCCGAAATATCGCTGATGAAGAATCATGGCTGACGTATCCGTTGTAAACATTGTTTGAATAACCAAATCAAGGCTTATAGTGGGGACTGAAACCACCGTCGAAACTTAAAAATAATCGTTTTTTATAGATTTTAACTTGTCATCTATATTTTTTTATTACTGTTTGCTATTACGTCCGATCCGCAGGGAAGTCCCCTCCGAACTTAATTCCTGGATACGGACCTGCCCTATAGCCTGTGTCAAAAGAGGACCCTTCCGTAAAAGTGAGTTGACTTATCCATTTTGCATTGTTCTGTTATTAGTTTCAGCATGTTTTTTACTCTTAATTTGGAATCCCCTTCTTTGCCACTCATATAAATAATGGGCTACATAGTCCGTCTACGAACTCGACCTGTCCCTTGACCCAGAGAATCTTCACCCCATCATGTCTCCTTATCCCAATACCGAATTTCTAATCGACTTCAGAAACAACTTTGAGCTTCAAACAAATTTCCACTTTCGGCTAAATCATTGGTCCGGCAAGAAAACTAATTTCAAATATGGATTCATCCGGCCTCGTTACCCCTTAAACGACTATCTCAATAACTTCTTACGCTAGACGTTATAGGCGTAACAAAGAGTCACTACGTCAGACGCAGAGTTATCGCTTGTATGGATAGAGCGGTAGAGTAGGTCACGTGTTCTTAAGAAAACTGGTAGACAGGCTTTTATTAAATTGTTCATCAGACAGTTGTCGCGTGCATTCTGCCTTTCCGACCCACTAAATGATGGTTGACATTTCTGAGGACTAAACTGATCGAATACATTTTTTCTTTAGCTTTAATATGTTCTAAAGCTGCAACTGCATGTCTCCTCACCCTATATTGTCTACTATGTCATTGGGCTACAAAAGTTCAAGCTAAATTTCTGTACTCAGGGCGATCTACTTGCCGGGCGAGAAAATAATTTTCAGATTCGGCATGTCTCGTCGAGTCCTTACCCCTGAATCGAACCTCTAATCAACTTCAGATGAAACTTTTTCTTTTTACAAGTTTTCCAGTTTTTGCCGGATTCCCGGTGAACTACTTGTCCAGTGAGAAAATAAATTTCCTATTCGGATTCAGCGTGTCTCCTTACCCCCTAAACCGCCTATCTCATTAGCTTTTAAAAACTATTGTATTTTGCCCCTTAACTTGAAACCCTAAATATACAGCTATAGAGCCCATCTACGAACTTTGACCCAAAGAATCCTTACATCAAGTTTCATCAAAATATCTCATTCCCTTCGAGAGTTATCGTGTTTAAAGTCGGACAACTTTTTACGAAGTCGTAGGTATCCCTCCACTTACTTTTTGGGATCCCAATAACAGTTGAAAGGTTATAATGGAAATGTTCTGTTGCGCCAGCAAATAACTCATCCTAAGTGTTGTCTGTTGAAGCTGCGCATCCTTGTGGTGATATCAATTGGATTGCAGGTTCGTTCTTCTAGCTACAACTTGCCAAAGACCCTTGCCAGGAAGGGCCGACATCTGTCTGGAACAAAACTCAGACAGCCAAAATATCGAAGAAGGATTATCCACTTGCCGTGAGGGGCCCATAGTAAGTTGCTCCTCTATTCCTTGTCCTTTAATTGTCTTTTAAAGAGAAATCTTTCGAGGCCCAATAATAAGTTGTCCCACTACCTGCATTTTGTACACTAGCCGCCCATTCTTTATTTTGGTCAGCTCCCTTCGTGTATTTTTCAGTCTCTAAATTCTTATTTTCACATAATTTGGGTCCTAACCGGAATCGCATCAGTCTTTCCTACTACCGAATTTTTTAGCAATACGTTTTGCCTTGATCAGGAATCGAGCCCTCGACATTTGGGAATCTGGAAGCAAATGACGTCAAAAGACCCAGTGTTTTCTTCAGAAAGCCATATGCTTATATTTACCATTTAATGTATGGGGTTTTGAGAAGTGTAAATCATTCAAAGCCTTCAAGTCGCCAATTTTGGAAGACACGCCGTCACTGACTTCGCCAACAAAATCTTTAGCCAAGTAAACAGAAACAGGCATATTCTGGTCAGTTGCACTTATTGCGCAAGAATCGGTAGCTTTATCGTACATTTCGGACAATCTCGCCAAAGAACCACACTAAAGTCATCAGACACATGCTTCCATGTTCGGATAAGCCATAGAGGTCAAGTATAAACCAGCTGATCAAAATGACATCCTGTGTGCTTTAATGGAGCGCTCTTCTTCATCGACTATTAAGTTGCTCCGCTATACAAAGTTGTCGCGCTACCTGTGCTTTAAACATAGTTAGGGTTATGGAGTATGTTGTACATTCATTTATTCAGGGTTATGTCTGTTGCCTGCGTGGCACTGAATGGCATCTTTTTTGCTCGACTGAAAAAAGTACACAGTCTTGAAAGTTCACAGTGACGTATACCCTATATGACTAAGTCCAAAACACGCCAGTGATCCTCAGGAAGAAGGAGTAAACGTAGACGTCGTCGTTGTAACGACTCAAACTCAGTAACTCAAATCCTGCGTCAAACGATCACGGCGATCTTTGGGAACAGCTGTGATACCGCTTCTGGCACTTTAGCTAGGTACTAAGCGATTTGCATCGGCAAGGAGAGTTTAGTCATGGAGGGTATTGAACCCTGCCTGGCAAGTCGAAGTTTCGGGACCCCTCTTGCAAATTATTTCCTAGTAGTGGGCACGACAGCCGTTAGATGGGGACGCCTATCACTACTTCACATTATAAATACATGGTTTACACCGAATCAGTTCAAAAAGACAAATCAGTACTCATGATGACTATCTCTCCTTGCCGATGCAAAATCTCCGGCCTCTCCGGGTACCTAGCGGAAGAAATGTAGAAGTAGTCTCACATCTGCTCCCAAACATCGCCGTGATTGGTTGACACAGGATTTGAGTCGTGGAGTTTGAGTCGTTACGGAGACGCTTACTCCTTCTTTCTGAGAATCACTGGCATGTTTTGGACTTAGTCATATAGAGTATTGTCATTTGCTTTCAAAACCAAATCGGTATTGTTTTAATCTTTCATCGTCACACAATTATTTAGGAGCGGCAGGGGCACAGAGGTGGTTCGAAGTGCTTGGGCATGGGGGGGGGGGGCTGACGACCTCATAGCATACGACTGGCTAATGTCTGGCGATTGTGGCGATTAAAACAACGGAAAAACAGCACAGCACTACAAGTGAAAAATTACAATTTCAAGAAATATTAACATCGATTTTTATGAAAGGTTAGGCAAAAGGTAATTAGAAGAACAAAATAATACAAAAATAAATAGCGGGAATTCCAGCTCGCCGTTCGTTTCAGCTTTCACTAGAGTTTTTGTGGGCAAAATGCAACTACTCCCCATCAGGGACGTCCCGAGGGGGGGGGGGGGGGGGGCGCGCCGTTCATTTTCATACCTGAAGCGGTGTGGGGTTCTACGCCATGAACTAGTGCCAAATTTGGCATCCTGGGTTAAGTAAAGCTCAGGATGCCGAAATGGAACGACTGCAGAAGAGAGTCTGCAGAATAATACTTGGTCATAATTACACATCTTACAACGAAAGCTTTCAAATCCTCGATATCGAAAAACTGTCTGAAAGAAGACATAATCTTCTCATGCGTCTGGCCATCAAATTTTGAATTCTCAACACCACGGACTTTGTTACACCCTCTCATGGGTCTAGCATGCGAAGCAAGAAGGACCCGAAACCGAAGCTTGTTCCCCTAGGAAATCTTAAGAAAGATACCTAAATTCATTCGTTCCGTACTTCACTAAACGTTTTAACTGTTCATGATTTATGTTCGTTTCGTATTTATTGTTAGTTAGTTTCTGTTTTATTTGTATTGTTAGTGAGTGTTTATTTTTCCAATTCCCGCCCGTGTTAGCCTAGTGCTATTAGGGCTGAAATAAAATTGATTGATTGATTGATTGACTGATTTCAGAAACAACTTTGAGCTTCAACCAAATTTCCAGTTGCAGCCGAATTCGTGATGAACCATTTGTCTAGCAGGAAAACTAAGTTCACATATGGATTCAGCGGACCTCCTTACCTCCTCAGTGAATATCTTAGTAGCATATAAAACAGACATATATTGCCTGTCTTTCTTCCAGAAAAGTTTTGCTATACCTACCATACAGATTCTAGCTTTTAACGTGTAAAAAGGTAAAACGTTTATTTGTTTAACGTAAACGCCAACTAAAATGAAACGCCGACCTTCCAAATAGAGAATATTACAAAATGCGCCGCAGGCGAGATTTCGTGTAAAACTAATTTCAATGCATCAGTTGAGATTGTTCCTTTAGTATAAATTTGAATATTTAAATCCACACATTCGCATTTTCGGTTCAACTTCAGCTAAAGCGAAGCTTTCAACAGTTATACCTAGGATAAGTTTTTTTCCCTAAAAAAGCACCCGGCAACTGTTTGCAGAATTTGATTTCTTTCGTATAACAAGACCTAAGGTTTCGATGGGATCCCAAAAATCTAATATTAGATCCAGACAATTGGGTCTTGTCTTCGCCAGATCCAGTCTTCGCCACGCTAATCATCTGAGAAAACCAAGTTCAGATATATATGAGCCATATCTGTTTTGACGATACTGACCCAAACTTCCTGCTTTAATTCTGCCAAATTTCCGGTTTCGGCCGAATTCCGAGCAAACTTCTTGTCCAGCCAAGAAAGAACAATTCAGAAACGAAATCGGCGTATCTCCTTATCCCTATAAAGAACATTTAATAACTTCAAATAAAACTTTATCTTATAAAATTTCCGGTTTCAACCGGATTTCGGACGAATTATTTGTCCGGGTAAAAAATGATTGTCATATACAGACTCAGTGTCTTTTCTTAGCCCTAAACCTGTCATCTAATCAACTTCAAATAAGACTTTCGCTTTTAACAAATTTTCCGGTTTGGCCGGATTTCGGGTGAACTAGTTGTCCGACGAAAAAATGGTTTTCATCATCGTGTTAAGCATGTCTTCTTACCCCATAATCGAACATCTAATCAACTTAACTTTTAATTCTAACCAACTTTCCGGTTTTTGCCGGATTCCGGACGAACTACTTAGTTCGGCATGTCTTCTTACCCCATAATCGACTATCACATTAGCTGTTTAATGTTTTTCCCTTAATTTCAACCCCATCCCTGAATGTCCCTTAATTTCCCTTGAATGTCCCTTAATTTCAACCCCATCCCTGAATGTAGGGCTACATAACCCATCTACGAACTTGACCTTACCCTTGACCCAAAGAATCCTCACACCGAGGGGTTACCAACTCCTAAAATTGGAGTACAGGTATGCCCGACAATTGAGTGTGCCCGGTTGTGCCCAACGTGTGCCCGACTGTGCCCGACTCCCCGGTACATAGTGTGCCCGACAGTTGGTAACCCCTCGCCTCACACCAAGTTTCATCAAAATATCTCGTTCCCTTCCAGAGTTATCGTACTGACAGGCCGACGGACGGACAGACGGACAACTTTTGCGATGTCATAGGTATCCCTCCACGTACGTTTTGGGATCCCAAAAAGAACCTGATGTGCCGAAATAATACCGACGCCAGACAAAAGCACTCACAATTCGATTTCTTGTGTGTTTTGCTCGGTAAGAATGTACAGATCTTTATTTCTTCCATATAAATAGAAGCCGATGTGCCGACGAAACTTAAAACTTTCGGGATGCGCCCGTTTTCCCATTTCTTGCGTGTAAAAATAACCTGATGTGCAGACGAGAATACCGACGCCCGATAAAACTATACAGTATTTGATTTCTTCTGTGTTTTGCTCGACTGGACTGTACAGAAGTTAATTTCTGACGTGTAAAAATAACCGGTTGTACCGATGAGACGAACTTTCCGGGTGCGCGTGACAGACATTACTAGATTCTTTCATTCAAATTGAGAGTTTGCAGAATTCGATTATCTTACGTATAAACTGAACCCGCTGATCCAACGTGTCGACTGACGCCCAACAAAAGCATAAACCATTTTATTTCTTCTGTATACCGTATGTATAGAAAGAACCCGATATGCCGTAGAGAATACCGAGGCCCGACAAAAAGCATGCAGAATTCAATTTCTTCTGTGTTTTGCCCGACAAATGTTTTGTTTTTTTTTGCGTAGAAAAAGAACTCGACGTGCTGAATCTCGCTGAATCTCGACTTTCTCAAGACCATTGGGGGGGGGGGGGTCCCCCCCCCCATAGTGACGACCCATCATATAGGAGTAAACCTACATGCTGAATCCATATCTGAATTTTATTTTCTCAGATGAATATCCACTGGCCTTTATCTGTTTCTAAATTTTAATAGTCAAATTTTTCAAGTAGTCTAGTGAAGACCGGATATCTACAAGACCGAATTGGCGGGATTAAATCTCAAATTTTTGGGATCGCATCGGAGCCTTGGTCTTGTTTCTATAAAGTATACCTAATGAATCTAGTTAAGCGGGCTATCAGGACGATACCAAATTTTGACGAGGTCTGGAACAGACCGAAAGTCTGCAAGACTCGGTTGTCTATGGGATCGACTAAAACCAGGAAACGCGAGAAAAGCAGGAACGCATACTAATACCAAGAAGGGCATACTCAAACGAGGAAAGCTGACGCCAGAATTCAATGCTGCGAAAAACTGAAAAGCCGCACCGTTCCCTTCCTCTATTTAGTATTCTTTGAGGGGTCGGCAACTTTTCAAATTCAAAGTTCACCATCCCTTCCTCGTTTTAGTATCCTGACATGGGTATTAGGCATCAAGTTCAGTGAGGGGTCGGCAACCATACTATACTTTTCATTTCTCGTTCCGACGATAGGCGACTAAAATGCTCTGAGTCGAGTGAGTGCAACTAAGATATTTCAAGTCCCCCATTTTCTTCCTCTTTTAGCACCTTGAAAGTACTAAAACGAGGAAGGAAACTCGAAATTGTTCTTCTTTGAGGGGTCGGCAACTGTCAAATTTTAAAGTCCACCTTTTCTTTCATCGTTTTAGTTGTTTTCACGGGTAGTACCTTAAAGTACTAAAACGAGGAAGGAAATGGTGGATTCTCACTCGGCCACTATAAATATTTCAAGTCCTCCATTTCCTTCCTCGTTTTAGTACCTTGAAAATAGTGGACTTGGAATATCTTAGTTGCCGACCCCTCGCTGGGGTTAACAGAGAAGAATAATTTAAAATTTTCAGTTTCCTTCCTCGTTTTAGTACTTTCAAGGTACTAAAACGAGGAAGGAAATAGGGGACTGGAAATATCTTAGTTGCCGACCCCTCGCTTGACTCGGAGGATTTTAGCCGCCTACCGCCAGAACGATAAATCAAAAGTTTAGTATAGTTACCGACCCCTCATTGAATTTAATACCTACCCATTTCAGGGTACTAAAACGATGAAGGGATGGTGAACTTTGAATTTGCCGACCCCTCAGAGAATACTGAATAGAGGAAGGGAACGGTGCGGCTTTCCAGTTTTTCGCAGCACTGAATTCTGGCGACAGCGTTCCTCGCTTTAGTATGCCCTTCCTGGTTTTAGTATGCCTTCCTGCTTTTCTCGCGTGCCCTTCCCTTCCTGGTTTTAGTCGATCCCGTTGTCTATGTATAATAAAATCAACAAATATTCCCCTTTGTCATCTCATTGAAACCTCCGGCCTTGTTGTCTTAGTTGTGCGACGTCCAACGAACTGAGAAAACTTAGAAGAGGGGAATTTTAGTAACTATACATCATGGGCCTCTGAAGCCACAGTGAATAGCAGTCTGCTTTTGAGTATGGTATCTCTATTCCCGTACTGCGCAGAGATGCGCCTTAACCATTCAAACAAACACGTTTTCCAATGACCTTTAAACTTGACCTTCAGAATCATCTTCAGTGTTACAATCGCAAAACTTACTTGATGGCTTTTACTCTGAAGCACTAAAGAATCGGCAAGCCCATCTCATAGAAGAAGAAAAAAATCTGCTTGTCGCGTCAACAGTATTTAAGCTATTCCCGAAACGAAACATCGCCAGTCTTCGAAAGATCGTGGATACTCACTTATCTATCATGAAATTGGTAAGTACAGTTTCCGATGTTTGAAGTCTACAAGATCAATCTACTTACCGATATCCTTCTCCTAGATCTGGCTTTCCAGTTGATCATACTGGCACAAAATATAGAACTCATTGGCCAAAAATATAAGACTATCAGATGAAAGATTTTTTTTAAGGCTCTCAAAAATTCCATGTTAACTAACAATTATATTTCCGCTCTTTAATTTTATTTGTGATTATTTAAGATCAGTTGAAAGATGAGAGAAAGACTTATTTTTGTAATGTATGTCGAGTTCCATGTCCTTGCCTAACATTCTCGTGCTAAAATTCTCGTTTGTTTTTGTATGCCTCTTGCATGTCTGACACTTTATTTATCCTTCTGCTATTTCCATTTTAATAAAATTCTACCTACCTAACTATGTACATATTTTGTCGTTGAAAAGACTTGCTCGGTATAGTAACAACCATCATGGGTTTACAGGAATTTTACAGGAATGTCGCTCACAGGAATTTTCTCCCTAGCTCATTAAGGAAACATTCATTCTTTAATCATCATCGTTCGGTTGCGAAATATGGGCTGGCTTCGATTCCCTGGATTAAACCACAGACTCGACTTAACATATAAATATTAAAAGAACAAGACCAAAGGTTTCGATGGGATCCCAAAAATTTAATATCTGATCCAGACAATTGGGTCTTAGAGGTCCAGTCTTCGCCAGACTCCTTGAGCACTTTAATAATAATACTTAGAAACAGATTAAGGCAAATGGTAATCATCTGAAAAGACCAATTTCAAATATGGATTTAGCATGTGTGTTTACCCCTATAGCCTGCGTCATATCTACTTTGACGAAAGTTCCTGCCGTACTTCTGACAAATTTTCGGTTTCAGCCGGACTCGAGGTGAACTATTTGTCTTGCAAAAAACTGAAGTTCAAAAACGGATTCAGCGTATCTCCTTACCCATGTGTCGAACCTCTAACCAACTTCAGATAAAACTTCAACTTCTAACAAATTTTCCGATTTCAGCTGGATTCTTGGCGAACTATGTGTCCAGGTAGAAAATGATTGTCATGCACGAATTCAGCATGTCTTCTCACACCTAATCGAACACCTAATGAAATTCATATATAACTTTTACTTTCAAAAAATTTTCCGGTTTTGGCCGGGGTTTTTGGACGGAGTCGAATCCGGATTCAAATCTTGTGCTCGTCAGGCTGGATTCGGATTCGGATTCCAAACCTTCAATCTTACGAATCCGCTAAAATTTCTAGTCTACATCCTTCAGTTTCAGTTTTCCCAATTTTTCCAATCCAGCTTTTTGGTCTCCACCACGAACCATCCTCAGTAATCTATTACGTTATCTGATTAACTTAGATACCAGTGCTTTTTGTCACCTCTGATTTTTAGACTATAACCTATGTACATGATTTGATTTTGTTAAGGTCGGATTCGAATCCTCAGCACGAAATGGTGGATTCGGAATCGGATTCATACCTAGCCTGGATTCGGATTCGAATCCTTTCATGATCAGATTCGTCCATCTCTGGTCTTACCCCTTAATCGACCGTCTTATTAGCTTTTGAAAAATATTCTTTTCGCCCCTTAATTTGAAACCCCTCCCCTAATATGCAGCTATCGGGCACATCTACGAACCCGACCTTTCCCTTGACTGGAAGAATCCTCACACCAAGTTTCATCAAAATATCTCGTTCCCTTCGAGAGTTATCGTGCCAACAGACGGACGGACCGACGGACAACTTTTGCGATGTCATAGGTATCCCGCCACTTATGTTTTGGGATCCCAAAAACCGAGCTAAGTCTGAATATCTTGCGCCAGGCTGATTGAGAGGAACTGTCAACATAGAAAAAAGCGAAGGGTTGCTTGCTCTCGATTTTAGTGTATGGCAAGTGTCAGGTGCGGTTACTACGTGTTTGATAATAAGAATGTTGGGCAGTACTCCCTACCGGAAACGTGGAACGCGGTTATTAATGGAAGAATATTTAAGCCTCAGTCCCTTATTAACAACAAAACCGAAGTCGATCAAAATGCAGAAAAAACCTTCCCCGTCGTTGCCCCAATCGTGCAGCAAAATCAGCAGCAGTGTCAAAATTAAATCTCAGCACTAGTTTTTCCGTGCAGTGATGTTCAAAAGTAATAGACACATGCCAGTACTCCCTACCAGAAACTTAGAACGAGGTTATTAATGGAATCAAATTTAAGCTTCAGTCCCTTATTAATAACAAAACCGAAGTTGATCAAAATACAGAAAAAAACTTCGCATGTCATCGCCCCAATCGTGCAGCAAAAAACAGCGGCCGTGTCAAAAATTAAAACTCAGGACTAGTTTTTTCCCTACAGTGATATTTAAAAGTAATTTGCCCGGATAAGATGTTTATAGTCAGTAGAAGCTGCAGTTATTTATTGCAGCTCTTCGGGATCCCAAAATGTAAGTGGAGGGATACCTATGACATCGCAAAAGTTGTCCGTCTGTCCGTCCGTCCGTCTGTCCGTCTGTCAGCACGATAAATCTCGAAGGGAATGAGATATTTTGGTGTGAAGATTCTTTGGGTCAAGTTTAAGTCAAGTTCGTAGATCGGCTTTGTAGCCCTACATTTATATAGCGGTGGGGGTTCAAATTAAGGGACAAACAAAATATTTTTTAATAGCTAATGTGATAGTCGTTTATGGGGTAAGAAGACATGCTGAACACGAATATGCAAAAGATTTTCTCCTCCGGCAAGTAGTTCGCTCGGAATCCGGCAAAACACGGAAAGTTGGTTAAAAGTAGAAGTTTCATTTGAAGTTGATTAAATATTAGATTTAGGGTAAGAAGACATGCTGAACACGATGATGAAAACCATTTTCTCGTCGGACAAGTCGTTCGTCAAGAATCCGGCAAAAACTGGAAAGTTGGTTAAAATTAAAACTTTTATTTGAAGTTGATTAGATGACAGATTTAATAGTAAGAAGGTATGCTAAACACTTATATGAAAAGTATTTTCTACCGGGACAAATAGTTCGCCCGGAATCTGGCCAAAACCAGAAAATTCGTTAAAAGCAAAAGTTTTAACTGAAGTTGATTAGATGACAGCTTTAAGGTTAAGAAGAGATGCTGAGTCTGTATGTGACAATCACTTTTCACCCGGACATGTAATTCGTCCGTAATCTGGTTGAAACCGGAAATTTGTTGTAAGTTAAGTTTTATTTGAAGTTGATTAGATGTCCTTTATCGGGATAAGGAGATACGCTGAATTCATTTCTGAGTTTTCTTTTTTTGCTGGACAAGTAGTTCGCTCGGAATTCGACCAAAACCCGAAATTTGGCAGAAGTAAAGCAGGAAGTTTCGGTCAGTATCGTCATAACAGATATGACTGATAGAAAGTATCTGAACTTGGTTTTCTCAGGTGATTAGCCTGCCGAAGACAAGACCCAGTTGTCTGGATCAAATACTATATTTTTGGAATCCCATCGAACCCTTAGGTCTTGTTTTCCTTCCCCGAAGTTGACCCTGAAGATTTACAGCCTGACGAGGACCCTTGCCAAGAAGGCCCCAATTATCTCTGCTAAAGCATCGTAGCTGACTTACCCATTTTATGCATTATTTGTATATACCAAAATTTATGACCGGCACCGGTGCACTACTGATTTCGGTCAGTGCCAGCCGGTGCCGGGAAAGGGTGTACAGCAGGTGCCGGGGACTGGGTCCAAGTATGACCCTCGGAAAATGAACAGTAAGCTTTGTCTTCTAGTTCGTCGTTTGCCTTATCGCCTGCTCGGCCGTTCTCAGCGTCAACGCAGCGGATGCCGATGCCACGGTCGAAACCTCCAACGTCGAAGTCAACGGAGACGGGTCATACTCTTTCAAGTAAGAAGTTTCATTAAAACAAGAGCTACGAGCTCATATGGCATTATCGGAACTTGTTACAAGTAGGTGATGCCAGAAAGTAGATGAGAACGTCAGAAAATACCCTCTTCAAACCCCCTAGGTTAGGAACTAGAAATATGATCTCCAGTTTCACTCGAGTCTGAGCATTTCTGGCATCGCCTCAGATCATCTGGGGCAAATGGAGTTTTCTACCTCACAAGTTTAGGTCCACTCGTTTGATCCCTAGACATGCCACATTATCTCTGGCACCGCGGCCGGATCTGGTTCGGACAGATACATGAATCATCCAAAGCATCTCGTCTCACAATCTATCAAGTTTTACTCAAAACTGAGATTTTTTTTTAAACTCCCCCCTCCCCGTGCTCGGGTCGAGTCCGGACCCTAAAATATGTCGTGTATGGCATATTTCGGATCTGAAGTGTTGCTTCTGAGACACGAGGTCTTTCCAAACATCCAAGTTTCATTAGATCCGGTCACCCGTTCAAAATTTAGACAAACCTCAGTTTTTCGGATTCCCCCTCCCTTCGCCTCCACCCCCCAGATGTTCGGATCGGGGACGTGACTATTTCCAAGTTAATCTGGTCGTGTCTCTGGTATGCCTACCAAGTTTCATTGTCCTAGCTTATGGGGAAGTGCCCAAACTAGTAAAACCCGGACGGACCGACCGACGGACGGACAGAAATTGCTATCACTATATGCCATAAAATACGGTCGTGCCACTAGAAACCAATCCGTTTCTGGAAGCTGAACATCGTCCGAGAGTCAAATATCTGTTCGTCGTCAGATGGAGAAAGAACATGGAGCAACTAGTTTCCTGGCCACCATCTGAGTTACTAGTAGTAGTAGAACAGTTTTATTGAAAATAAACATTTTGTTTTCCATAGCACAACAAAAGCGGGGCTTGCGAGGCCGTGCTAACTTGTAAGAGAAAAAAAAGAAGAGAAGAGAGAGTATGGAGAGGAGACCATGTTCCGATACCAAAAAAAACAAAAACATTAACGAAAAACATTACCTTACGTGACCCCCAAACAACAAAACAGAACAAACACAAATTATATAAATCTTACAAAAACCCAAACCTGAAATTTTTTTTTCTTTAATCAGTTTCGAAGGTATACCTGCCGAGCAACTCCATACGTAAATCCTACTTCCTTAATACCTTTGCTTAGTTTATTCCACAGCTTGGAAGCTCTACAAATAATGGAGGCGGAAGACCTACTTGTCACTAGCCGAGGAACCTCAATATCTCCTCGTATCCGAGTATTGTGTTGATGAACAATGTCATTCCTTCGTTGAGCTTGAACTCGGTTTGTCGAAGGAGCCCCCTTAGTTACAAGCCATCAGGGCGTGAACCTTGTCTTTTTGTCTTCAGGAAAATACCTTTTTTTTTCGTTTAGCTTCAAGACCAGCAACGGAATTTCCGTCGAAGAGTCCGGAGCTCCCAAACCAGTCGGAGAGGAAATCGGCATGGCCTCCAAGGGAAGCTACTCCTACACCGGCCCAGATGGCGTTGTCTACACCGTAAACTGGGTTGCTGATGAAAATGGTTTCCAAGCCACCGGAGACCATCTCCCAACCGCTCCACCTGCACCAGAATGGATCAACAAGCTTATCCTGAAGAAGGCATAACCCGTGTCGTTACTTATTTTTTTAGTTACGTAATATGCGAGTCATTGTGATATTTCCTATGGTCGTTGACTGTTAATTTCATAATATATTTTGTATGTAATCGAACAGTCTAGGTGAAAAAAGATCTCAACCCTTTTTCGGATCAGGATTTCCCGGCCAGATTTATGCATGCTCATCGTATCGGTCAAAATAAATTCAATATAACTAAAATTTTCCTGATTGATGGTTGTGCTGGGGGTCAGGTTGATAAATACAGTCAGTGAATGGACTCTCCTCTATATCTTGAAACTAGTCCCCGAAGCCGCGCCGAATTCAAATTCTGCAGCGGCGGAGAGGATTTGGGTCGGCGGCGGCGTGCCCAAAATTCATCGGCGTTTGCTCTATTTTTAGCATTTTCAAGGCATTTTTTGCAATTTTCCAGCAATTATTCCCCCCAAATCGTCAGCGTCGTTATTTTATTATTGTATTATGGTATCAGCCTTCGGTTCAAGTGCCATATTGGTGGTCCCTCTGTCTCACTTTAGCTAGTTCGGGTACTTCCACGTCAGCTAAGACGACGAAAGTTGACAAGCTTCTCAAGGACTCGGCTGAATGCCCAGCGAAACCATGTTTTCGCGGAATTATCCGATCATTCGTGTGGCGGCGGAGGAAGGGGGGACACGAAAACTTGCGACCTGCGTGACGCGAGTCGAAGTAAACTTTATTTATTGTGGAAGCAACAAGATACGATTACCACGGGAAGGTGGGGGGGGGGGAGGTGGACTTTTGGTTCATACAAGGGACCAAAGGAATGTAGTGATTGAGACGAAACTTGGACAATACAAAGATCAGGGGCCCCCAGATGCGTGAAGCAAGTGCCATACAATCCTTTAACATATATAGGCTACCTGCTGCTTTACTACAAATAAAATTTGCGAAAGGGCGAATCCCCAGTACTCAAGGAGATTTTAGGGAATTTCGAATGTACAACAATCAAGAGAATTTCGAGGTTAAAACGTTTTCCGACTTTCCGTGTAATGGCGCCACTGTCCGCAAAGAATGGCAAGTTTCACCACCCTAGCTAGTGCCGTCTTTACCCTTAGGCCAGTTAGGGCGGTGCTGGGGGACAGGGTAAAAGAGAGGCCAAGCGGAAAGTGTAAATTGCTGAGAAATCAGGATATGGTTGCTGGCCGTATCGCCTTGTTCCTTACGATCCAGGTTACGCACCCTCGTCATTTACGTTACCGAAATTTTTTCAGATGTGACCGTAGTGTGGCTCGACCAAGAATAGTGTGTGCTAATGGGCTGACATTTTTACGTTTTTGACTCCCGAAAAGGGGCCACAAACCCATGGATGGTCTAGGGTCCGCCAAAAGTAAAAGACGGCACTGGCCCTAGCTTGTCCGGAAGTGTCTGAACTAGCAAACTTTGGACAGACAGCACGGTCACTATTGATCACTTTGTTTACACGGTGTGGAGCTAACATACAATTTTTGGTAATAAATAATAGTCCTGCACTGCCGCCATAACCGACTCACTGCTTACTTGCTGTTGGCAAAAACAGAACAGCGTTTGGAAGATAAACTCAAAAGAAAAAGAACTTGAATATTTCACCTAAATAAATTCGGCGGCATAATTTCAACGGCGGGCCGCCGCCGCCGACCCCAACGGCGTCGGGCCGAGATGTTTTCGGCGGCGGCCCGCTGAGTTATTTTCGGCGGCGCGCCGCCGACTTTCGGCACGGCTTCGGGGACAACTTGAAACAACTTTTTGGGCTGGAAGTCCGTCACGTATGGAATATTTTTTGCCTGACTGCGCAGAACTTAAAAAAAAAAAGAAAAAAAAGCCGTACCGACCCATATACGTTGTATCGGTTGTATCAACCCTCCAGCGAACTAATAGATTTCCACAAAATCTCGCAAAAAAATCAAAAAATAGTTGAAGAATAAACCTTATTTGCCGAGATCGGATTAAATTATGCTGTTTCAATTTTTTTTTACGCATTTTTCCAACTCTTTACCCCGTCAAGAACCTTATCTTGACAAGGAGGGCGAAATAAGATAAATAAGCTGTTAATGTCGACTGTGAACAGCGCTAACAGCGCTCTGAAAATAAAGCTCTCTTGGGTCGTGATAGTCAATATACGGACTCTTTAGGTCAAGTGTGAAATCGATTTCGTATTTCGTACGGTGTTTTACCTGAAGGTTACAAGCGACATTTTTCAAATTTTACAGGACAGCGAAAAACCTTTCACCTTTAGGCCAGGAAGAGCCCGAAATTACCAGAAAGAAAACCAGAACGCAGTATCTACGTAGCGATAGCTCCAATTTTTTACCAGAGATAACAAGAATATGCAGGACATAGTGGCCACTATTAATAACTGAATGTCGAAAAAATTGTCGCTTTTGGAAAAAAAACCCGTCAATATAGGCTTTGTATTCCAACATTCGGGAACGAGAACCCTCGTTTGGGACTAGAAAAGCTTCCCTGTCGAACAGACCGGGGGGGGGGGGGGTATTTAGCAGTAAATGGACATGCTAGTTCTTCCTTCGGACGGATGTATAGTTCCGGCCGGAACACGAGAACAAAACGGAACTTGGAAAATGAACCAAATTAACCGTACACTGACGACTGAATCTAGTTGCCAGACAAACCCGATTGGGGCACCCGAAAGTAAAAAGGTGAAATAATTAATCAGTCTTCAACCGCTATTGTATAATCGGCTGATGACAGTTGATGTAAAGGTAAAAGGTCTTAATCAACCTAGACGTGCTATGTCGGACTCAATTTCTGGTTCGGAATCAAAATCTGGAACTTTGTCAATAGACCAAACATGTCGAGTAAATGAACAGGGGTTGTTAAAGGAGCAAAGAAATATTGTGAATAGCATCTGCTGTTAGCTGTGGGCTCTGGCGGATATACCGGTCGGAATAGAGAAATCCGAGAAAACAAAAAATAGGTACAGAAGAACCTTAAAAGGAATACCGGACGTCGCTTCCATATGCTAGTTTCATTCGTTGGGTTTCAGGTGCAAGCGGAGAAGAGAATCCAATAGTAACGAGAAACTTGCAAATGTATCAACAACTTCCAACACTTTAAAAAGTTTCTCGGAGTAAGGATTAAAGTTAACTGCAGTATTTGCTACTGGGATTGATCTTATCTCTACTGAGATAAGATTAATCCGAATTAGAGATAAGTTTATCTCGGTAGAGACACTGCAAGATTTTTTTTGTACAGTGTAGTATCGACCCCTGCAAAGTCTGCAGGGTGCAATCAATCTCGTTTCCTTACCTCAGCGATTCTGCAACCGCTCCTTCTTGTTCGTTTGGGATAGTCAGTTAGACGGTTCCCTGTAAAAAGTTTCTCCGAATACGGATGCAGTACTTGCTACTAGGATTAATCTTACCTCTATTGGGATAAGATTAATCCGAATTAGGGTTAATCTTATCTCAATGAAGCTAAGATTAATCCCAGTAGAAAATACTGCAAGATTTTTTTTTACAGTGTAGGTTCTTGTTGTAGCTCAACCAATACTTCAGATATTTTCTGTGCATTCGTGTGACGACGAGTAATGTCAGTGAACACCAAAGTCAGAGTAAAGATGGAGTATATTAAATAAGGCGCTACAGACTGCTTGACGAAGGAGCACTCAACTACATAATTACGAACACTCATGATGTTCCGGCTGGAACACCGAAGACGGTTCCCACCACAAGGGGGTATCAAGCCGGACACATAAATCCGTAGCTGGAGACATTTGCTGGGCTACCAGATCCCAGATCCTCCAGTGTTACGAGTGGGGCAGTTTGAACAAGGTCCAGTTACATGGGAATTGTCCGGATACAACAAGAGAATGAAGACAACTTAAACGGCAAGGACAGATCCTGAATTACCGTTGCACATAACAAAACAAATCAAACCAATCAAATCGTTTATTGATAACAATTACGCTGTTTTTTTTATTTGATTTGATTTGCTTTGTTTGCGTTTTGCAATTCAACTTCAGTAGTTTTGTCTCGGCATATCTTTGATAGGGTTTCTCAGAATCGTTCCTGCCTTTTCTGGTTTCCGTTCTATATTCGTTTTCAACAGTTTCGTAACCCAAAGGAAAACCGAAAGTAGAGGACCTCGTATCAAGGCTTACCAATTCCGAGGCAGCGAGTCAGGACACGACGGTCGGCCGTCCAGGAGGTCAAGATCTGTATAGTGAATAGCTCTCACCAGATAAGTACCTCTGGAATAAGCATGAGGAAACAAAACTGCAGCACACATCAATTCAAGGTGTCATGCCGAGACAAAACCACTGAACTTGAATTGCAAACGCGAACAAAGCGATGCACCTCTTTGAATATTCAGAACTGTCATGAGATATTTTGGCACAATTTACTTTTGTTGAGGTGATTAGGCAAAACTCGGGAGGAAGTAAGTGTTTTTACGATTGACGGACAGATATACGCAATATCTATGAAACTAGAAAGTCCAGTCATCTTCAAGGCAATTCCAGCCCCCCGGTATGCTATCTGTTATCGGTTGATTCGGCGGTCGCGGTCTAGGATTCCTGCAAGATTCTCGGCTATACTCACGACGAAAGTGTGGTCGGGAAAATCCTAATCGTCAAACGCAACAGAAAACTGTCTTGTGACCGTCGTCAAATTTATACCAGGTATTCGAATACGCAGACCCTTCAGGAAATAAGCTCGTGGTTTTCGGCCACTAATGAAAGATCCAGACACGTTGATCTTCATAATAGTACCCCAAAACCAACCCAGATCTACAAACTTTGGAAACCATTCTGATTTGACTAATCAGTTAAAAACTTTATAGCCGTTTCCTACTTGCCCCAATTCAGCACGATCTCAAATGTGCACACTCCAACCAAGGCCGTATCCAGGGGTGGGGGGTGGACCCCCCCCCCGAAACATACAAAAATAATAATTTGTATAGGCTTTTCCCTCTAATCTTTGTTTTTTTTTTGTCCAACCAGCAGGCACCCCCCCCCCCCCCGAAATAAATTCCTGGATACGGGTCTGACTCCAACCCACCCAGCATTGACATTAGAGGTGACATTGTTTCCAGCTCTCCTACACATTTAAAAGCTTCAGAAATCCGCGCTCTTCGCCACTGCTTCGTTTTCCAGAGCTGAGTCTTGCTACCGCCTTTCCGAACTCTCATCTCAAAATTTTCTAGTAACGCAGTGCAAACCTCGCCGAGAGCTTCGAGACCCGCTGAAAGCTTTTTCGAGAAAAAAGGTACGTGCACACCGTCGGGTTTTCGCAGTAGGATCCTAATTCACTCATTGTTTCCACACAGTGACACGAATTTCGCATGCGTATTTCGGCGGACTAATTACGCACGTAGCTGAAGAGCAAGATGAAATCAAGCTTTAAAATTTGTTGTTAGTTTTGCGGACTCGCAGTCGAACAGATCTGTGCCGTGTGTCATATAATGGTCATACAGGATGATGAATGATGTGTATAGCCTAGTACCTACTAAGGTTCATTTTGCTCACCTTTTTCAGCATTTTAACCACGGCGCGCAACTTTTTTAAATTTCATGCTTCGACTACCCGCGGATCCTTGATATGAATCTGGCCAGGATCGGCAAGTGGTAACAACAAAGTCACAGGCATGTATTAGTATTTTTGAAAACCAGTACTTACTGACAATTTATCGTAAAATAAAAATTCAGAAAAAAAGAGTTGTGCTTAAAAGGTCCTACGACGTCAACTTGCACATTTAACTGTTTTTTATGGCACTGCACAACCGTCTCATCTTCAACATAGCAAGAATAGCTGTTACTATTACCTACTTCGTATGCTTTCAAGTGCCATATGAACTTACAGCTCTTGTTTACCTAGAAGGCGGAGTGTTCTATGTTCAACTTTCAGATTTACCTACCAAGAAGGTACACCGATAGATACGTTAGGAAGATCGCGTTAACGAGTGTTCTGTGTTAAACCTTCAAAATTAGCTTATCCAAGCTGCGTTTCTTGGTTCAAATTACGCTTGTCCCAGTCACTTCAGAGTAATTCTAGGATTTGCAGTATCTGCATACTCCTATTCAGGTCGCTAGTCCAACTGAGGACTATTAAGGGGGTCAGAATGACCCATGACCCCTCGTTTTTTGTTTTTTTTAAAGGAGGGGTAGTTTTCGGAGTATACATATCTTTTTACAGATAGGGGCGTCGCAAGGTGGGGGGGGGGGGAAGCACCCCCCAACTTTTTGAGATTCGGTAAAATTATACTGAATCCCGAATATCTGTCCGCAATTATTCTTTATAATTGCCAGGTTTCGGTATTACCTAACGCCGACCAATATCGGCATGGTTACTCGGTATAATTGTAAGGATTAGGTAGAATTTCAGATAAATTTGACTCTGCACCCTCAATGCAAATGAACTTGCAACGCCCCAGTCTACAGAGGTGATTCCCAAGCAACCGATTGGACAAGCTTAAAATAGGACCTCGAATTCAGACCAAAAAAACGTTGGGCTCGTATCTATATAAACGACAAAAAAATGCCTACACACTTGGTAGTACTATTTCTTTGACATTTTGTGTCAAGATTGTCTCTCAAATCTGCTTAAAAACCACTATATTTTCAAGAAGAAAAGTTGAACCCACTAAACTATTTAATGTGATGAACGTCCTCCGTTATTTGTGAATAAGGTTAAGATCTCCTGTCTTCCGTCATATCAATCAACTCCATAAACTTTGATGACTGGACCCGAAATTTGGAAAAGTATCACGACAGTATAATAGTGAAATAATTACAAAAACACAATGGAAATCTAAAAGGTTAGGATGTCCTGTGCTTTGTTTTCTAGCAGGTTCTCCATCGACCGGATATCTTGGCACCAGATGTCCAACCTCTGGATCATTGTAGAAAGCTAAAGAAATTAAGTATTAAATGAAGGATACTGATTATCTGCCTTATTGTCCTGTTTCGCGAGAATGGCTCTTCGTAGAGTTCTTAGCGTTTCTCATGTTATAACTCCGCTCCCCGCAGAGCTAGAATGGGATTCATGGTTACGCATCTTCCGATGTGGTTTCGTGGGCTAATGTGATACTTTGAAGCGGCATCGTGTACATCGATTTACTCACCCTCTTTCATACTCAACCCCTCAATCACATTAATATAAGGCTTGGAGCCAAGCTGACCATTCATTCCAAACAAAGTGGAAAAATTAGATTTCCTGGGTTTTTTTTCTGTGGAAGGTTTTATTCGAAGTGCTTGTAAATGATTGATAGATTTTCGGAGTTGGCCGTTTTCTGGGTGAAAGCTTCTGCGCTTTTCCAGGCGGATGATTATACATACAAGCAGTAAATTTTAAAAATACAGATTTGTACATACACACTTTGAACACGCACATTTTATCTTTCGTTATTGTGTTGCGAGAGCAACACTTTGGTTTTGCCGTGTTTTTTTCCTTTTTGGGATCCCAAAACGTAAGTGGAGGGATACCTATGACATCGCAAAAGTTGTCCGTCTGTCCGTCCGTCCGTCCGTCCGTCTGTAAGCACGATAACTCTCGAAGGGAATGAGATATTTTGATGAAACTTGGTGAGAAGGCTCGTTGGGTCGTCGGACCAGTCAAGTTCGTAGATGGGCTTTGTAGCTCTACATTTAGGGGTGGGGGAGGGGATTGAAATTAAGGGACAAACAAAATATTTTGAAACAGCTAATGTGATAGTCGATTATGGGGTAAGAAGACATGCTGAACACGATGGTGAAAACCATTTTTTCATCGGACAAGTAGTTCGCCCGGAATCCGGCCAAAACCGGAAAGTTTGTTGAAAGTAAAAGTTTTATTTGAAGTTGATTAGATTTTCGATTTAGGGGTAGGAAGACATGCTGAAGACGATGGTGAAAATTATTTTCTCGACAGACAAGTATTTCGCCCGGAATCCGGCCCAAACCGGAAAGTTTGTTGAAAGTAAAAGTTTTATTTGAAATTGATTAGATGTTCGATTTAGGGGTAGGAAGACATGCTGAAGACGATGGTGAAAACTATTTTCTCGATGGACAAGTATTTCGCCCGGAATCCGGCCCAAACCGGAAAGTTTGTTGAAAGTAAAAGTTTTATTTGAAGTTGATTAAATGTTCGATTTAGAGGTAGGGAGACATGCTGAAGACGATGGTGAAAACTATTTTCTCGACGGACAAGTATTTCGACCGGAATCCGGCCCAAACCGGAAAGTTTGTCAAAATTAAAAGTTTAATTTGGAGTTGATTGGATGTTCGATTTAGGGCAAGAAGAGATGCTGAACACTTATGTGAAAACAAGTTTCTACCCGGACATGTAGTTCGTCCGGAATCCGGCCAAAACCGGAAAACTGTTGGAAGTCAAAGTTTTATTTCTAGTTGATTAGATAAGCGATTTAGGGGTAAGAAAAGATGCTGAGTCCCTGTGTGACAATCGTATTTTACCCGGACATATAGTTCGACCGGAATCCGGCTGGAATCGGAAAATTTGTTATAAGCTAAATTTCTATTTGAAGTTGATTAGATGTTCATTACTGGGGAAAGAAGATACCCTGATTTCGTCTTTGAGCTTTCTTTTTTCGCCGGACAAGTAGTTCTGGAGTTCGGCCGGAACCGGGAAATTGGCAGAAGTGGCAGGAAGTTTTCGTCAAAACAGATATGACTTATAGGGGTAAACACACATGCTGAATCCAAATCTGAACTTGGTTTTCTCAGGTGATTAGCTATTTGGCCTTAATCTGTTTCTGAATTTTAATTGTAAAAATGTTCAAGGAGTCTGGCGAAGACTGGATCTGGCTAAGACAAGACCCAGTTGTCTGGATCAGATATTGAATTTTTGGGATCCCATCGAAACCTTTGGTCTTGTTTTTCTAGTCGTTCGATTTCGTCTTATTACTAGAAGACGGTAAGGGTCTAACGTGTGCGGTTTTTACGGAAAGTGTGGACCTTAGTCCGGATTGATAAATATGACATTACATTTCGGAAAACAGCTTTCGTTTCATCAAACCATGTTTCTGCTTTCGAGTGGAAAGCTCCGTTCTAGCAGGCAAGCAGACAGTCACCAGTTTTAAACTGAAGGTGGACCAAAATCTATCCGTGCGAAATATGTGCGGCAGTCTCCCGTCCCCACAACCAACATATCTTCTTTGAGTGACAAATAAAACAAGACCAAAGGTTTCGATGGGATCCCAAAAATTCAATATCTGATCCAGACAACTGGGTCTTGTCTTAGCCAGAACATTTTTACACTCCTTGAACATTTTTACAAATAAAATTCAGAAACAAATTAAGGCCAAATAGCTAATCACCTGAGAAAACCAAGTTCAGATTTGGATTCAGCCTGTTGTTTTTACCCCTATAAGTCATATCTGTTTTGACGAAAACTTCCTGCCACTTCTGCCAATTTCCCGGTTCCGGCCGAACTCCAGAACTACTTGTCCGGCGAAAAAAGAAAGCTCAAAGACGAAATCAGGGTATCTTCTTTCCCCAGTAATGAACATCTAATCAACTTCAATAGAAATTTAGCTTATAACAAATTTTCCGTATACAGCAGATTTACTTACTAAGTAAAAGTTCGCTCTGAAAATCTGTATTCTTTTTTTTGTTTTTTAGTTCTGTAATACTGGTCAACTTAGTTATTTTAAAAATTTGTTTGCGGTTTTCGTTATCAATACCGTCCATTTGATATCTCAGCTCGCGGACAATTTGATTATCGCCTGTGGAGGTCTCCTGCCTCTCCTTGCTTGTGTGACGTCACCCACGGTAAGCATATCAAGATTACCTGCCCGATAGCTGTCTTTCATAGTTAAAAACCTCTCTTCTTATTCTGTCTTTTATATCATCTCTAGCACCCTTGCAGGGTTAAAGGACCTGTCTTACCTATAACACTAACGCAACTTACTTCCGTAATCACTCCATATATTTCTAAACCGAAGACACCAATTGTATACGGTACATTCTAACCCATCTAACAAAACCACGCTGATTTTCTCACTTGTCATGTTTTGCTACCTTCGATGTGTATCATGGCTTGGGCCGGATTCCGGTCGAAATACTTGTCCGTCGAGAAATAGTTTTCACCATCGTCTTCAGCATGTCTTCCTACCTCTAAATCGAACATCTAATCAACTTCAAATAAGACTTTTACTTTCAACAAACTTTCCGGTTTGGGCCGGATTCCGGGCGAAATACTTGTCCGTCGAGAAAATAGTTTTCACCATCGTCTTCAGCATGTTTTCCGACCCCTAATTCGAACATCTAATCAATTTCAAATAAAACTTTTACTTTCAACAAACTTTCCGGTTTGGGCCGGATTCCGGGCGAAATACTTGTCCGTCGAGAAAATAATTTTCACCATCGTCTTCAGCATGTCTTCCTACCACTAAATCGAACATCTAATCAACTTCAAATAAAACTTTTACTTTCAACAAACTTTCCGGTTTTGGCCGGATTCCGGGCAAACTACTTGTCCGATGACAAAATAGTTTTCACCATCGTGTTCAGAATGTCTTCTTACCCCATAATTGACTATCAAATTAGCTGTTTCAAAATATTTTGTTTGTCCCTTAATTTGAATCCCCTCCCCCACCCCTAAATGTAGAGCTACAAAGCCCATCTACGAACTTGACTGGTCCGACGACCCAACGAACCCTCACACCAAGTTTCATCAAAATATCTCGTTCCCTTCGAGAGTTATCGTGCTTACAGACGGACGGACAGACGGACGGACGGACAGACGGACAACTTTTGCGATGTCATAGGTATCCCTCCACTTACGTTTTGGGATCCCAAAAAATTACAGAATCAAGAAAGTGTCATTTTCCCATGGGTCCGAAAGTGCTGCCATCTATTGTTTCTACCCGTTTCTGTTCGTGATTTCAGCTGAGTTTATTATTCCATTGATTACACTTGGGAGTGAGGAAGAGAAATGATATCAGATGGGCCTCTTACACTGTACAAGTTCTCTCACTGCTAAAGAAATTAGAGCTTCTCCTTTGCTCCTTTCTAAGTGGTGATGTTAGAAAGTTGGCCTACGGCAAAAAAGTCAACTTTTGAACTAATACAGATATACATTTTTTTTCAACGGCATTTGATACACCTTGATGAGCTGATCAAAGTGTGTCATCTGTTTTATGGTACAAAAATTCCTTCATGAGATACAACAGTTCGAAAGTTTGGAGGGGTTGACAACTTTAGTAGTGAGGTACACATTGAAACCAAAAATAGTCCGATCCCAATCGTGAGACATATAAGGTATTTGTAACTGTAAGCAACAATCGGCTGTTAGACCATAGTCATCTTCGGCGATGAGGGGTTAGCAAAGTTGGTAGTTGGTTTACCTATTAATCCTATTATTTCTTTCTTGTGTTTTTGATCGTGAGAACAGTTTGGTACAATGTCTATCACGGGGAGATATACACATATATATATACACTCTGAACACGCACATTTTATCTTTCGTTATTTTACTTTTATCTGCATATCGTTCAGTCCGCATCGTTCTTCTGGTTTTTAGTTCCATGTCGTTTTATTGTTTGTTGGTTCCGGATCATTTTCCTGTTGTTATTGAGGTGGATTTTATGATTCAATATTTTTTTTTGCTGAGGAAGATCGTAAGTGCAACCGACATATCCGAAATTGTATTTATCCCTCGCACATCATCTTAGAGGGATAACAAGAAAAAAACCCGAAAATCTAATTTTTCTATTTTTGCTCCCACTCACACTCGACTTTCTGTCTCTAGACATTGCCTATTTCAACAAAGTCATACTAGTGGCCAGTGACGAACCACTGCACCAGACTACTATCCAGTCCAATAAAAATGAACGAGCATACCTGCTGTTTGTCCAAAACCCTAGGCTGAACCCAGGTAAAGTGGGCGGTCTGAGCAACTTGGTCGAGAGTTCCTTTCAAAAGATTCTGAGACAGTGCTCGCATCACCAGCAACTCGACCTATAAGGAACAAAATCGAATACTGAAAGAATGCATGCATTTTATTACTCACTACAGTTGACTGACAATGAAAAGAAAGCAATGAAAAAAAAAAAAAAAACATAAAAAGAAAATAAACTAAATACGAAAAACAAGATCATGATCTAACAAGAATTTCTTATTCTGAACAGCTGAGTAGGGATCTATTTGTGGTAGAAGGACTTCTTAACAACCATATAGCCTACTGTCAACCGGTCCTCGAAAATTGGATCGCTTTTATGCCCACAAGGCTCTCTCACATTCTGGGGACATTTCTACAGCAGCGTTGCCACATCAAAAATATTTAGAGAGTGACTTTTGGCACAAAACAGAGAGTGAATTGGGAGTGAAATTTATTTCATGAAATATTCACTTTTGGTCGGAATCGCCTCTGTAAAATAGGTACATCTTAATTTACTTACATGAAAAAACCTTTAAATAGTCACTTCTGGTCGGAATCCCTGCTGCAAAAATGACATATTTGGTCATTTTTCGAAATAGAGTGATGTTCATGTCCCACGTAGGAAAAGAGTGACAAAAAAAAAATAGAGTGACAATTCACACTATTGTGCGACACGTGGCAACCCTGCTCTACAGTAGAGCTATGTGCTGATGATCGCATGATGTGCTGATAATAATATGATCGCTATCGGTGAAAGATAAAGTTCCGTCTGCGCGGCGGCACCTATTGACAAAAGTGTGCTAGTTTCTGCGCTGCGTCACCTATTTACAAAAGTGTGTTTAAATTCAAACCGATAGGTGTCGATATGTGAACGAATGAATCTCTAAAGAAGAAAAATCAGAAAAGAACGGCGAGGTATTTAAAAACTTATCCGCACAGGGCTAAATTCCATCCGCTTACGCCCCTCATAAAATCCAATGACGAATTGCCGCCAGATGTACTAGAGAAAAAATAACAATCACACGTGAGATCTTGGTACTAGTTATATGAACAGGAAATAAGCGATTAGCCTTCCCGTTCATACAGAGTCACACATTAGCCTCGAGGAAAAGTCAACCAGCCACTGAAGTCGGAAGCCAGTATCGTCAGACTTTATTCATTTATTATTACATTTAGCGTTAAGCTTTTAGCTTGTCACCACAACTTGATGAAGTTGCAGTCGGGTAGAGCACAACTAGAGGCAGAGGCAATTTAATCAATTTTAAACATGGCTAGACCAAAGAGGAATTGAAAATAGCTAAGCTAAACGCACACCAAGAAGTAACGTGTCACTGTTTACTTCATGCTAGCTCATCTAGTGGCCGAAAAATAACTAATCTCGCAGGAATTTGCAAAAAAGGCAAATTAAACATTTTTGCCAAGTATTTTGCAGTAAAGGTTACCCGGTATGTGTTTTAGTGTTTTCTTCGGCGACCGTTCAAGGTTATTCGACGTTCAAATAGGCATACGCATACTGTACATGTAAAGATTCATCTTTCAGTGGCTACAATCACAGAATCCCAGCGACCAGAAAAATAACACCTGCTTACCTCATTCTCCGCTAATCCTGTAGTCTCAGCGATTTCACTGAAAGTGAGCTGTCGCTGAGTGGCAGACCGCCGGAAGGTCATCTACAGGAAGAAAATTAACTATTACCAGGGGCGTCACGACGGGGGGGGGGGCGCCCCCCCCCCCCCCCCCAATGCTGTCGGCCAGTTGGTAAAAAATAACCGAGTCGGCACGAAGCGCGATTTTTCGTCAAATCAGTTGATTATTTTCATGAAAATAATCGTTTTTTCTGAAAATTGGTCGATTTTTCGTCAAAATAGTCGGTTTTTCTGAAATCAGCAGATTTTTCTGAAAATCAGTCTATTTTTTCCAGAAATGTCATTTTTGTTGTTGGAAACAGTCGTTTTTCTGCAGAAAAAGTCGGTAAAAATTTCCAGCAAGTCGGTAAAGGCCTCGTCCCCTCCCCCCAAACATTTTGGCTAGTAGCGCCTCTGACTATTATCCAGACAAGACGGGGTTCAAGCTTTACAGAAAGCGCATAGTAAGGATTATAGACAGATACGCTCGGGAGCGTAGTAAGTGTGGTAACTACCATTCCCTGTGATGTTACTGGCAGGATTAGCCGGTGGCACGATATTTTGCTCAAAATAGAAAAATTCGTTCCAGCATTGACGCCAAAAAAGCCAGAATTCGTGACGTCATGCGTAGTACCTAATGTAAGTAGGGTGGAACATGCTCAAACAAATGATATTTCTAGCAACTTTTAATATCCTATTTTTGGGAGTTACTTCTCAGGAATCGCTGGAGGTGAAAGCTAATGCTCCGTTTCGTTTTGGACACGGTTTCTCTTTTTTCTCCTCGATTGGGTTGTTGACATGGTAGAGGTACACCTTCCCACCTTGGAACGAGGACAATCATACATCATCCAGTCTGCACACATACATGGTGCACAACCAAGGTGGAGGCACAGGCGTACTACCCTATCCAGAGCAGACGGTTACCTCAAGCAATTTAAGCAATTTTGCAGAAATACTCTTTCAAACAAATTTGTAGCTAAGATAACGTGTTACCCCCAGATGGCCCATCTATTCCCCCCTCCCCTTCCGTCTTCCGTGCGTCGGTCCGAGAGGAATACTGACAATCAGTTTTCCCCATATTCCGCTAATTCTTCTACCCAATTTTTACGTAGTTTCATCCCATCATTTATTTCTGGTCATTTCGTGTAAGTGTATTAGTTAATTTGTTTCCGGTCCGTGTATTTTGTAAATTTGTATTCCTCTTCTAGCCTTTAGCTATTCGGATAAAAAAAAAAAAAAAAAAATTGCTCTGCTCTCGAATTTCCAGTTTCCACCGGATCCCAGCCGAATGATCAATCCGAGCTAACGAATTCTCAGTTCCAGCATGTTGTCTTAACTCCATCAACCCTAACCAGTATGATCCGACAATTTAAGTACAGGTTGAAAGTTACGGTGGAGACGGTTTCCGGAAAGAACTATCCAATAGAGTCTAGCAATTTACAACCCCTTTGTTCGGCGTGTTCCACACATCCACCTTTGATTTTGAATTTGGTTTCATTGAACCAAATGATTTTCTTGTTTCACCGTTGAATTGTAACCCCAACCTTGAATGTTGAGATTTAAAGCCCATACATGAATTTGACCTTGCCTTTGGTCCAAGGAATCCACGAGAGCGTGTTCCATCCTACTTACCGTAGTTACTACGCATGACGTCACGAATTCTGGCTTTTTGCTGTCAAGGCTGGAACGATTTTTCTATTTTCCAGCAGGATCTCACGCCAGGGGCGAATCCGACCAATCACGTTGCAGAGATGCGTACTAATGCGTAGTTACTACGCTTACTACGCTCCCGAGCATGGTAAGCAAATAGTAACTATTAGTTACTATTCCGACAAGGTTGGAACGGTCAGCGTAGTAACTTTTCGTGAGGATGGAACGGAAATAGTAACTAATAGTAACTATTGTTACAAGGGTGGAACACGCTCCAAGTTCCGTTAAAATACCTCGATCAGGTCGGGCGTTATCGTGATCAAGGCGCCCGGACGCGACCGCGATGTCAAAGGTATTCTTCGGTCATAGGTATTCCTCATTTTCTTTTGTGACTCCAAAAATGGTGAAAACTAGTACAGATATTACAATTATGTTTAGGCACTTACAATGTCGTTCTGCGTTTTATTAATTTAATTTTTATTTTTTGTCCTGTGCACCGTATACTAGTGTAACAGCTGCTGACTAGCTAAACAACAAACGAAAGCAATTTAAGTTTCTAACCTCCATGAGCGCCAGTAAGGTCAACTTTTGCCTAAGAGCTCTCTCACTGGCCACGAGGTCAGGCTGAGTCGACCACTGCGGCCGCAATTTCTCGAAAGCGGCAATATCACCGGAGTTGAAGGCAAAGAGAAGGTCGATAAGCCATTTCTTCTCGGTCTCACGCAGTGACTCTAGAACAGGGTGGGCGAGCTAAAAAGAAAAATGCTGTGGAAAGGTTACAAGTCTAACGATTAAAACTCTCGAACGAGCTGGTCAATGTACCAAACTCGGAACATGGGTGCGCACCGAGAAGAGTGTCTACCGCTATTACAGTAGAGGTATGTTTATGTGAACGTCTGCTAAAGTGAACGATCGCCGAAGAAAAACTAAACTTTCTATGAACGTGTCCGAAAGCTCCGAAACGAACGAAAATGCTGAATTAATTCCGCATTTTATGCAGCATTTCGCTTTCGGACTTAAATTTTCGCTGAATTTATGGAGCATTAATTCAGCATAAAATTCATCGACAAATTCAGCAAGAATGCTAAATTTTATGAAGAAACTGAGGAGTACGGCGATTCTCTTAAGTGTTTTCGGCGGCAAACGTAACAAATTCAAAAAGACAACTGACAATTCTGCAAAAATACCAAATTTAAGACAACTGGCGATCATGGTCAATGAAGAAAGGAAAGATAAGAAGGTTGGATACCAGTAGCTCATCCATTTTGTCAGCTTTATACAGCTAATTATTTTTTCTTCTTCTTCTTCCTGACTTAAATTTTGGTATTCTAGAAGCGTCAGAGAAGAAAGAAAGGTAACAGCTTTCGGACAAAAAAAAAAAGAAAATGCAGCATTAATGCAGCATTTACAGCACCAAAAAGCTTTCGGACACGTTCTATGAATACTTGTAATAACCACTCACGCTTTTGTCACTTTTGAGTATTTTGCTAATGCACTGATGAAGGTGACTCAACTGACACCTGGTCTGCTTTTATAATTTGAAAAGTTTGACACGAGGAACGCAGCTTCAATGGAGAAGATGGCTGTCCGAACCTGCAGATGCCTTCAAAATAAGGACCTTTTTAGCAAATTCAAATTCAAAGAAAGTTAATTGAATTGCTACTTCAAGTTTATGCCGGATAACCCTGAAACAGTTTGCTGTTGGTTGATATTAAGTTTGTTATTTTTCTTTTCCATTTTACTTTTGTATATGATAGTAACAAAGCAAAGGTAGTGGAACAGTTAAAAAAAGTGTTCAAATAAGCGTATTTGAATCGGTTATTGTTCGACATCGAACAAATGCATATTGTTTCTGTTCGGCATTCAACTCGGTACTGTTTGCTTTTAGTCTCCATTTGAATGGCACATGCAGCGATCTGCTCAAGTACAATATACCGATCGCTTTTCCGGCCCACAGATCGCAATCTAGGATACTCCAGATGTGCCACTTCTAAATTTGAACCGGATCCGGACACTGTGAGAGAACTGGAGGAGGGTCACAAGATTTTGTGGCACCCGTAGGTTCTGAATGGATGGATTCGGCAGGTATGACTGTCACAGGCCTAGATATGTCAATCGCAAATAAGGACCAGATCCGGTCGCTTCTGGAGAGCTCGACCAAAGGCTTTTGAAAATCTCGTGATAAGCATAAATGCCGAGAGATAGTGACGAAACTTGGTATAGACAGACGGGTCATAAGCATTAGAAGTTCCATTTGGGGTTACAGCCGGATCTTCTGAATGCTAAAAACTAAGCTGAAACTTAATTATCAATCAATCAATACTTTTCAACGCAGTCGAAAGACCATACAAAACAAGAGCAATGGTTTCGATGGGATCCCAAAAATAAATATTTATTGGACTTCCTGATCCAGACAATCGGTTCTTTTAGACTTCCGGTCTTTGCCGGATCGCTAAATATGTTACTGTTTATCCTCAATCAACCGCTTGAAAATGCACACAAATTATAGTGCAGTGGTGTTAATTTTGAGATACAACTTTTACTTTTAACACATTTTCCGGTTTTGGCCGGATTCCGGGAGAACTACTTGTCAGATAAGAATGTAATTTTCATATCCTGTCTCCGTTCAGCCTGTCTCCGTCTATCTCAATAACTTTATAAAAATATTTTATTTGCTGAATGGATATCCCTAGCCATAAAGGAATAAAGGGAAATGAGGTAGCGGACAAGCTGGCTGGCTCAGTTGCCAGTTCCCAGACGTCAACACCCTTAGCCCTCAAAACGTTTCGAGATGTCCTCAGGCAAAGAGCCCCGCCAAACAAGATGAAACTTTTAAAGTCGCCATTTAAAACACGCGAAGAGTCATCCCTGTACTACCGCCTAAAGGCTTCAACCATCCTGCTAAACAAAACACTGTTCGAGTGGGGATTAACCCACACCCCCAACTGCAGGCGATGCCACCAAAAAGAAGAAACAGCCCAGCACATCCTCTTCGACTGCCCGTCAAACGCCGTGGAAAACCAAAGACTTTCAGCAACCTGCCGAAAGTTAAAACTACCTTGCAACTTGCAACAAATCGCCGAAGCCCCCTCACTCCCGATACGAAAAGAAGCGACGATATACCACCAGATGATTAAAATCGTTATATCGCACGACGTTCAACAGTGATAAGAGGAGAAGAAGAACAGAAAGAACAGAAAGGTGGAAAGGGATTGGCACCAAGCCAGACCCAAAGCCAATTTTGAAGTTTGACGAAAGAAGAAGATTCTGGAAGGAAGGTTGGTTCGAAAGTCTGGTTGGAAGGAAGGTTCTGAATGGATGGATTCGGCAGGTATGACTGTCACAGGCCTAGATATGTCAATCGTAAATATGGACCAGATCCCGTCGCTTCTGGAGAGTTCGACCAAGGCTTTTGAAAATCTCGTGATAAGCATAAATCGCGACGAAACTTGGTAAAGAACCTAAATGTAGACACGCCTTAACCTGCAGACAATACGAATCGTCATCGCAATGAAATATCCCTTTCACTAGCAAAACAACACATGCAGAGATATCTTACCAATTCTCCGATATTGTAGACGCCTTCTCCAAGTAAAGCCGCCATGCCTACGAGGAATGCAAACTGTCGTTTATCATCAGAACTGACAGTGTCGAGTTCCGTGCATCCCAAGTATCTGCAAAAAACGGGGTCACTATATGTTGGGAAAGCTCGTCACATTAGTTGCGTTCTTCCAGATACCATGGTGTTTGTTACTACGGTAACTGAACTTGCAATTAGTCGTTTTTGCAGTTACCGTGGTATCTGATACACGGTTGCTCTGCAAAAACGACTATGCCGAAATCGCACTTTTCTAAGTCACCCCAAAAGAAAAACTGATATTCAGTTAGATCACTAAGTGCCATGCTTCTTTCCCACCAATTTGACAAAAAATTGATGAAAGTGAGATGACTTTTTCAGATACCACGTTCAGTTACCACGCTCGGACCGTGATATCTGAACGTCAGATACCACGATAACTGTCAAAAGGCCTTTTGACCGTGGTATCAGATACCACGATAACTGCAAACATGACTTTAGACCGTGGTATCAGATACCATGGTGTCTGTTAGAACGGTAACTGAATTGCAATTAGTCCTGTTTGCAGTTACCGTGGTATCTGATACACGGCTGCTCTGCAAATACGACTATTGACGGAATTGCACTTTTCGAAGTCACCCCAAAAGAAAAACTGATATTCAGTTACATTACTACGTGCTAAACTTCTTTCTCAATAATTTAATAAAGTTTGATGAAAGTGAGATGACTTTTCGATGCCGCGATAACTGGCCAGATACCACGATAACTCCAGAAACACCTTTTGACAGCGGTATCAGATACCACGATAACTCCGGAAACGACTTTAGACCATGATGTCAGATACCATGTATCTGCAAAAACACAACTATTATGCTTGTAAAGTTTCATAAAAATCCAAAAACAATATAGTGCACAAAAAAGGTTGCCTCTGCAAGTCACAACGCATGGAATCTATCAATAAATTTTCCTCGGCGTAGAGGTCTTCCAGAAGACAATCTGTGAATGAATTCCGTCTTAAGGGGTCAAGATTCTACTCTGAAAAGAGACGGTCCGATATACTTTCCAAATTGTTTGCTTTGATTTTTGACCTCGTGGCCCCTCAGGCTCTTCACGTTGAAATCCTGCCGCCAAGTCGCTGGAATAATCTACGCAGGATGCTTTAGTAGAAAGATCCAGTACAGCAAGCAAGGTTATAAAGCGTGGGCTTTCTAAGAGAATAGTTAGATCTTCGCTGAACGTGTTCCACGGCATCCAAAAACAACGCCTTCTAGAAAAATTCGAATGCAAGTAAGACCGCCAAAAACCACACTCGTAGTAACTGTCTCACTAACCTCAGAGCAGAGCGGTAATAGTCCGAGTATTTTCCTTGGATTCTGTACAGGTCGCTCTGAAGAAGGTAGAATCTTCCGTGAACAGGCGTAACTCCATCAACTTCCTCTAAAAGCTGGTCAATCTCTTCGATGCAGGTCTGAAAGTAGTATACGTAACTTTATTTACGGTGCACTACTTTTTCTTGCAGTAAATTTCCTAAAAGAGAGTGATGAGAAAAATTGGCGACACTTCACTGGATATTGTCTCCTGTGCGAGTTGGGCTCTAGGTTCTCAGAAATTCGCCGAATCCGACTCTCAAAAGTCAAACGAAAGGCTTAACAAGCGTTTTATTGCAGCCATGTAATTTGATTGCATCATTCTAATGGAAAATTATTTGTATAAAACTTACAATACATGGATAAAGTAGTGTGTTGAGGAATAAATAAAAGCAATAGATTAGGCTTTCAGCTCTTATCTTGGGCCCAGGCTTCAATGACCGATGAGTCTGAATACCCCTTGAAGCTGACTGTTAACATATATTAAAACAATGGCTAGAAATCCTTTTTGGCATGGTTGCATGTTCATTTCTTCCAGTTCAGCAATAGCCTGACGAGGTACCTTGCCAAGGGCCAAAAAATCGCGATCAAATATCTTAACTGACTTTCCGTTTTTAGGCATGGTTTAGATACAAAGACTATGAATCTCCTATGAAGTACGCAGCCAATAAAAAATAGTATTCTGCATTTGAGTGACATATTATCCTTCCCTTAGCTAATCCACTGAATCAGTGAAAGCATCTCCAGCCTGACTTATCAAATGGCGTACTACTGTTAGTAAAGCAAAACCAAGCAAAAATAAACTTTAGGAACTTATGAACCTTTGTTTCCACATTTATATGGCTTACGCTGAAATAAAAGTGTTACTATTATCAGGCATATTATTAAAACCGAGGGAAATGTAGAATGGGAAATCAAATCAACATTCGAAGCTGTAGCAACCAAATTCGGGTGTACTTCCTTCTTACCTTTGCTTCCGCCTCGTTCTTAAGATCATGCAGTTTGATTTGACCAGCGAAAATTTTACACAACGCCTTAGCTTCTGTGTTATCTTTGATCTTTGTCTCTATCTGCTGGATGAAGGAGATCTTCTCTTCAGCTCCTGGTATTTGCTTCATCACATGATCACAGATTTCCACCAGTGAGAGAGGATTGATTCTAAAATGACAATTATAACGTTAAACTGTGGCTACAACTTAGTTTTTATGATGAAATCCTCCAATGAACCAAAAAGACAGTGTCAAAGGGGCTCAAAGTCTATGAAGCAAACTTTCCAAATAGGTTACGGAATAGACGTATTAAATAGCAGAATGGCCATACAATAACAAGAACAAAAGCGAATAAAAAGAATCTGACTAAAGATTAAAAAATATGTAATTTAATTTTTGCTAAACAAGTAACTCAAAAAGTAATTAAAGTAATTCAAATTTTTGCTAATTCAAGTAAGTCGGTACTAGCGATCCGGAAAATTGCGCTACTTTACCCGCCGGCTGTTCTGGCGACTTCAGCTATAACTCGCTTCCTTTCCAGAGCTGTTTTTGAGCTCCACTAGTTTTGGAAAGTGACGTAGAAAGTGAATCCACTATGTGAGTGAAAAGTCAGCGAGAAGTCAGCAACTTTTCGTTAGTTCTTGCGCTCGGCGGGTTCTAAATTTGCTTTAGGTGAGAAACCGGAATCGCCCCATTTTCATGGTGCTGAATTATTACAAAGGAACCGAAAAAACTGAGAAGCTAGTTCACACTCACTAACGAAAAAGGCAACTGGGATCCAAAAATGGCTGGCCTAGCCTCAGAAGATGGTAATATCGTCCAATATGCAATTACAAAAATTGGCAACAACAAATTTCAGCTATTAAACCATCAGGAAACCTTGCTCCCAGGAAAAATGTCAAGCAAGACTTGCCTGAGAGTTTTGTGGAATCATACAATTACCTGCTCTCGAAATCTGAGATGAATTCTCGATACAGCTGCAAGCTTTCATCTCCTTGTTGAAAAAAGGGTTTGTTGATAACTTCCAAGAGTGCTAAGGTCAACTGGTGCCAAAGCCTATAAGAAAAATGTTTAACAATAAAAAAAATAGTACACTCTACCATACTACAGTACTGTAACAGAAGAAAGGGTTGCACTTGCACACAGTCTTAGCCTACATGGTCACTTCCACACCCTTGAAAAACAACTTTGCCATTTATTATCTCCCCCCCCCCCCCCTTCTTAGACCCATTCACCATGGAGGCCAATACATACAGCATATCCACACATTCACAAAGACAAAGGCCCCAAAATGGTTACACTTCCCAAAATTTTAGACCACCTCCATTCTGCTTATCAGCTAAGAGCCAAATGATTCATCTTTTGTTAAAGAAACAACAAGACCATATTCAATTAGTTTCATTAATTATACTTTTTTGAATGTTATTTTCTCCATTAGGTTATATTATTGGGGTACTTGAAAGTTGTAACCTGGCAGAGGGTACAAAATCAACCAGGCAGAGAACAAAAATTAATCAAAAATACATTGTGTGCTTTAATTTGATGTTGCTAATGCTATTTGCAATCAGTACTGCACATAAATATTTGCTGGGTTTGAACTACATCAAATGCTTTAGTGCCATTCAAAATGAGTTATCGGCTGAAGTAACATACTCTACAGTATCCCAATAGAAGTGTCAGAAGAAGGACAGCATTAGAAAAGAAACAGCAAATTTTATTCTTGCATAAAAATGACTCTTAGCAGTCATTAAGTTCGTAACTTATCATGCTCATTTGACTCTTTTAAGGGGTAAAAACAAAATCAAGATGGTTCAAAATTAGAGAAGTAGTCTAGGCTAAGATTGCAGCTTACTCAATGAGACTAGAAAAAAAAGAATGATCAAAGAATTTAACATTGCAAGGTATAGGATTTCCAAGACTGAGACTGAATTATCTCTGTCTGGTAGCTACTCCGAGCGTATAAGTTATTGAAATTATTCTGGAACTTCTTGGTTGTTCAGTCACTAATGCTTGAGCAAAGTTTTATCCTAAACATAAGTAAGTTATTTCTAACCCTCCATTTGAAAACACTGTATTTGAAGAAAGAAAACACAAATGACATACAAAAGATGTACCCGATTGGGGTAGGGTTTTCAAACATTTTGCACTACCCCACAATTTTTTCAAGAAAGAGTCAAAATACTGTTCGAGTAACATACATGCTCAAAATTGTCAACAAATTACGATAACTCATCATAATTACAGTGTGCCTGTGTGTGCCATTATCCCAATCTACTGCATTAAAAGAATTCTGATTTGTTGATTTCAGAACTTCAGTTAAATCATAGACACTTTATTGGTTTATGGTAGTCATACGCAAATTCCCTCATGCAAGGGCACAGGACTTCCACGATAATGCCATTACAATTAGTGACCCATTAATTCTGAGTTGAGCCAAAAATCTGAAATGAATATTTGCTTTGTAACTCAGGTCATAGTTGCATAAATATTACTTAATGCCCTCCCAAGCTGACTGTGAATCATATTTGACAGTGCAAAACAGATATGTCAGCTGTAGTGATTTACCAACGAACTGAAGCAGGCATATCATCACTAAACATGCAGGATATTACATCAGCTCAATTTAATTAAAGTATACAGTTCTAATAATTTAAGCTGACATGTCTGTTTTGCGCTGTCAAATATCATAGTAGTATGTTTTGACATTGAATTAATGGCACCTAGAAGGTGCAAAATTAAAATCTGTAGTCAATAGATCACACCTCTCACAAACTTTATCACAATTTGTCTTTCACTATCAGACAGTCTAGTACACTAGCCCCATTTCAGGCACGGTGCTCAAACGTCTAGCACCATGCCTGGGTGCTATACGTTCAAGCACTGTACCTTGGATTTCATGTATGGTGCATGGATTTCAGTATACAGTGCATACAGAAAAAACACAGTTTCTGTCATCACAACTGAGCATTGGCTCGGACAGGGCTGAAATTACTACTATGAGTTAGAGAAATCAAAGACAATCCTTTATATATTTTTCACAACAAAAACAAAAGGGCTCTAATGATGATGGAGATGAAAAACCTAACAGCACCCTATCTATTTTCCCTATCTATTCCCCAAGAGCCAATATTCTGGTTGGCTGCTAGGTAGAAAAAGCTGAGGCACAGGACACTTTGCATGCAAAACCCTTGACTATGTAGAAAAGGAAATGAGGTTTTTCACATCTGTCATCAGCCGAGCCCTTTTGTTTTGTTGTGAAAAATATATAAAGGATTGTCTTTGATTTCTCTAATTCATGGCAGTAATTTCAGCCCTGTCCGAGCTGGTGCTCAGTTGTTGTGACAGAAACTGTGTTTTTGATGTATGCACTGCAGTCTACCACAAATCCCTGATTTTTGGATACCCTATGCCAAATGCTGGGTATATCTAGCATTTGGCATAGCCTATGCTTAACGCTGGATACCCTATGCCAAACGCTGGATACCTGTTGGTAACCTAACCCTGACCTACCTCAATATAAAGGAGTTCTGATTGGTTGATTTTTTAGCTTCACTCAAATCATCAATATTTTATTGGGTCCCAGTATCCAGCATTTGGCATAGCCTATCCAGCGTTAGGCATAGAGTATGCCAAACGCTGGACATATCCAGCGTTTGGCATAGTGTATCCAAAAATCAGGGGTTTGTGGTTGACTGATGCACTGTATACTGAAATCCATGCACCATACATGAAATCCAAGGTACAGTGCTGGAACGTCTAGCACCCAGGCATGGTGCTAGACGTTTAGCACCGTGCCTGAAAAGGGGCTAGTGTACTAGACTGCTATCAGATGGCAGTTCAAACCAAATGAAACCAACAGACATCTCAATTTCAATTCTTTCAGATTTCTTCAACTTGCTGCTAGAAGAGCGTTTGGTATGGAAGAGCCATACCAACAGAAAGACAAATTTTTAAATTCAAGGAATTCAAAATGGAAACTGAGCAACTGGCTAAGCCAAGAAGGGCGAACAAAGTCCAACCAATAACTCGAACCAATATCAAGTCCATTTTCCCTTTTCATTCGACTGCAAAAATTAAATCAAAGCATAACCAAGGTATAGAAAAATTTAGAGAGATATTCAGATAAGCCTACTTCTAGCGAACTGACTGCACAATCAGTACAAAATTGTTTATCAGTTTATAAAATATACCAAGCATTCAGCAAGCATTGCCACCATTGCCAACATTTGAGAAAAGACGTGCCCAATGAGTCATTGGGCATGTCTTTTCTCTAATGGTGAACTTCAGGTAGCATAGACCAGTCATACACAAATCCTCAATTTTTGGGCATGGTGCCCCAACGTTTGGGCATGCCTGGACGTATGGGCATGGTGCCCATACGTTACAGCACAATGCCCTGGAGTGTGGGCATGGTACCCCTGTGAAATTTGGTTAAACTGACACTGGCTACATACCTAAATAGGGCCTTCTTCCTGTCCTAGATCAAAAGATACCTGATTTCACTGTCTATCCAACCTCATTTTCCAATTTCCAAAATGTTAGAGCACTTTCAAGATACAGAGAGTTTTGTGGAGGCCACTTCTTTCCCAGTGGGTTTACCCTATCCTTTTACAGGTAGTTGCCACTAAGTTACTCAATCCTTTTCCATGTTGTCAAAAAGTCAAAAGTCAGAGTAAAAACAGGTAAAAAAAAATAACTCAAATTAAATACAATAAAAGGCAAACAATCTAAAGGAAATATTTGCTCCAGTGAACAGATTGAAAAGCTTGCCTCATCCATGCTACCTAGCAGCAATTTTCTGGAAAAGGATAGGATAAGCCCACTAAAAGAGAAGTGGCCTCCAAAAAACTCTATATATCTTGGAAGTGCTCTAACATTTTGTAAATTGGAAAATGAGGTTGGATAGAAAGTAAAATCAGGTATCTTTTGATCTAGGACAGGGAGAAGGCCCTATTTAGGTATGTAACCAGTCTCAGTTTATCCAAATTTCACAGGGGTACCATGCCCATGCTCCAGAGCATGGTGCTCCAACGTATGGGTACCATGCCCAGACGTTGGGGCACCATGCCCAAAAATTGAGGATTTGTGCATGACTGGCATAGACTGGAACAAACTCAAAACAGAATAGACTAAACAAGCTAGAATAAAAAGGGTAGCACTCTAGCAGTTTCCTTACTTTCTAGAGTAGAAGTTTTCAAGTTGGATAAACTTCGATGCAAGCTCTCTATCCCCTACTTCTTGTTTTCTGGCTAGATAGTCCGAAGGCGACTTCATTCTGACAGTAAGCTATGTAAACTGGAATCGATTCAGTTCACAAAATCCAAATGACTGAACTGAACTGACAGAAAGCAAAAATATAAACAATGACAAACAAACAAACCAGATGGAGTAGACACGGTTTTTGAAGGACCCGGTCACGGAAGGGTCCGAATAGAGATTGCAGCCTACCCAACGAAAACGGATAGGACTAGAAAAAGAGGGACATACTCTAGCTGGGCAATATTAGAAATTGTCGTATAAATATACTACAAAATCTGAATATCCAATCATACACATACACTTCGCGAACTACTTGGAAAACAAACAAAAATCATTTACAATGCGTACACACGATCAAGATTTCCCGGCCGGATTTCCTGCACTTCCATCATCAAGCTGAACAAATTTCAACTTTTCCATCTGGAAGTGATGATGGTGCCAAAAATACGGGCAGGAATTCCAGTCCGGAAGCTAACTATCCTGATCGCGTGTTCGCACTGCTACGAATTTTTCCCGTCACCAACTAGTCGGCAACGAGGCAGTGGCGAATTAGTTGGAAAACAAACAAAAATTCCATGCGAATTTTTCTCGTAGCCAACTAGTCCGCAACGCGCGATTTCCTAATATCTTAAAGTGGCGAACTAGTTGGAAAACAAACAAAATCCTATACGAATTTTGCTCGTAGCCAACTAGTCGTCAACGCCGGCTTTTCCTATAGGACGTTTCGTACAATTGAAAACTAATTGGCTAGTGACCACGAGGTGTATATGTATGATTCGATATTTAGATTTTGTATATTTATACGACAATTTCTTATAGTATCGAACTAGAGGTGTCCCGAAAAAGAGTAATTTAACATTGTGTAAGATAGGGCTTTCGCATTTGAGACCAAATTATCCATGTTTTATTACGATTAGAAGCCTGTAAATAGCTGGAAACGATTCTTATTTTTTTCTAACTGTATGATCATCGCATTATGGAAAAGTTTGATCAGAAATCAGAGTTTGAAGGCTTGAAACTTTCAGTACAAAAACGAACAATGCTTCTTATTGACCTTATCACAGTTCAGCGCTCCAAGTGGACTAGTTTCTATTAGTCCCCCCCCCCCCATTGCCTCATAACCAACACCTGTGTAGACATAGCAAAAAGTCGAATCCATAGGGTAGTGTGTCACTTTCACTTTCTGCTGCCGAGACGTATGCAAAACCTCCATTAACCTGGGACACAGATGACAGGTTTT